>SSNR01000056.1:0-39926 GCA_006937965.1 Callopanchax toddi | reverse complement strand
GGTGCACTACTCATACAGATCATTTGACTTGGTAATGTTAATGAGGAGCATGAACACCCTTATCCAGACGAGCATAATGTACATGATGTATTTCTTGTTTCTGATGTACTTTTGATATGAATATTGTTGACTGATTGTGATATTTTTTTAATGATTATCAGACATGTTTGAACTGTTTCCCTCCATGTCGTCTATGTTGATAAGTCACACTCTGTAGATGAGATCACCCCAGAGAACCCTGTCTCCTCCCATTTTCACTTTTTATATAAACAGTGAAAGAGAGGTGTTTTATATCTGTGTATTTATACATATATACCTGTATATTTATGGAGGTTTAAACCAGCTGCATGGTAAGTGAAATTGGCAGCACAGAATATGGTCTAAATGTCATAAATGTTTGCACACATCACAGGACTGGTGGATATATTTAACCCCACGCCCCTGGGTTTTGTTTTAAGTCCAGTCCACTCAGTAAAAGCACACGTCCATACAGGTTAATAAGAAACTAGAGGAGCAGAGGGAGTGAACAAGAGCGCCATCACCAGGCTGCAGAGACATGCAAACTGATACGCAGCAACAGAAGTAAACATGTTATAGAATATTGATTGAATACATTCTCACAGCAGGAGGCAGCGTTGTTTGGGGTGCATCTCCTCCCTTGAACTCACCTTTATGCCTCCTGATTTCTCCTCCCTTTGCTTCCTTTTCTCCCTCCTTCCTCCCCCTCCTGCCTGTGGTTTCCATCCATCTTGTCTGTTTGTCCCTCCATCCTCTGCTCTGACCAAACTATTTTATTTGTCCCCTCCTTTCTTACTTAAAGAAACGCGGTCAACCTGGCCGTGCTAAAACTCAACGAGCAGGGCCTGTTGGACAAATTGAAAAACAAGTGGTGGTATGACAAAGGAGAATGTGGCAGCGGGGGAGGGGATTCCAAGGTTAGCCCTCTATGTCTGCCCCCCCCAACCACTATAGACGACGGGGGCCGCTCACTGGCTGAGTGGTTCGCGGCGGCCCCCGTCCTCGGAGTGTAACACACGCATCTGCCCCGGCAAACTGAGAGGGTCAAAGTCTGAAATTTTCACACACAAATGGCTTCAAAATGTTGCATCTGTGTGTGCAGCTGTACAGGAAGTGGACATGGCACTTCTACGAGTGCACATAAAAGTGATAATCATCTCAAATCTTTTAAACATTTATTTAAAATCAATTATCAATTAAACGCAGGGAAATGCCTCATTGAATTAAATATTTCTAATGCTTTTGTCATTGATTTCTTAATGCATAAAGAAGGCTCAATCAGTGAAAGGTAATGAAAAACAAATTTCAAGATGCACATGGAGGAAAAGGAAGGGAGCAATTACTGTGAAGACAGGAATATTCGCCCCCTGGTGGCAGCTCTGGGAAGAGGAGAGAAAACATTTAGTGATGGATTCCAAACTCAGACATTCCCTCAGCTGATGAGCTGTTCGACATTACAGATAAGAGCAAGTTTTTACATGTCTGACGGTGGGAAAAATCACTAGTGAAGTTGTATCTTTGAGATTACTTAACGCTCAAGCTGACTTGAAGCAGATGTAAGGATGAATTATTGATAAAGGCGTTATTCGTCTCATGCTTCTAATATAATTCTTACCTCGGCGTGTTCTGTTACGGTGCTTTTACTCTTTATTATGCAGACATTTGCAAAGCGAGAATGTGAACCAGGTCCATTTAGCTGATGGTAATAGATTCAACCGCTCTGCTGCTGGAGCAGTAAAACAACACAAATGTTGGGCGTGTATATTGTTGTGTATTTGGATGCTAACCTTTGCCCTCCACATATAAATAATGACTGTGTTGTTGCAAGCATGGGCTGTGACACTGGAGGAAAATCACATTTTGCTATAGATCCTGCTGTTTTTACTGCAACCCATCTACAGATCTCTTCATCATGCAGCTACAAAAACTGCAACTCTCAAGATTTAAAAGAAAAGTTTCTGTGGGTTTTTTTGCATTCTCTAAGCTGCATTGATTTTGCACTCGTCTAACTAGTTCATGCAAATTAGCTGCTTTCTTCAGAGGAGCAACACGGGAATTGCTTCTTAAGCAAGAAAAGGATTTAAGGAATATAATATGACGTTTTTCAGGTCTTATTTCTTCACAGAGCATCAATATTACTTGTCTAAGTCAGCTTAATTGAGTTTGGGGTTTTGAAAGGTTAGCCCTTTTGTGCCAGTATGTAGAGGATGATGGGATATTTTGTCTTATATGTAAAGGCTTTGATCACTTGTTGGCACAAGATGGATGATCAAAGTCACAGAAATTCACCTTTAAATAGTTCTGAATCTCTAATTTTTTTTATCATTCTTCTTTTGATACATGTCAAGATATTTTAATTCAAACTTAAAAGTTTTGCAAAGATAAAAACAAGGCCTCAGAAAGCATCCTCTCCTAGTTGCAACACAGAGCTAGCCCAATGCTAATAGTCCTGACTTGACAGTAACTTCCTGTGATTTATTGTGTGATCAGCCGGGGGCAGAAGGGGTGTGTTACCAGGCGTGACAAAGGTGGGTCCCACTCATATGTCTGTAGCTCGACTTAGCTCCTTCGTTCCCCCCCCCCAGCCCCTCCTCTAACGAGCGTACACACATGTACTCAGTGGGATCCACGCTAGGTCACCTGATGTATCAAAAGTTTCTCTGTCACTGAGCTGTTCAATGCAAATGTGATATACCGTAATAACATAAAATAACATGACCTATGATGTTATTTATGTTATTTTTACACGCAAAGAACCCCGGTAAACCTTGCGGTTTTGAAACTGAGCGAAGCAGGCGTCTTAGACAAACTGAAAAACAAATGGTGGTATGACAAGGGAGAGTGTGGACCCAAGGACTCTGGAAGTAAGGTCAGTCTCACGCTGCTGCGTCCTGCAGAACGCTATAGCCTGAAACTCATCCTGAATGCGCTCCAGATTACTGCAACTACTGCCTTAGAAACAGCTTTTTATCAAACACTTCCTCAATTAGCCTTAAAAAAAACATTTCAAACATGATCAGTAAGATTCAAACATCTATTTGGATGATTTTGTAGATTTACATTATTCTGGTTTTATAGACACCAGAATATATTCAGTTTCTGTAGCAATCTGTGGCAATCCCATCTTCATTATTGTTACAGTATTATCAGAACCTCCACTTTTCATAATGTTGTTTTACCCTCATTTGCAAGTCTATTTTTGATGTTATGAAACTAGTAGATGGGAATAGCACTGTTATGAGAATTAAGTAGTTTAAAAAAAATGCAATTACTGGCTCTTGCTTTTATACTTAAGATGTAATCAGGCCAGGGTTATTCACCGTTGAATGTATTACATGCCCAGAAAGTATGATTTAGAAACAATCGTTATATTATCTGGTGAGTGATTAGTAAGGTTGACATTGGAAGGAATGTGAAGTCTGTCATCATGTAGGAATAAAATTTAGCAAAATAAATAAACAATCTGACCAAATGATTACTTGGATTTTAGTAAGAGCAATAGGTAAACCAAATTACAGTCAAGTTCTGTTTGTTTGTGATCTAAAAAACAAATGAAATGACATTAGATCTTTGATAAAAGGCCTATATTCTGTCGGCATAGCCGCTGAGAGTTTTATAGGTCAGGTCCCCATACATTATTTACTGATTATTCCAATACGAAAAGGTCAACATTTTCACAAGAGCCTTTAAATTTAGTAAAAGTGTAAAAAAAAAAAAAAAGTTGCCCAGATGTGTTGTGTGTTGTAGTTGTTGTTGTGTCAGTAGTATAAAGTAGTATTGTTTTAGTCCATACAAGTGCAGTGCAGTGATTTGATTATGCTAACAGTGTAATGCACCAGGGCAGAAAGCTTTAAATGTCTTTTGTTGTGTTCTGCGATCTCCACTTCCCAGTGTCTAACTTCCTGTTTGGTATTCTCTCTGTGCTTTTTCCCACATTTCTCCCTCCTTCCTCCCCCTGCTTTCCCATCCCTCGCTGCACCAACACTTTACCTTTTATCATGATGATGCTCCACTTTTTTTACCCTCACTTTTCCATCTTCCTTTACTAAATCCACTTCTATTCGCCTACTGCTTTATTTTGGCCATCGCCAACACCTCCCCCACCCCCCGACGTCCCTCCCCTCTCTCCAGGACAAGTCGTCCCAGGCTCTGAGCCTGTCCAACGTGGCAGGGGTCTTCTACATCCTCGTGGGCGGCCTGGGCCTGGCCATGCTGGTGGCCCTGGTCGAGTTCTGCTACAAGTCACGGGCCGAAGCCAAGCGCATGAAGGTGGACCTTAGCCCCCCCCACTGTCCCAGCCCCTCCCCCAGCACCCAGAATCTAGCCACTTATAGGGAGGGGTACAACGTGTACGGCTCCGAGGGGGTCAAGATATAGGGGTAGGATTTAGAGGCTCCCATGTTTAGGTGGGGGTGATGGTGGTGTTGATCATGGTGGTAGTGCTGTAGAGTTTGTATCGTCGAGGCTGTTGCAGCAGCTCCACATTTTTTTGTTTTGTTTTGTTTTTCATGTGGTGATGAGGATGTGGTCAAGCATTGTGGAACCAAATGCACAACACTGTTTTATTTTGATTATTTGGGGGCTTTTTAAAATTATTATTGGCCAAATATTTGAGGGGAAAGCTTTAAATTTTAGTTTGTGCTTTTTAAACTATTGGGGTTAGATTTCTGTAACTTAAACTTGGTTCCATCGTCTTTGGCTGCAGATGATGATGATGGTGATGATGAGGAGGATGACAGTGATGCTCTTGGCTAATGTATTGACCAGGCACCTGCATTGTTATATTAGTCAACTGCTAACAACATAGTGAAGCAGGAATGCACAACTCCAGTTGCTATAAATTTAATTGTTAATTTCTGGAAGAAAAAAAAAGTGAGACAGTGGCCAAAACCATTTACTAAAGAGATGTATTTAGTAACTACAAATTAACAGATTTATTAAACATAAGTTGAATTAATACATTACATTTTTATATTGTAAATATGCTGCTCTGTTTATTATGTTAGTATCAGAAAGACATTTATCACATCTATGTTTTTAAAGTGATTAGTTACAAGTTTTCTTTGATCAGCTCCTCTAAGTTTGGAGTATATTTTTGTTTTTTCACCGTCCTGAGAGCAAAACCTTGTTACTGAGGTGCTCCTCATTAAAATCTCCCTCTGCTTCCAGCTACAAATTAATTAGCTGCTGCGTGGACAGCAGATATAGTAGTTCTGACTAGCGTGTATTTCGACAAACTCATGACGTGACGGACTTCTCACAAATAAAAACATTATTAGGATATTTTGATGCTGAGCTTTTCTCAGCATTATTTAATTTTTTCATATCTTGACCTCTTGGTAATCCCTCTGGTGCTACTGCAGAGAAACACATGAGCAGCTCTGTTTGTTAAGAGCAGTTTGCAATAAACCTGCTTCACTTAATTCAGGGTGAGCCTCGTCTTCTGACGGCTTTAATGAAGGTTCTGCCGAACAGCTCATAAGTCTGGTTTCAAATTTTCCATTTGACTTTTTGAGGCAGCAAAAAATAATGCACGTTTTTCTCCAGCAGTAATTTAATGAACTATGCAGTGAAAATGTATGCGGTTTTCAAATATTGATTTTATTTTTGAAGAGAAAACCAAATCCAAAAACCTTTCTGACAATATGAAATAGGCTAAAAGATCTCAAAAAGCAACATATCATGAGCTGTTCTAAAGAAATGCAAGAGCTAAAACCAGAACACCTGAAGCACTGCAGGCCTCACACGATGAAGGTTAAGGTCAGAGGTCGCAATCCAGCAATAGATGGAGGGGGCAAACATGGCCTCCACAAAAAAGTTCCAAGTCAAAAACCTCTCCTGACCAAAAAGACCCGTCTCACATTTACCCAGGAACGCCTTGATGATCCTCAAGACTTTTGCAAAAATATTGTCAAGACTGAGCAGACAAAACTGGAATATACTGGAAGGTGTGTGTCCCGTTCCATCTGGAGTAAAACTAACACTGAATTTTAAAAAAGCATAATACCAACAGTCAGACCTGGTGGTGGTAGTGTGATGGTCTGGAGCTGCTCTGCTGCTTCAGGACCTGGATGACTTGCTGTAACTGATAAAACCATGAAATCTGCTCTCTGCTAGAACATCCTGAAGGAGGATGTTTGACCTTAAACAGGCTGTTCATGTTGGAAACCTTCAAATGCAGCTAAATTAAAACAACTATGTAAAGAAGAGTGGGACAAAATTCCTCCCCAGTGACATGAGAGACTAGTTATCACAGAAGCTTGAATAAAAGTAGCAAATAAAGATGTTACTGCCAAAAATTTTGCAAGCCGGTATGAATAGAGAGCAATTACTTTTTCCCACAGGGCCAGGTTGCCTTGGATAGATTTTTTCCCTTAATAAATAGAAAACTGGACTTTTATTTTCTCAGGTTATCTTCGTCTGATACTGAGGTGCTTCAGATCTGAAACATGCCAAAAAAGAAAAACATACAAGGGCTCAAATGCTTACCAGATATAATTATTAGTCAACTTAGATATTTGCTGTTATTTGTGCAGCACAATATTATTGCCATCCATCATCCAATCTATTTTTGTCTAATTTAATAAAAATTTTGATGTTTATGATTAAATTTTTATGATCATAAATCTTCCCTGGCTTGTGCAGAACTAGATTCAGTCTGAATCCAAAGTACCAATGAAAAATGAGTGCATGAAAAGCTCTTTTAGAGTTTCTCACTCATGCATTATCTCTTTATTGTGTCATCCATAAAGTGGAGTTGTGCAGCCCTGCTGCAAAAGGTCTAAACAGGCGCTTTTGATTTATTCCAGCCCTGACAACTTTCAAACAGCCCACCTACTTAGCATTAATGCAGAGGAATACCTGATTAAGCAAACACTTCATAAAGAACAGCTACTTAGTGATGTTGCAAAAAAAAAACAACAACTCATGTTTATTGATGCCACAGAGCAACTGCTGTAGGGTGAAGTGAAAAGATAGAACTTCGTTTTAATGATAGGTAAAACAAACCAGAGGCAATATGAGATCCTTTTCACCTTGAGATAAAAAAAATGAGAATAATTTAAAGTATTTCATTTGAAACACACATACAGTACATTCATGTTATTTGCTGATATTGTCATCAAATCCTTCTTTAATAAAACTTTTCTCTTTTTTTTTTTTTTTTTTTTTTTTTTTTTTTTTTTTTTAGATATTTTTAGCTATTTCCCAGGATGGCCAAAACTTTGTGTGTGGAACTTGTTAAAAAGTGTCCAAATATGCAAACATTTGAAGTTTCTCCAGAACTCCTCACGCTGAACAGAAACAGTGATTATTTCTCTCCCCAGCAGCAGCAGCAGCAGTAACATCACGCAGCAGCCTGTTTGTGTGAAGTGTCGCCCGACTCTGAGCAGTATAATCAGTCACTCCCTCTCTATAAATCTGAAACTTCCAAACAAAAATCACTCCTTCACGTTCTCCTTTTGTCTTTCCAGCGTCCTCACCTTCCTAATCCCGTCCTGTCAAATCCCAAACTGAACCTGTCAGCGTACTAAAACCCACAACCCAGCAATGCATGATATCCTCTAATGCAGATGTCTGTGACCCAAATGGTGTCATAAATGTTTGCTGACTGTTGCCTGTTTGTCCTAAAAGACTGTTTGTTATTGTTGCACAGTGTGGTCGCTCTACAGAGATTTGATTTATATTTTTTCTGGTGCATTCACACATTCCCTGGTCAAGGGTTAAAAAAAAAAAAGCAAATGGATTAAAATAAAAATGAAATACCGCCTTTGTATGTACGGTTTTTACTAAACTAACTACCATTAAAATAGTAAACTCCCACCGCAAGGGCGCGTTTGACTGATGATACCGTGTCGTACTCAGGCTCGAACAACTGCTTATAGCTTTTAATAGTTTTATTAGCTACTAAGGTAACACCTGTACAGTGATTACAGGAGTCAGAAGCCAGAAGCCAGGTAATCAACTGAAAAATACAAAGCAAACAACCAAAATACATTAATAAACCAAACTTAAGGACAGTGTTGCCACAGTTACTTTGAAAAAGTAATCCGACTACTGATTACTGATTACTCCCTTAAAAAGTAACTTAGTTACTTTACAGACTACTTGACTTTAAAAGTAACTAAGTTAGATTACTAGTTACTTTTTTAGTTACTTTATTAGTGACATTCAGCTGCCGATGACTCCTCCCCTGCCTCGACATTAAAATAACCTCCAGTTTGACTAAAACACAGAAGTGAATTTTAACAGCAAGTCAACACAATGGATCTCCTGATATTAAAGTTGAACTTCCAAACTATTTCCTGAAAAAAATACTTGGTTTTATGAAATATAAATAAAGAGTCTTTCTTGACCTGACATTTAACACTTTTATGGCAAAACTACCTTTTATAAAATAACTTATTTATTACTGTAACTATTAAATTACTTTTAACATGTTTTATTAACATCAGAACATTTGAATGAACATTAGAACAAACCTTAATGTTCTCATCTTTATCTGACACAAACTCTAAATCCTGACTGATTTATTCCAGATAGAAAACGATCATCTCTCTCCTCCATAGTTGTTTGTGTTGCTGCAGCTGGTTTTTACAGGATTTACCTGAAATCCAGGTCAACCCTAACCCTACCTGACCCCCTTTTTCTAAATATACTTTTTGGAAAAAATTTTGTTTGACAACTAAATCTCATCTTTTAGAAAGATTTATTTAATTATTTTAACAAATAAAAAAAAATTGAATTTAAAGTAAAGTAAAATTCACAACTATGACTAAAATTAATAATCTAGCTCCTGTCATCAGCTGTTCTTTAGACTCACCTGTTAGTTCCTTAAAACCGGAGGCTTTTAGGACCANAGCACTATAAAGCACTTTACCTTGCAATCATTCACATTCGCAATTAATGTAATGTAAAGTTTATTCATATTAATTATATCTCTAAAAACGATCTAAAAAATAATCATTTGATGAGGAAAAATAAAACGGATTTCTTAATCTCTCTGTGTTTTTGCAATATGCACAAAAATCAGCAGGGATGTAAAAAAATAAAATATATCGGTAACATTTAAAATCCCATCACTTCAGTGGAGGACTGCATTTTCTGGTAAATGTCCCACTTAAAGGCACACTATGTAGTTTTGGCTTGTTTTTAGCACCCCCTAGTGTCCGTTTTAAATCACTGTTGTAAAAAATTTTAGCATTGTCTTTGCTCAGAAACACCTACATCTAACTGTTGAAATGTCTCCTCAGTTTTCATTGCTTTCTACCATATTGACCCGAATATAGGACGACCCCAATTATAAGACGACCCCCCTTTCCAAGACTAATCTTCCAAAAAAAACTAAATTGACTTTTTAAAGAAGCTGTTTTTATTGAAATTTTGAGAAAGAAATTTAGATAATACCTTAATTAAAAGATTTTGCATTGACCACCATTATCTTAAAATTAACATCAAAACTCAGTTGTTTGTTAACTTGCCGCTTTTAATCCAGTCTTTTCCGGTCGGTGTCAGCTTTACAAAACGCTGGCGCCCTCTGCTGTTTCAGTCGTGTAATGTCCCCAAACAATTATCAGCATGTGTCACTGGTTAGACCCCAATTATAAGACGACCCCACATTTTCACATTATTTTCAATGAAAATAACTCATCTTACATTAGGGTCAATATGGTACTAGAGCGGTTCATCACTCATTCAAAGAAATCAGCTGTGTTCAAGCAGGGATAGATCGAGAAAATAAAAGGCAGGAATAAAAAAAAAAGGCAGGAATCATGCACTAAAAATGCTCTGGTGCTAGCATAAAAGCTAGCCACATTGAGTCAGCCTAACCCTCGCGAGATACGTGACTTTGTGAGAATTCAGGGCACCGGACCAGAGACTCTGAAGTTGCAAACGTGGTATTCTGGACCCAAGCAGCAGATGGGGCTGAGTGACTTTTCATTAACCCTGTAAAGGGTCAAATTAGCACATACTGGCTCAAGAAAAACATTTAAAAAGATGAAAAAGTGACATAGTGTGCCATTAAATTATGTGAAACCTGTTTGCCAAAACATTTGAGAATATTTTTATAAAATATTGTGAAATAACCAAGTAATTTCATACGCTTCTTTATTTTCACATTTTTTTAGAGTAGTAATTTGTTAACTATTTAATTCTTTTATACTAGTTTGCATATCAAGCACTTTAAAGCCTATTATAAACAACTGTAAAAAGATCTAAAAATAGCTATATTTTCTTTGCCATTTTTTGTGTGTGACTGTGCCCTCAGGCATTTCGTGTGTGCACATGCATGCATGTGTTAAGTGTTTATGTGCATGTACATGTTTAGAAACGCTGTAGTCGCTATGCGAATGGTTGCACTTGTTGTACAGGTTCCTGGTTTCTGAGAGATGATTTATGGGTTTAAATGTGTCCGATCTGCTGCTTCCTCCTTCTGTCTCCTCATGCAGCTATCTTTTTCTGAAGCCATGCGGAATAAGGCCCGTCTGTCCATCACAGGAAGTGTGGGGGAGAACGGCCGCGTCCTGACTCCAGACTGCCCCAAAGCCGTGCATGCTGGCCACGCCTCCCTCCGACACCCCGGCCTTGCAGTGGTCTCCTCCGGACTGCCCTGAAAAACCAAAAACACCTGCCGTGCCTTAAAGACTTCGACAAGAAACACAGACAGAAACTCTCATAATCTCCATATCCACACACACAGTTATTGCTACAGAAAACCCTAATAACACTACTCAGATACAGAGACATTTTTATGAGTACACACTTGAATCCATAAAAACAAAAACTCATCATGTCACCTTCCAGCTGGCTCATCTTACAGCTGTGGAGGGAACGCTGGAAGAACGATGGACAACTAAAACTGCGGTGTTAAAGGTTTTCTTAATTATTATTATTTTTGAAGAGAACACCATCAAGCCAACATGAAAGCCAGCACAGATTTTCATAACATGAACAATGATTCAAGAAGACAACCAGAAAACTGATCATAATGAAGGGATAAAAAAAAAGTCAACCAAATGACTCGTTCAGTCTTCAATTGACAACAATGGCCTACAAGCCACGCCCACCCCCTTCTGACAAGGCCTTACGAAGACAACAAACATCGCTTTCATCATCCTCACCGTAGTCATCGTCTCTACTTGCCTACAAAGACTGCGTGCCAGATATTATAACCATTAGGAGACCAGAAAACTGTAAAGCTTGAACGAAGAGACTGTGCAAACCTGCTCCTTTCCCACGAACTGAATGAAAAAACAAACTTTCTTAACACACAGCAAGCGAATCAACCGTTACGGAACAGAAATAACCTCAGAACACAGGAGTCTCTCATTAGCATCATGACAACTGCTGAAAAACAAGGGGATGGCTACTTTTTGTTTAAGCGTCGGGGAGGGAAAAAAACAAGGACAAATCTCAAATATTTCTCCACCAGACCACTGAGACCTCAGAGATGTTTGCAGAAAATTTGATGGAGTAATCTTCAAATCCAGGTCTTCTTGAATAATAACCCTACCCATTCTAGCAGCTGAAATTAAAAAAGGCTAAAGATTTCTTTGCAGGTTTGCTCTTAGCGGACTTGTTTTTGCTGGCTCTCATCAGGTTGAGACGCTATGTGCACTTGATTTCAGCTGAACTCTAAAAGGCTTCCTGCTACACTTCTCAGTTAATCTAAAAACCTATAATGAGCAGTTTGATTTTTGAAGTCCTCGGATGTGTTCAGCGGCTGTGGGAGGAGAGGTCCGACATCGGAAAGCTTGCTTTGTAGAACAGTTGTAAATAACTGTAGCAAAACAGAGCTCACCTGTCTTTTTTTGTTTGTTTGTTTGTTTGTTTTTTAATCATCTTAGATAATTCATTGCAATAATGAATATAAAAGAAAATGCCACAACTTGTAATTAAATGAAAATCTTTTTTTATATAAATCTACATACTATATATAATGCAAATGAATATATATATATCTATACGTCTATAGAGAGCTATAGAAAACATTGATCACTGATTGTCAGAGGCCATGGCATACCTTCTGTTATATGGCTGTTTTTTTTAATGACTTGAGAGTAATATGCCACAGTCGTTGTGTGTCCAGCTCCACACTGAATGTCCATCCGGCACTCACACGGACACACAATGAAGTGTACACACACATTGTTCCACACACAGGGTCAGCTCAGTCATCACTCACTGCTTTCTGTTCTTACCTGTCTTTTTTCGTGTGTGTGTTATAGAAGTCCCTGAAACAACACGCAGAGGTGCCAGTGTTCATGACAAAACAAGCGTAACGAGTCGGTCTCTTGTGCGGATGAGTTGTACTGTCTGGGAAACAACAACGTGACATTTCGGGAGTGTAACACTTGTGCCACATTTCAAATCAACTCGTTCATGCTTTTGTGTGTGTTCATCAGGTGGGAGTCAGCTGCAGATTAAGTTGTGTTCAGATTAAACAGGGTTTTTGCGTCGGTTAGTGCTGTTTTGTCGTTTTAATCTGTTGCGTAATGTATGTAAATGAGAAGGTTTGACTCATTTACTTACAGAAACTGCCGAGAGACAAAATCAATTAACCTGATAATCTTTTGAGAACTGAGACAAAAGTGTACCTTTTTTTGCCCCCTCTCAGAGTTTTTTATATTTTTGCTTAATGTCACACTTAAATGTGTCAGATCATAACACAAATTCATTATCAGACCAAGATGATCTGAGTAGATACAAAATAATGTTCTTTATAGAAAGAATACGACCATCCCAACCAACCTGGCTCAATGTGAAAAAGTACTGTACTCCCATTTGTTAAATCATAAGATAACTTTGATTAACCACAGTATTTGGATCAATGAGTTCAGTTCCTCTAGCCATACTTGTAGAAATAAAAAATCACTTTACTTGGACCTGTCTGACAACATGGAGTAGGCTAAAGATCTCAAAAATCAACACTGTTCTAACGCGGACTCCACACAGGATTCATTCGCGGCTGCGGTCATCGAACTACAACCGCAGGAATTTACCCCACACCAGCTGCTGTTTTGTTACCGAACTTTGCTCCCGCGAGAGCACCAAACCTCTGTGGTTTACGCGAGATCACACGATAAGTACGTGGACAAACAGGAGCTGGTAAACAAAAGCTACACTCGTCTTCTCGTACTTTTGTTGAGGATTATTTATTCACTTTGCTTGTTCTACAATAAGTAACTAAGCACACATTGTTTTTATATACAGTAGTTTAATGTTATGCTTATGTTGTTTCTTTGTCTTTTAAATATCCAAATCATGTTATCTTTTAGCTAAAGGTTTAATTTTTAAAAATTCCAGATGCACCTCGCCAGCTGGCGTCTCACTTCCAGTCTGGCGCACAAATAATCTTTAACTTGATAAAAATCTGCTTACAGTGTCCAGAAAAACATAGACTTGTTAACTTTGCTCAGAAACCACACCGGAGCCGGTGTGCAGGCCCTGATTGACTCCGTGTTTTTTCGTCCTTGCAGAGTCCGCAACTGCATCCGGTGTGAAATAGCCTTAAGTAGGCTAGAAGATCTCAAAAAGCAACACAGCGTACCCTGTTCTAAAGAGTTCACAATCACCAAAAAAGTAAAAACTGAAGAAATCTGTAAGGGGGCAAATTCTTTTTTTACATCACCATGAATGAGTTTGTATTACTGCTGTAGTACAGCATGGAGGTGGATACCTGCATTAGGACTGTGACACAATCCGCTCTGATACGATAAGTGTGAGTGAAATGTTTGTTGTCAGATCTCTCCATTCATATCTTTGTTGTCTTGGTCCTTCCTGTCTCATTTAATCCTTAAACATGCAACATAAATCTCTGTACATGCGCCTCAACAAAGTGGCTTTATTATCTCATTAAATTCTCTGGAAAATATAAAGACGAGATGAATAACTCAAGACCTCAACTGACAATCTGAGGTTCTTGAAGCTGTATGTTCTAAACTGCAAACCTTCTTAACAATTCCATCAATCGGCTTTAACATTAAATCATTTTTAGTTTGAATTCCTGTTTTAATTCCTGCCCTCTCATAGAGTCGATGTCCAGCTCAGGAGGCTGCAGCCATCAGTAAATGCTGTCATCATGAGAGGGTGTGTTGGGACTGAGCTGGTGCAAGAAGAAAAGTATGCCAGCAGGCAGAACCTCGCCTTTCAACAAAATCAGCTGGTATTCTCATCACCCATCTGTGTTTTAATGCTGTAGCTGATTGGTTTCACCTCATCATGCATTAATCTATTCCAGTCAATTTCAACGAACAAGAGCGTTATTTTAAAATAAGGGGATTATTTCAAATGGCTGAATAGAGCTGGATGAATTAAAGAGCAACTGTTGCTTTTAGCCCAGGGGATTATCATCAGTATAACAGCACTGTGGACATTTAACAGGAGGACAAACTGTGGAAATAGTCCATTTTTACAGGTAATTTTTTTGTTTCTTTTCACCTCCAGCACATAAAATTTCATTTGTAGACAGCCAGAGATTGCTGAGCTGTCAATGCATTGGCTTTAACATTGTTCCTTTCTTTCTTAATGTCTTTTCTCCCATTTTGTTTCTTTTTCTAGTAAAACATCGATGCTGAATCCTGCTCTTTGTGTTTTTATTTCTATTAGTGTCCTCATATCTGCTTTACTTAGCTCAAAAACTCAGGATGCATACTGGTGAAACACATGGAATCACATAAAGACAAAATAGATTATCGTAAAAATTGTATCAACCTGGTAGGAAAACAGTTGTCACCACTAAGAGATTTAAAAAAAAAAAAAGGAAACCAATAGAGAAGATTTTGTTTTGCTTTACAAACAATTCATAATGTATAAATTAATAGACAACAATTACTACAGGAAGGAAAATGTATGATTCAAACATATTCACTTAATATTGAATATTAATGTAAATATTAATAAGAACTATAAACATTTGGCAGGGTACATTTAAGTATTCATTTATCTATATGGAGACTTTTAATAATGCAGACATCATTAACTTTCATTTTTTGTAATCTATTATAATTAGTAGTAGTAGTGTTTGTAATATTATTATACTGTACACAGGCCCAAATAAACAAATATGCAGAAAAAGGCTTTTTAAACATTTACCTTGTTCTTTCTTTGGGTTTTCTGAACATATTAAACCCTCTAAGACTGTAAACATTATCCCTATCTGTAACAGAATGTGATTTGGCAACAAGTTATTCTTTACTTGATGGATTAAGCAGTTCTAAATTCAACTAAATCTCTAAATTTTAATGATTTTAAAAGGCATACTATGCAGTTTTGGCTTGTTTTAGCACTGCCTAGTGTCCATTTTAAATCACTGTAAAACGTTAGCATTGTCTTTGCTCAGAAACACCTAAATCTAACTGTTGAAATGTCTCCTCAGCCTTCATTGTTTTCTACTGGAGCGGTTCATCACTCATTCAAAGAAATCAGCTGTGTTCAAGCAGGGAGAAATAGAACAAAGCAGGAATCATGAGCTTAAAACTCTCCGGAGCTAGCATAACAGCTAGCCACATTGGGTTAGCCTAACCCTCACGAGATACGTGACTTTGTGAGACTCAGATGTTGCAAACGCGGTATTCTGGATACAAGCAGCAGATTTGTAAAGGGTCATATTAGCACATACTGGCTCAAGAAAAACAATTTAAAATATGAAAAAGTTACTTTAACAAAAAACTTATTTCTATGTTCTCTACAAGCTTACATAGATAGTTTGAAGAAATTTGTATTTATATTTAGTTTGTTCTAATCTGAGCTACTTTAAAGAACAAATTTTAAACTATACCTTTTTATATAAATTAAACTATTATAATCCATTTCAAGTTTACTCCTAAGTCTACAACTTTCTTATAATGACTAAAAGTGGTGTTTTAGAAGTGTTTAGTGTGAACGCACACACACACAGAGGTGAGTCGTCGCTGTGATCTGCTGCACGCTATCAGCCTGAAAACTCCCCGCTGTGACTTTGTCATTTGGGCTCCGTTTTCAATTCTTTGGGGAACCAACACTCCTAATGCAGAGCCATCAGCGACAAGTATTTCCCATCTACCTCACACTCTGACACACACGCGCACACACACACACATGCACCCACTCAACACGCACGGTTATTATCGATGAGTGTTTTTCTCATTTACCCAAGGATGAAGCAAAATACCCATTTTGGAAATGTCCTGCCAACCTTTTAACCTTGCACCTTCATGTGCAAATGCACACACACATACATGCACACACCTTCAGTCACCTCTTTTATTTCCTCTCTAGAGTGAAAGCATCCTTTTCACCCTTTAAGTTTTATTGGTCCTGGGTGCTCTCATCTATCTCTCCCATCTCCTCATTCCTGCTCTGATCCCAATTGTTTTTTTGTTTTGTTTTTTTAGCTGATTCTCTTTATTTTCCCTCCCTCTATCATATTTAATTACTCTGTTTTTCTTTTTGCATCCCTCTCTGGAGAACAGATCTCAAACCCTGATTTCTCCTGTGCAGATCCCATCCTGTCATGAGCCCTTGCTCTTTTCTTATCCAATCTCCGATGATAGAAAATTAATTCCAACACTCAGCACATCACAGCAGCTGTGTGTTTCGCTGCCACTGCTGCAGCGTCTGCACTGCCTTGATATTTCAGGACCAGTGAGAGGAGCTGCACTTACATGCCTATAGTCAATTAGATACAGCACGAGATAAAACTCTGCTGGGATTCTGCAGGAATGAATTAACTCCGCTTTGTTTTCTGACTGAACGGAAATTTAATTAAAGAAGCAAATTGTTTTGTTTGCTTCTTTTTTCCATTTATTAACATCTGCAAAGTGTGACTGAAATCTTTTTAGATGATTACATTTAGATTCGAGAGGAAATCAAGTGAATCTGATGGAAAGTTAATTAAAACACAAAGATCTGGATTCTGACTAATTATGCAGACTCTTCTCACTGACAACAAAAGTGAACATTTGTTGCTTTCCCACTGAATTTTCCCTTCAAGCTTCAAGAGTCAGAATCAGCGATTAAAGTCTAATTACAGAAGCTAATCAGCATCTTAGAATAAAAGGTCTGGTTTTACAAGTTCTCTGAGTCTTTCTGTCAATAAAAGATAAATTATGTGACCTGAGTAGATATTTATGGGTAAAAAAACAACAACATGTGGACCTTGTGGGAGATCCAGCATGTGACACGACTGAATAAAAGTTGTGCACACTCGGCTTGTTTGATGACTGGAAGGTGAGTGACAACATGGTAATGGTTCAGACCTTTCTGTTTTTAATTCAGGCTGAAAATATCCTTAACTCTGTAGGATTTACAGTCAGAACAATTAAAAAGCATTTGCCCAGTTTTCTGTACGTATAATTTATCGGGCCTGGCCTCATTTTTAATGCTAAAATGGAGTTCAGATTCATATTGGTTCATCTCTACACCCCTTAAATCTCATGCGTCTGATGAGTCGGCTTAGAGAGATGGCAGGTGTTCAAGCTGGTGGCTCGTCAGCTCCAGCAGGTCTGAGTGCTCTTGGTGGATCTAGAGCAAAACCAGTGATTTATACTACCTCTGATGGCAAGACTCTTGTTGAAGATGAGTTTTTAAATTTTCTCGTTGTCAAAATGAAAACTTTAAGCCACGATGACATCATTTTGCTTGCTGTGAAACATTTTGGTTCGGAGTGGATTGAGGCCTCAAAGAAGGTCCTCTTTGATTTATGCCCGAGCTCAACGCAGCGCCTCGTAACGCACAAAGGCCCGCAAAAGGACGTTAATAATGTGAAGAGCTGCTTGAAGCTCCTTAATGAGGCTGGCGAAAACATACCCCGCTTTGTGTCGCATCATCTGGATGAGCTCCCTACAATTACTTTCAGTAGTATGGATGTCTCCAGCCTGCTTGGTAAAATTGAGAAGCTAAGCGCTGATGTCTCTTTGTTGAGGCAAGCTATGTCAGCTCAGACGAATGTCTGTGAAGATCTACGTGCGGTGACGGCAAACATGAGTGAGCGCCTGGGCATGGTGGAGAAACTTGGTGTGAACGGCGGAGGCACCTCGCCCTGTGCTGATCAGCTGATGACGTGTCAGAGTGCGGAGAAGACGGCGCGGCAAATTGAAGCTATTGCTGAGGTGCAAACTGCCTCAACATCAGCTACGGGTGGTGATGCTGGTGCCCAAGAGGTGCGGAAGGATCCGGTGGAGTTGGATAAAATGGGGGATTTGGATCCGAGAAATGCTTCACCTGTTTGGAGTCGAGTTGTTAAGGAGGGACGCCGTTTAAAACAGGCTCCAGGTGAAGGCTCTGCGCACTTGAGACCTAAACGGAATATCTCTAAGAGACATATCGTCGTGGGAACCAGTGCTGGAGGACAGATTAAAGTGATAAAAACCAAACTGGTGAGTGTATTTGCAACTAAGTTCTGCCCTGATCTAATGCCGAGTGTGCTGGCTGACTATCTGAAAGAAAAACTGCATCGAGAGGTGCTGTGTGAGAGAATTAACAACTACCAGAGCCGCTGTAGTTCTTTTAAAGTGTCTGCCGAATGTGATGAGGTCTCTGAACTGTATGATCCTCAGCTCTGGCCTGAAGGAACCTTTGTGAGGCGTTTCTATGAGAAGCGCAGAGCTGTGGCTGCTGATAGTGCTGCAAGTGGGCTCAGCGAGGGAGCCACTGCTTCATGAAACATTCCATAAATCATGAGAATAGTAT
Organism: Callopanchax toddi; assembly: GCA_006937965.1. Classification (NCBI taxonomy): domain Eukaryota; kingdom Metazoa; phylum Chordata; class Actinopteri; order Cyprinodontiformes; family Nothobranchiidae; genus Callopanchax; species Callopanchax toddi. The sequence goes on along the minus strand of SSNR01000056.1, from coordinate 21,239 downwards.
CATACAATTCCCGTGGCCTGCGCCTTGGTAACGGGGCTGGGGATAGGGTGCGTCGTATTGTTGTTGACAAACTTTTGGAGGATGTTGATATTTTATGTCTGCAAGAGACAATGCTGTCTAAACAAAACTTGGACCAGTTGAACTCTCTTCACTCTAATTTTCATGGTGCTGGGGAGTCCACTACTGACCTGTCCTCTGGAATTATTCGAGGTAGGATACCTGGAGGTGTGGCCATCCTCTGGCATAAGAAACATGACGCTTATATCTCAGTTGTCAGGCTAAACGTGGACTGGTGCATAGCGACAAAGATTGTTCTGGATAACAAGGCCTTTATGATTTTAAATATTTATACCCCATATGAGAGTCAGCAAAATGAAGATGAATATCTGGCTAAACTTGGTTTTTTAAGCTCCTTTATTAGTCAGTGTGATTCTAACTGTGTTTTTATTGTTGGTGATATGAATGCTGATATTTCTGACACACGCTCCATCTTTGGGCAACACCTGATTCAGTTTTGTGAAAATAATAATTTAATTTTAACTAGTAAAGAGAAACTGCCGGCAGACAGCCACACATATATCAGTGAGGCTTGGCACACAACATCCTGGCTTGATCACTGTATATGCACTGAGGATGCACATGAATGTATATCCAAGATGGAGGTCTTGTATCCCCTGGCGACAACTGACCACATCCCTGTCTCCATAGAGTTAAACTGTGAAACATTGCCTGTGCTGCTCCAACATCAGAGCACTACACACATAGACAAGGTGACTTGGGCTAAAGCGACAGATGAGGATATTAGGAAATATAACTTACTGTCAGATCGAAGTCTGAGCACTGTTAGCTTGCACAAAGAAACATTACAGTGTAAATGCTGTCTGTGTTCCATATGTNAGTTGTTTGTGTCTTGTGTCTTTTAAAACATATGCTTTAGTAATTTATGATATTTTTTTTGACGCAGCTCACGTGTAAAATGTATATAACTCTGGAAAACAAGACATGAGCATTGTTATGCATCACTAAAGATCAACAAAGGGAAAAATTATTTAAAATATCAAAATATTTAGTTTATCTCCTAAGAGTCTGATCAACCAAGAACACTCTGACTCAGTGTCCTACTGAAGCATAGGCTACACACTAGATGAAATCTGGTTTGGTCAGACATATTCACGCCACTGACCTGCTGGAGGTCACTTTAGGAATCTGGCAGCGCTCATCCTGTTCCTCCAAGGAGCAGATGGTGGTCCTACTGATGGGTTGAAGACCTCAGATGGCCCAGTCCAGCTCTTTATCTCCTGGAATATCCTCCATGCTCTTGAGATTGAGATGGGAAATTCAGTCAACTTTCTGGCAATGGCACATATTGATGTGTCATACTTTTGGGAGTTAGACTGCCTGACTGTGACACCTCTGTGGGGTCCAGGTCTCACCTCATGCGACCGCTATCGACATTGACATAGTCAAATACAAAATTACTGAGAAGTAGCCCAAAAAAAGATAAAGAGTCCTACAAAACTTTATGTTTTGGGGGGGGTTATCTCATTGTTGCTCCTTTTTTTTAACTTTTTTTTTTTTTTGCACCTGTTGATTATTTCATCAAATCAGCTGAGTCTAATCAACAACCCTTTGAGTTCCTTAAAACTACAGCTTCATTCCTTTCGATACATTTTTAGCCTTGTTTTTTTGTGAAAAACGTTGCCGTGGTAATTCAACACCAATAAAAGTAATTGCACACATCACATGAGGGAGCCAGTCGGTCTGACATGTGATTTGTCTGGCGGCACTTTTCTGTTTGGGTCACATAAAGGTGACAGAAGAATAATAAATAAAGACATCGCTTTAGGAGTGGAGACACACCTGCCTTCGTATTGGCAGGCCCTAATTATGTAACTGGAAAAGTAACTAACAAACTAAAGAAAAATATAAACAATTTAAATTAAATTTCAACTTTAAGTAAAAGTTATTATTATTATAAATGAGTAAAATCTACAGTGAATCTGTAAATAGATGGTATCATTTTTATGTCATTTCAACTCCTTGAAGTTAAGTAAAGCTCTGGAATTTGATTAAAATGTTATGTTAGAAACAGGTGTGTGGGAAATATTGTGGAAAAAATTAAAAGACAGAATTATAGTTTAATGCTGTTTTCAACCCTTAAAAGCTATTTGAAAATTCCACATCAAAACTGCACATAAAAAAATCAACTTTAAATCTCCTTCAAAGTTCAAATTGTTTAAACTTTAAAATGCAGGATTTCTCTGAACATCAAATATTCCAATAATGCTATAAAAGGATTTCTTTAAGTCCTTGAAGCAGACTGTGCAGCCTCACCTACTGTGAGCTGTTTAACCTTTCAGCTTTTATCTTCGCAGACATATTTTATTTTAGCAGCAGTCTATTGCTGGAGGACCTTAGGGCAACTCAATTTGTTGGCAATATTTACAGCAGCTCTCTAGAAACATGCTGTTTTAGTTTATTCTGATGGTAAAGCTCTAAACTGAAACATAGCGTCTCCTGACTGGATTTTTCTGTCTCATCTGAATGTTTGTCTATGATAAAACAGGCCATGAAAAAGTAAACGCTAACCCAGAGGACAACGAGAAATGCTTCGTTTATTTTTTAAAGCCTAAAGTTTGTTATGTCTCAGATATCACATACACTCGCTTACATGCACACACACACACACACACACACACACAGTAAACTGGCTGAGCTGTCGGATGCTTCCAGCGCTCGGGGACTCCTTTGTATCGATACTGGGGATTTTCAGAGCAGCTTTAGGTCCAGAGAGAGCTGGGGAAAGAAGCCTTTTAAACAAAGCTACAGACCGAGGAAAACTCACACATCACAAAATAAACTTTGAGAGTTTTGATCAGCCTGCTTTGACTAACTGAGCGTATGTGTCTGTCTGTGAAAGTGGTTTCAGAGTCAAGAAAATGTCTCATTAATGATTTTGTATCCTTTAACTACCAGCTCAGAATGCCCTTTAGCCTGTTTTAGCTAACAGTTCATAATGCTTTGAAGAGAGAAGAACATGTTACAAAGCTTCATCAGTTTTAGATGAATCTGCAAAGAATTTAGATCACTAAGACACATCAAAATAATATTCTATTCTTGAATTCTATTCTGGGATTTAGCTATAAAACTCTTAAAGGAGCATAAGAGAACATTGCTAAATATATTTTTATTTCTTTATATAAAGACTGTGAGTTTAGATATTTTATGTAAACTCAATTAAAACAGCACTAAATAAAGTTTCAGTTATAGAAACCATAACACAACATGTATCATATTTGAGACCCTTTAACAGGATTAGTATGTTCCTCACAAACTGGCTCTACCGAACCATACCTCTACTGCCACCTGCTGGAGGATTGAAATGTAAATATTATTATCATCATCATTATCTTTATTATTATTATTATTATCATTATTATAAGGATGGAGGGTCTTCAGAAGAATAACAAATGTTGTGAAACTCTACCCATATATCATAGTTTAGACCTGAACTATCATTTGAAACATTTTTTTAAACTTTGATACATAGAAAAATACATTTAAAGGTGATATGTGGAGCATGTATTTATCCTGCGTTAAATTAACAAACCAAAAGTTGAAACAAAAACAAAATACGACATGAGGAACAGATTCCTAGAAAACTTTTAACTAGGTGCTTAAAAAAATCTCATGAAATCTTTTTTAAGGCACACTATGTAGTTTTTTTATGTTTTTAAATCTTTTATTTTGAGCCAGTCTGTGCTAATATGACTTTTTACAGGGTTAATGAAAAGTCACTCAGCCCCATCTGCTGCTTGTGTCCAGTGTCGCGTTTGCAACTTCTGAGTCTCTGGTCTGGTGCCCTGAAGTCTCACAAAGTCATGTACCTAACGAGGGTTAGGCTAACCCAATGTGGCTAGCTGTTATGCTAGCACCGTAGTGTTTTTAGCTCATGATTCCTGATTTTTTTTTATCTCTCTCTGCTTGAACTCAGCTGATTTTTTTAATGAGTGATGAACTGCTCCAGTAGAAAGCAGTGAAGGCTGAGGAGACATTTCAACAGTTAGATTTACGATTTTACAACAGTGACTTAAACCAGACACTAGGGGGTGCTAAAAACAAGCCAAAACTGCATATTATGCCTTTAAATAGGTCAAAAAGCTCTGTGAAAAGATCCAGCATGGCAAAAGAGTGTGATTAAAAAGTGTTTTATTCACCTGTGATCATTACAGGGAAGAAAATAACCTTGTGAAAATGTATTAAAATGTATAATAATGCACTGGGAATTAAAAGAAATGTTCTAATAGTGTTATGATGAAAACCTATATTTATAAAACACTGTAATAAATAACAGACATCAATGCAATAACAGACAACAGTTAGTATAAAAACACGTTTTGCTCATCTTATTTTGTGCTTGAAGGACAATGTGTGATTTTAGTGTTGACACTAGATTTTAGGCCTTATCGATGTTATAAAATATGGGAAAGAAGTGAGTGCAAACTATTAGCTGCCGTTGTGTTATGTGTTGATGAAACAGTGACGAATCTAAACCGATTCTGTACATTTAGTCAGAGAAATTACCAGAACCACTCAAGCACTTGACAGGAAAACGTAAACAGCTTCAGATATTTCAGTAAAGGAAAATCGTGCCCTTTTGTTTGTTCTGTAAACTAAATTTTGATGCAACAGCACCCATAAAGTAGAAACACTGGCACTGGTTTGGTGCATATTTGCTCATATCATTGTACATTTTAAATAAATCATTTCTTTATAAATAAATATAAATTGTATTCAGCACACCTCTGACTTGGTGAACTGGCAATTTAATTTGATCACATTTTATTTCTGCACTGGCACTTATTTAATTTCAAAAGGCACAGTTTTATCCCAGTGATCATAAACATGCTTTAGCTTCATTATCGGCTCCTCTTTCACCTAATTGTTTAATCTGGACTAAATCTTATGATACTCACGCCTTTTTTAAGCATAGCTGTGATTATTTTCACTCTTCCTCCTCAGGCTTTTACTGGCTGGTGGTCTTTGTGCAGATGCATTCTCTCTTTCTCCACTTGTAGGTGCTCTTGTCCGATCTGCAGCCTGCCTGACTCATATTTAAACAACTGCAGTCTCTCCTTCTCCAGCTGCAGCCTCTCCCTCTCCAAATTCATCTTCTCCGTCTCCAGAGTCACCACTGACATCCAGCTTTTGTCCTCCTGTCCATCTGGAGTGGAGGATAACGAACCGGTGGAGGAAGACGGAGGGCCTTGTTGTGGCAGGAGGTGAAAAGATGAGTCGACGTGCTCTGATTGGCTGACGAGGAGGAGACCCAGCCTCTCTCTCTCCACCTGTAGCCGCTCCCTCTCCAGGTGCAGCCATCCTCGTTCCGCCTCCGCCTGACGCAGACGCTCCTTCTCCACCAGCAGACGCTCTTTCTCCACAGCCAGGCGCTCGCTCTCCACAGCCAGACGCTGCTTTTCCAGCTCCAGACGTTGCTTCTCGACAGCAAAAAGAAATCCTGCATTTACCTTCTCACGATTGCTGCAGAGTCCGTGAACTCCNACCTTTTTATATAAATTAAACTATTATAATCCATTTCAAGTTTACTCCTAAGTCTACAACTTTCTTATAATGACTAAAAGTGGTGTTTTAGAAGTGTTTAGTGTGAACGCACACACACACAGAGGTGAGTCGTCGCTGTGATCTGCTGCACGCTATCAGCCTGAAAACTCCCCGCTGTGACTTTGTCATTTGGGCTCCGTTTTCAATTCTTTGGGGAACCAACACTCCTAATGCAGAGCCATCAGCGACAAGTATTTCCCATCTACCTCACACTCTGACACACACGCGCACACACACACACATGCACCCACTCAACACGCACGGTTATTATCGATGAGTGTTTTTCTCATTTACCCAAGGATGAAGCAAAATACCCATTTTGGAAATGTCCTGCCAACCTTTTAACCTTGCACCTTCATGTGCAAATGCACACACACATACATGCACACACCTTCAGTCACCTCTTTTATTTCCTCTCTAGAGTGAAAGCATCCTTTTCACCCTTTAAGTTTTATTGGTCCTGGGTGCTCTCATCTATCTCTCCCATCTCCTCATTCCTGCTCTGATCCCAATTGTTTTTTTGTTTTGTTTTTTTAGCTGATTCTCGTTATTTTCCCTCCCTCTATCATATTTAATTACTCTGTTTTTCTTTTTGCATCCCTCTCTGGAGAACAGATCTCAAACCCTGATTTCTCCTGTGCAGATCCCATCCTGTCATGAGCCCTTGCTCTTTTCTTATCCAATCTCCGATGATAGAAAATTAATTCCAACACTCAGCACATCACAGCAGCTGTGTGTTTCGCTGCCACTGCTGCAGCGTCTGCACTGCCTTGATATTTCAGGACCAGTGAGAGGAGCTGCACTTACATGCCTATAGTCAATTAGATACAGCACGAGATGACAACAGATAAAACTCTGCTGGGATTCTGCAGGAATGAATTAACTCCGCTTTGTTTTCTGACTGAATGGAAATTTAATTAAAGAAGCAAATTGTTTTGTTTGCTTCTTTTTTCCATTTATTAACATCTGCAAAGTGTGACTGAAATCTTTTTAGATGATTACATTTAGATTCGAGAGGAAATCAAGTGAATCTGATGGAAAGTTAATTAAAACACAAAGATCTGGATTCTGACTAATTATGCAAACTCTTCTCACTGACAACAAAAGTGAACATTTGTTGCTTTCCCACTGAATTTTCCCTTCAAGCTTCAAGAGTCAGAATCAGCGATTAAAGTCTAATTACAGAAGCTAATCAGCATCTTAGAATAAAAGGTCTGGTTTTACAAGTTCTCTGAGTCTTTCTGTCAATAAAAGATAAATTATGTGACCTGAGTAGATATTTATGGGTAAAAAAACAACAACATGTGAACCTTGTGGGAGATCCAGCATGTGACACGACTGAATAAAAGTTGTGCACACTCGGCTTGTTTGATGACTGGAAGGTGAGTGACAACATGGTAATGGTTCAGACCTTTCTGTTTTTAATTCAGGCTGAAAATATCCTTAACTCTGTAGGATTTACAGTCAGAACAATTAAAAAGCATTTGCCCAGTTTTCTGTACGTATAATTTATCGGGCCTGGCCTCATTTTTAATGCTAAAATGGAGTTCAGATTCATATTGGTTCATCTCTACACCCCTTAAATCTCATGAGTTGTTTGTGTCTTGTGTCTTTTAAAACATATGCTTTAGTAATTTATGATATTTTTTTTGACGCAGCTCACGTGTAAAATGTATATAACTCTGGAAAACAAGACATGAGCATTGTTATGCATCACTAAAGATCAACAAAGGGAAAAATTATTTAAAATATCAAAATATTTAGTTTATCTCCTAAGAGTCTGATCAACCAAGAACACTCTGACTCAGTGTCCTACTGAAGCATAGGCTACACACTAGATGAAATCTGGTTTGGTCAGACATATTCACGCCACTGACCTGCTGGAGGTCACTTTAGGAATCTGGCAGCGCTCATCCTGTTCCTACAAGGAGCAGATGGTGGTCCTACTGATGGGTTGAAGACCTCAGATGGCCCAGTCCAGCTCTTTATCTCCTGGAATATCCTCCATGCTCTTGCGATTGAGATGGGAAATTCAGTCGACTTTCTGGCAATGGCACATATTGATGTGCCATACTTTTGGGAGTTAGACTGCCTGACTGTGACACCTCTGTGGGGTCCAGGTCTCACCTCATGCGACCGCTATCGACATTGACATAGTCAAATACAAAATTACTGAGAAGTAGCCCAAAAAAAGATAAAGAGTCCTACAAAACTTTATGTTTTGGGGGGGGTTATCTCATTGTTGCTCCTTTTTTTTAACTTTTTTTTTTTTTTTTTTTTNCATAACACAACATGTATCATATTTGAGACCCTTTAACAGGATTAGTATGTTCCTCACAAACTGGCTCTACCGAACCATACCTCTACTGCCACCTGCTGGAGGATTGAAATGTAAATATTATTATCATCATCATTATCTTTATTATTATTATTATTATTATTATTATTATTATCATTATTATAAGGATGGAGGGTCTTCAGAAGAATAACAAATGTTGTGAAACTCTACCCATATATCATAGTTTAGACCTGAACTATCATTTGAAACATTTTTTTAAACTTTGATACATAGAAAAATACATTTAAAGGTGATATGTGGAGCATGTATTTATCCTGCGTTAAATTAACAAACCAAAAGTTGAAACAAAAACAAAATACGACATGAGGAACAGATTCCTAGAAAACTTTTAACTAGGTGCTTAAAAAAATCTCATGAAATCTTTTTTAAGGCACACTATGTAGTTTTTTTATGTTTTTAAATCTTTTATTTTGAGCCAGTCTGTGCTAATATGACTTTTTACAGGGTTAATGAAAAGTCACTCAGCCCCATCTGCTGCTTGTGTCCAGTGTCGCGTTTGCAACTTCTGAGTCTCTGGTCTGGTGCCCTGAAGTCTCACAAAGTCATGTACCTAACGAGGGTTAGGCTAACCCAATGTGGCTAGCTGTTATGCTAGCACCGTAGTGTTTTTAGCTCATGATTCCTGATTTTTTTTTATCTCTCTCTGCTTGAACTCAGCTGATTTTTTTAATGAGTGATGAACTGCTCCAGTAGAAAGCAGTGAAGGCTGAGGAGACATTTCAACAGTTAGATTTACGATTTTACAACAGTGACTTAAACCAGACACTAGGGGGTGCTAAAAACAAGCCAAAACTGCATATTATGCCTTTAAATAGGTCAAAAAGCTCTGTGAAAAGATCCAGCATGGCAAAAGAGTGTGATTAAAAAGTGTTTTATTCACCTGTGATCATTACAGGGAAGAAAATAACCTTGTGAAAATGTATTAAAATGTATAATAATGCACTGGGAATTAAAAGAAATGTTCTAATAGTGTTATGATGAAAACCTATATTTATAAAACACTGTAATAAATAACAGACATCAATGCAATAACAGACAACAGTTAGTATAAAAACACGTTTTGCTCATCTTATTTTGTGCTTGAAGGACAATGTGTGATTTTAGTGTTGACACTAGATTTTAGGCCTTATCGATGTTATAAAATATGGGAAAGAAGTGAGTGCAAACTATTAGCTGCCGTTGTGTTATGTGTTGATGAAACAGTGACGAATCTAAACCGATTCTGTACATTTAGTCAGAGAAATTACCAGAACCACTCAAGCACTTGACAGGAAAACGTAAACAGCTTCAGATATTTCAGTAAAGGAAAATCGTGCCCTTTTGTTTGTTCTGTAAACTAAATTTTGATGCAACAGCACCCATAAAGTAGAAACACTGGCACTGGTTTGGTGCATATTTGCTCATATCATTGTACATTTTAAATAAATCATTTCTTTATAAATAAATATAAATTGTATTCAGCACACCTCTGACTTGGTGAACTGGCAATTTAATTTGATCACATTTTATTTCTGCACTGGCACTTATTTAATTTCAAAAGGCACAGTTTTATCCCAGTGATCATAAACATGCTTTAGCTTCATTATCGGCTCCTCTTTCACCTAATTGTTTAATCTGGACTAAATCTTATGATACTCACGCCTTTTTTAAGCATAGCTGTGATTATTTTCACTCTTCCTCCTCAGGCTTTTACTGGCTGGTGGTCTTTGTGCAGATGCATTCTCTCTTTCTCCACTTGTAGGTGCTCTTGTCCGATCTGCAGCCTGCCTGACTCATATTTAAACAACTGCAGTCTCTCCTTCTCCAGCTGCAGCCTCTCCCTCTCCAAATTCATCTTCTCCGTCTCCAGAGTCACCACTGACATCCAGCTTTTGTCCTCCTGTCCATCTGGAGTGGAGGATAACGAACCGGTGGAGGAAGACGGAGGGCCTTGTTGTGGCAGGAGGTGAAAAGATGAGTCGACGTGCTCTGATTGGCTGACGAGGAGGAGACCCAGCCTCTCTCTCTCCACCTGTAGCCGCTCCCTCTCCAGGTGCAGCCATCCTCGTTCCGCCTCCGCCTGACGCAGACGCTCCTTCTCCACCAGCAGACGCTCTTTCTCCACAGCCAGGCGCTCGCTCTCCACAGCCAGACGCTGCTTTTCCAGCTCCAGACGTTGCTTCTCGACAGCAAAAAGAAATCCTGCATTTACCTTCTCACGATTGCTGCAGAGTCCGTGAACTCCTGTGGGGCCTGCGGTCGGCAGCAGATCTCTGTTAGTGGTGGAGATCAGATCCTCGGAGGAGCTGAGCAGGTCCAAATCGTTGTGGGAATACATGACACCAACAGGCCCCTCTCCACATGACTCGATGTCACTGAGGAGTGAGGGAATATCGTCCTCATCAATGTCTCCGTCTCCAACGTCACCATCAATCTAAAGCAAAAAACAAAAGCAGATCCCTAAAGTTACGATTAAAAATCAGATAAGCATACTGACTAATGTAGGAAACTGAGAATTTAGAGAAAGAAGAACCAAAGCTGAAGTATATAAACCCTGAGGTTACTTCTCTGGGTGTTGTAGACTTTAAAACTTTAAATATTCTTCTCTTCTGTCCTATGGGGACATATTCAGGCGATGAGAGGCATCTTTCCAGTGGGTGGTGACAGTCAGAAAGAAGACACTGGTCCATGTGAGTTTCTGTAAACTTCATTAAATCAAGCTTCCATCTTTTGCTGTGTGAACCAACCATTCCAAAATAATCAGCTTGTTGTTCCTGGTATCCCTTCTAGTCCTCTCATTCATTCATTTTCTTGCATTTATCCAGAAGGGAAGCTTAGACATCCCTCTACCCAGCAACACGCTCCAGTTCCTCCTGTGAGACCCCAAGGTTCCCAGGCCAGAGGGGATAAATGATTCCTCCAGGAAGTTCTGAGTCTCCCCAGAGTCTCCTTCCAATGGGACAAGCCTGGAAAACCTTCTAAAGGAGGAAGTCAGGAGACATCATTATCAGACGCCTGAAACGTTCATTTAAATTCAAAGGAGCAGCAGTTCTACTCCAAGCTGCTTGTATCCAGGATCTCATTCTTTTGGTCATGATCCACATCTCATGCTCAGAACTGAGGGTCAGAATGTAGACAGACCAGTAAATCCTTCTTATCTGTGACAGACGGGAACAACACCCCCAGTCCACCTTTTGCATCCAGTCAACTTGATACTGTTGTTAATTAGGTAGGTAGGTAGTAGCTTGGTTTCATGTCCTTCTAGGAGCTCTTCCTTCTACCACTTAACCCCCACGGGTGACACTTGGGATCTAATTGCATGCTATTCTGGATTTAAACTGGTCCAGTTTAAAGGAGCCCAGGAGTTGTTTTCTGGTGGTTTTCACTGCCTCTGATGTGTGCAGGTGAAAAGTGCATCCGTCACCAGTCTCACGTCTTCTACAGTTATTTGCTACTCAAATGATTCTTGCAAAGTTTATTCTGACTAAGACAATCCAAGAACATTGCGCTGTGGGAGTGAAACTATAATAAATGGCCAGGAATTTTCCAGATGAAAACAGTATGAAGAACCTTGTTTTTAATGAGGGAACATGTCCTCTGGGATTGAAGCAACATGATTGAATTTGAAAAAGGTATTAATGTATTTACAAAATAAATAACATTTAAATGTCAATCTCAGATTAAAGCCTAATTAATTCAATATTTATATAATTGGATCGCTGCCTTGGGATGCTAAAGGATCCCAGGCAGCAGTCTGGATCAAGAGCCACTTGATCCACGTAACCTGCAGCATAATCACTGAGACGTTTGGAACATCTGCTGAGGAGGATATTAATTCAGCTGATTAACACGTTAGCTGTGCTCGTGTGTCAAAACTAGCTACTTGTTTCCAAACAGTTTCTGCTGCAGAATAATTCAGACTTCATTCAAATAAAACTCAGAATACTTGACTACAAGGGAAACGTTACGATGAGTTTGCGTTTCATACTTTGTACTCAGCGATGTCGTCCTCTATCTTCACACCTGGATGTGTCACGTCTGGCTGCTGATCGAGGACCACGAGCTCCGGCCAGTCGCTCTGACAGTCCTTCTGGAAACCTGAGAGGTCGATCAGCTGTTCACAGGCAGACTCTCGAGGAGCGGCCTCGTGCTCCGGTGAGGACTGATCACACTCGGTCTTCACCGTCAGAGAGGAGGAGGAGGATGGGGAGAGGGGAAGCTCAAACTTCAGCTGTTTTTTCTTCATCAGCGCACGCCAGTCCAGGTAACGACGCTTCACCTGCATGAAGATCAGGAGGGAACGAGGTTAGGATTTAAAATCAAGACCAGATGAATTTTTAAATGCTTTGCAGAGAGAACCATACCTCAGTGGCTGTACGCAGCTCCCCCTCTCCTAACGCATTCACACCCTGTGCCACTTCCTCCCATGCCTGCCTCTTCAGCTCATTAACTGCTGTGTTCTGTTCAGAAAGGAGAACAACAAACAATTAGCACTGTGATGTTCAAACAGTTCTAACATGAATTATTACTGTCACAGCTTTAGCTCTGAGGTCAATTTAAATGCAAGAAAGTAAAGACAACAGAGGCTTCTCCAAAAGTGATTCGAGTCCTAACAAACAAACATCAATGAAACAAAACATTATGCATCTTTAAAACATGACTAACTCTATACATTTAGGTAAATTCATTTAAATAAACGTATTTCAGCTGGTTAGAATATTCTGATAAATCCTCTGTTTTCTTATTTAAAGACAGGAATTTTAGGATACTTCAGAATATTTAGACATTTGGAAATGTTTTTTTATCATCTTGCTCTAATAATAAATAATAAACTCCTAAACATTTCCTCTCATGGGTTTTTGAATTTTGAATAAATACAGAAAATTAAGAAAATGGGTTCTGTTTGTTTTCATCCCTCATTAAACTGAATTTTATAAAACCTTAATGAATCATTGCATGTTTTGTGTTTTTAAGGAATGCAAGTCTCACTCCTACAGCAGGTTGACTTAAAAGATTGTTAAGGAGGGCCGCATTCCTATTCTGCTTGCAATTATTTTTCCACAGTTGCAGGAGTGGATTGTTAATTCATTTGTCCTTTCTCTGCTCAGTCAAGTCAAAATGTTTCTGGTGAAACAGGCCTATTGAGTTCTGGGTACGAAAAAGTAGAGTAATGGATAAATGTTTATTTTTCATGTGAAAACTTTTGCTCTTAAAATGTTTAACTGTATTATAAATTTCATATAACCTGATTGTAAGCAAACTGCTGATTTACGCATGTGAAAATGCAGCCGGTGGTGATAAATACATGTATAGCCATTATTTAGACTTGAAGGAAAACAACAAAAATGCTGAAAATTATAAAAATTCTACTTTGATGATCATGCAGGAAGAAAATGTCTCACTGCAATAAACAAGGCAAATTGTGTGCTTCATGGCTTGCCGAGGTCTAAATGATTGCAAACAAATCACAGTTTTATTCAGCTGACTAGCTAACATGCAATGTTTGAAATTGACAGTTTTGCTGATTTAGACTCGTATGAAGCAAGATGTACAAAACCTGCTTCCTGGAGAACAACACGTCTCTCCTCTTGTGGATTTCTCTGATCAGAGTCTGTGTTTCTCTCACACTATAGTTGCTCTTCCTCTTTCTCCTCCGATGCTTTACCTGCAGGAAATCCAGCTTGGATTCGGCAAAAGCGGGGGAGAAGAACCCCACCGATATACAAAAAGAAAGATAAGCGAGGGGGATCAAACAGGGGAGAAAAAGAGATAGATGTGCAGGAAGGAAAATTAAAAGAAGAAGGCGATGAAGTAAGGGAGGGATTTAATCCTCAGATGTCAAACTGTGTCGATGTTTGCCACATTGGATGTCTGGGAGAGGTTTTCCTTTAAAACCGTAACAGTTTCCATCAGAAGACTTCCTCTGTGAATCAAGCAGCGTGTGAGAAGTTCTCCACCTCCTGGGAGACGAGTACCAGCTGTTACACTAGATGGTGTCTCTGTGTGAGGACATGTGAGAAACGGAGTTAAGGAAATATCAGCTGGAAGGAAACACAGCAGGCAGGCCAGAGGAGTACATCATCTATAGCTTCCTTTCTTCTCAGTTTGCGTGGAGGGTTCTTGCCTTGATATGGTCTGATATGATGTGGCTCTGGGTGCGTGGTGTTGGGTTTGATGGGAGTGGCAGGGTGCTCCACCTTTTATTTCCTGATGTGTTTGACTGCAGGTGAGCAGGCGATGCATGGCAGGCTGAAACAGAGTGAAGATCATTTTATTCCTGGATTTGAGAAACTTCTACTGACATAAATCTAATTTGAATTTTAACTTCCACTCAACATTGGCAGGGCTGGAAGCCTGGCTGAACGGTTAATTGAGGATAAAATGTAAAAGTTAGGAATTTACTTAATTTTCTTCTAAATTGTGTTATGTTTTGGTACTTTCAGTGAGAGGTCAGTCAGTTTTGATGACACTTCAGCATTGGTAACATATGTTAAAATCAAAAGCAAATTTTGACATTTTACTATGTCATTGAAAATAATGCTGAGTGACATCTAATAATAAAAAAATACTGTCAGCTTTTTGGTTTCTGCAGAAAAATAAACATGTGTTAGTCATTTAAAATGGAAGGGGAAAACGTTTGATAATGTTATTAATAAAAAAACACAGAAAATACATTTTAATTGAGTAAATGTAGCTTTTAATTTTAAATAACCTACAGCCACACAAGCCTGATAGAGAAAGTACATAATGTCTTGCCATACCTTTAGTGGAAATAACGTTAGACTCGAGGGATTAGGTTTTTGGAGTATTTTCTCAGACCAGGTAAACACATCACATGTTCACCATCATCAGCACTTATACACTATTATCTCACCACCACCTCCTAAAACGCATAATCTATAAAACATAGTAAAAACAACCCACCTTCACCGCAATCACAACACCGCTGAAATTACAATTCCATTGCTGCCTTCAGTTTTAATCTGACACTGGAAATATTAGTTACAAATCGTACACTTCTTTTAAACTATATGGTTTTATAATTTATTTTCCTTGGAAAAATTAACGCTTTATGATGTCGTTCTGATTTTCCATAATACAGTGTTTTATTTGACATATTATGCATAATTTACTAAATACGTTTTGTTTTAGCAAAATCGCTGAACAAAAACATATTTATTTATTTTTATTAAGAGTTTTTAGGTAGACAGACTTTGTATTCAAAAAGATTTGATGGTTTTCTACATAAATTAAAGCCATTTTATGTATTTACAGCGAAATTAGACGAGCTATTTTCAAACTACAGACGAATTAATCATATTTACAACTTTCCTAAGAACACGTGAAGGCATCTCTACTAGCCTACCGTTAACGATGCTCCTATTGGTCAATTCTGCACCGCGCCCACTCACGACGTCAGATTTTTTCCGGGTGCTGTGTCGCTTTCAGAGCCAAATATAAACAGAAAGCTATTTTGTGTCATATTTTTTAATACTTTTTTAAAAACTTCTCACTTCTCTACAGCCGTGCTAGTGTCCGGCGACGACTTGACGCGTTTTGGGTGTGAAATGATCAGGTTTGTCAGACAAAACTTGAATGTTTACACCGGATGCTAACGTTAGCTAACAGCAGTGTGAAGCAGAGGGGGTGAGATGAGGAGATGGCATCTGTCCGCTGGGCTTTCCGATGTGGATCCTGGACTCCGAGCAGGTCAGAATGGCTGCTCGCTGCTCGCTGCATCCAGCAGGAAGAGAAAGATCGAATCGGTCACTTTGTTTTCGCCAAGGATGCAAAGTCAGCTATGGTGAGTCCACGCTTCTGTAGTTTTGAATTTGTTCTCGCCTCCAGTGATGCGGTCAGCTGTGACTTCTCTGTGACCCAAACAGGCTGGACGTTTGCTGCTCAGAAAGTTCGTGTGTGAGAGGATGGGGATCCCCTGGTCTGAGATCAGATTGGAGCGATCTCCCCGAGGGAAGCCCTACCTGGCTGCCCCCCTACAGGTGACCTGTTTCCCCACTGCATCCCTGTTACCCTGTAAAACTTTGTTTTAAAAACATGTAGGATAGCTCAGCTGATGCTCCAATTTATTCAACTTTAACCAAAATGCGTCACTTTAACTTACTGCCCACTTGAGTTATTAGAGGACAAAAATGACCACGTCCAAAAACTGCTATAAAAATATTTCAGATTTGTTCTCTTTTTGGGGTTGAATATTTTTGATTAACTAGTCCCAATCAAAAATAATCAAATATTAAAATATTATCAGAATTTTAAGCTTTTAATTTTTAGTTTGATTACATCATGCTACTTTTTTAAATGAAAAAAAGTTATTTATCATAAAATTATTTAAATCTACCTGAACTCACTAATTGTTTTTGTTTTCTCCATTTTGAAGTTTAGTGAGGACATGTTTGTTAGTGTTTTACTTGGAAATTTTGCAGAAATGTGCAAAAATGACCACAATGATTCACAATGTTCACATATTCAAAATGTATTAATCCAACTTAAACAAACCCTCCTAAAACATTATGCATGTTTTGTTTTGTCTTTCAATTAAAAATATTACAGGTGAGTTCCGATTCAGATCAGTCCTGGAGTTTTAACCTCTCCCACCAAGGGGACTACGCTGTTCTTGCTGCAGAGCGGGGGCTGCAGGTTGGAGTGGATGTGATGAAGACCACCATGCCAGGTGAATGATGAGGTTCATACCTGAGCAAAAATATAAACAGAACACAAAATAATAGTTTTAAATGATAAACTGTAGTTATTTCATAATATTTCTGTTAATTGATGTCATTAAATTACAGAACATCTGTCTAAAAGTCTGAAAGACTGGTTTTAGGAATTCCACCAATCAACCACAAGGGGTCACTGTTGCCTAATAAACGCACAAATTCTTGCTCAAAGCAGCTTGAATGTGCAAAGTTGTGCGTGTGCGTGTGTGTGTGGCCACCACATTTAAATTTGTGATGACGTGATTGTGTCCTGTTTGTCATTTTTGTGCTCCTCTCTTTTTTTTTATGATTGTGTTTTCATCTTCCTCCCCTTCCTGATCTCCTGCCTCCTTTCCTGCAGGTAGCAGCTCCGTGCCAGAGTTTTTCCGCATCATGACTCGTCAGTTTACAGCATACGAGTGGAGCGTCATCCAATCAGTCGGCTCCGAGTACCAGCAGCTTGCTGCGTTCTACCGCCACTGGGTAACCACGGCAACCTTACTACCTTGTCATCACATCACATTGCTGCCGGGCCCATGCGAGTGGTGTTTTGAGTGCTTGTGTGTGTGTGAGAGAAAGACAGAGGAAAAAAATACATCAAAATAAACTAAAATCTGTAGTATCCTTTGAGACAAATACATATTTGTACATTCCACATGTGATCGCGCTTCTCATGTTTGTCTCACAGTCGCTCTTAGCTTGTCCTTGAGGTTTTTTATTTATTTATTTCTATTATTTCATGATGATTTCTTCCTCTTTCTTTCCTGCAGACATGAACACACACACACACACACACACACACACACACACACACACACACACAGATGGTCACCGAAATCTAAGTAAAGATGCTGTGAGATTGAGAGGGTGGCACAGAGACGTCAAGCTCTGATATCACCACCACACTGTTGACTAATGGCAGAGCTCAACGTTGCCATAGCGATTAGCCCTGTAATGGTGTTATTGTGGCTTATTGGCTGTCGAGCAGGGTTGGATTTGGCTGGTCGCACACAGGCACAAAGCTCCTCTTTTGTATTTGCTATCTTTAACATGTGTGCATGAATTCCCATCTGTTGCATTTTAGCTTTTTACCCATAATGCACCACACAGACAGTCACCTATAGAAACAGAGAATCTATTCTTCTCAGCTTTCACATAGAAGCTCACTCTTTTATGTGCCCATGAGTATTTTATTGTTTTTCCATGTAAGTAATCAAGCTTTCCCCTCTTTTGCTCCAAGACTTTGAAGGAGAGCTTCATCAAGGCCATCGGCACCGGTCTGGGCTTCAACCTGCAGAGTTTGGAGTTTCACCTGTCCTCTGAAGCGCTCACACAGGGCCGGGTGCTGCGCGACACCAAGATGCATCTCGATGAGGAGGAAGAAGAGGAGTGGATATTTGAAGTGAGTCTGGTTCGGGTCACTCTTGTGATGAATCCGGGTCCTCCAGGGTCCACTATCTGACATGTTTTTGATGTTTTTCTGCTCCAACACACCTAATTTGCCTCTGCATATGAAGTACTGCAGAAATGCATTACTTACCCATTCATGTAGGTCAGGTGGAAACATTTAAAACAAGCAGGATAGAGGCCCTGGAGGGCTGGATTTGCTGACTGAACCTTTGGCAGGTCAAACTTGTGAGTACAAAAAACACCTTTGGTAATCGATCATTGTCTTTATTTGACCAGGTTTGTCCCGTTTGAGATCACAGACCTCTTGAGCTAGGGATAGACAAATATTTATTAATTTACAATATATGGTATTATAACCAATTTTTTCCCAAATAAAAAAAAACTGAAAAAAGATTAACAGCTTTTTTGGGTGTGGATGTTAAAGGGTTAAATTTGTTTACGGTTACTAAATGTCACCGTCCACTGAACAGACAGTTGAGAGCAATTAAACTCAGCAACACGTGAGCCAAAAGGACAGCTAACTTCACCAAGCAGCAAAGCTTTTATTCTGAAGGGCCAACACAGAAATACATTTAGACGAAAAAGTACCTATAGCCTTACAAAAGCCTGCTCGTGTGACATATTTTAGTTGGATGTGGAAAAATGGTGTTAAAACAGGACCAATATTTAATGTGACTACTCTTTACTTCTGATCAGATCCATCTGATGCAGAGATCAGAGCTCAGTGTGGCTCATACCATCATGGTAATGCATGATGGAGCTGCTTATAGTTCTCACCATAAGGACTCATTTGCAGAAATGCAGCCTCAAACTTGCAGAAACCTGCATTAAACTCTTATTAAACCACTTTCTGAGATGGATAATCTCTGATTTTGATTCATCCTCTGAACACTGTCTGCACTCGTTTTCATGTGCTTTTCTGCGTCGTTGAGTTTCTTGGCCTCATTTCTGTGTTGGAACCAGACTTCTCCAGACAGCAGAACCAGGTTCCTACAGGTTCCTGTCAGTTCTGAGCTGATGGTTCTGGAGGTGTTCTGATATTGAAGGGAAATAAACGTGACACATCTTTTGTCTGCTGCTCTAGGGTTCCTTGGGTGACCACTGTGTCTACAGTCCTTGTCATTGTAGTAGAACCTGTTTCTGTAACAATTCTACAAAATTCCCAGACTTTGGTAAAGTGTTGTTAGTAGAACTGATGCTGCAGATGATGCCCTCTTTATTCCCTCTTTTCCACTCTTTTTTTTTTATCTTTGTTTTTACCCTCCTGCTTCTTGTTTTCATCCTCTCCTTTCTGCAGTGTTCCCTCTCTATTCCCCTCATCCTCCTCCTTTAGTTTCCAGCTGCTGGGGGATCAACAAATGTCTCCTAAAGTTTATCATCGGTCCAAATACCCCGGTTTTATCTTCCTTCTGCTCTCCTGTTTTCTGTTTTTCTCCTCTCCAGGTTTTTGAAGCTTGATGCTGTTTCAGTCAGGGGTTTTTGACAAATGGGTCACACATGGTGTGTTATTTAAACATTTTGCATTGAGTATTTTATTTCATAACATAACAGGATTCTAAATTTTTTTCAGAATGCAGAGAACATAAATGATGTAATGGAAATTAATATTTAGGATTAAAATACTGAATTTTATTAATCTGTGCATATTTAATTTGCTCCTTAGATCAAAAAAGTGTTTTTAAACCTATGATGAGAATTACCTGATGCTACAAATGCTTTTATTTGCAGTAATTGTTTTTTCTTCTTTTTGTTCTCACATGTTTGTTTGGTTGTTGTTGTTTTTTTAGTTTGTGAATTACAAAAAGAGAGCAAAAAATCCGTGAAATAAAAGTAGATTTTCTTCCATTTTTATTTAGTATCAATATCTTTGATTTATTAGTGATTTGTAGAAAATAAAACGCTTTACT
The DNA here is from genome assembly GCA_006937965.1 of Callopanchax toddi. Classification (NCBI taxonomy): domain Eukaryota; kingdom Metazoa; phylum Chordata; class Actinopteri; order Cyprinodontiformes; family Nothobranchiidae; genus Callopanchax; species Callopanchax toddi. The sequence goes on along the minus strand of SSNR01000056.1, from coordinate 1,248 downwards.
TAAGAATTTATTTGGTGTAATTTACACAGAAACACAGAATTAAAGTGGGTGAAACAAACAGATGATTAGGTGAAGTATTGATGGGAGAAATGTGAGGTGTTAAAGGGTTTAACATCGATTATAAATGGTGTGTTTCTGGTTTTTGACATTTGAAAATGTCACCTCAGACTTTGGTGGATAATGACGGGGGGGTTCTGACACTTTACAGACAGAAGCATTCATCCTGCTCTCAGCTCACCCTGCCTCATCCTTTAGATGATGGTGGAGAAGAGGTGGTGCTCAGCCCGTTCAGTCAGTCAGGACCGGTGTAGGTACCACATCTGCTCGGGCTGCCAGTTCGGCTCGGGGCCTGCGCCTGCCGATTACGTGGCACTAGCTGATTGGCTGAACGTAAGACGAACTGGAGTGACGTTACCACGTTTGTAAAAGTTACGTTGTCACGTTAACGCTGAAGCTTTTGATTGATCGTGATTGTAGTCCTTAACTGGAGTAAGGACTACAACTTATTTTTGAACGAATCTTTAGATTCATTTACACCAGAACTAACGAAATATACAGAATAATCCTACATTTATACAAACAACCAGGCCTGCTAAATGTGTAAACACAAGGAACACATTCACATATAAAAACCGTTGTGCTTATTTGGCACAGTCTGATGTTGGTTTGATGTAGTTTCACATTCTTTACTAAAAAACGGCAATATCGTGTTTTTATTAACAAATTACAGTTATAAAGAAAACATTAGGCGGTAAGAAACGTGTATTTATGAACAAACCTGATAAACTCTTTCCAAAACATGTGTGGAAGAACAGCATCGACAGAGATTTACAATGTATTTTGTCCAAGTGGCTTTGCCGTAGTGTGACGTTGTCGGTAGGAGAAGGACCCCGAGCCGATCTGGCAGCCCGAGCAGATCGGGTACCTACACCGGCATGGCCTTCTTCACCGCTTTAAATTCAGTATATGTCCACGTTCTGATAAAAGCGTGTGTGTGTGTGTGTGTGTGTGTGTGTGTGTGCGTGTGTCTGTGTGTAACTCTGCAGGAGAGCCTGCTGGATGTTGAACACCATGTTGCTGTTGCACTCGGACCAGCAGACAGCGCAGGATCTGCAGTAAGATTTAATAACTTCTCTGTGTTTTTATAGAACTGTTCAAATTCAAGAAAGATTAAAGCAACAATAAGTAGTCTTTTTACACTTTAAGCTAGAGCATTAGCATTGATCTACCGCATTTTCCGGACTATAA
>SSNR01000055.1:3040494-3146936 GCA_006937965.1 Callopanchax toddi | reverse complement strand
GGGGGGGGGGGGGGTCATTTAGTCGGAACAAAGCCCGGTGTTGACCGGTAACAAAAGAATTAAACAATGAAACTCTTCTCCTTTCATGCAAATCAAATATGAAAACTTTTTTGCTTGTTTTTTTTTTAGTTTGAAACATGTTTTTTCCCAGCAAATAAAGAGCTGATTCATCCAGACTTCTCCTCCTCCCTCACTAATGAATCGCTCCCGGTAATTAGATTTGAAAGGTGAGACTTTTTGGGAGTGTTGATTAGAGAGAGAGAGAGAGAGAGAGAAAGAGAGAGGAGCAAACAAAACAAGGAGATGGACGATTTATCTGCAGGCTCACGTGCAGGGAGGAGGTTAAATGTTCGCTCAGTAAAAATGTTGCAAAAAAAAAAAAAAACCTGATTATTCACAGGAAGTAGTCAAAATACATTTGATTTTAAATGAACTTTAAAATTAAACTTCTTTTAGTTAAAAAACGAAAACATTGTTGGTGTTTTCTGGATAAATATGTAATCATTGTATTTATTTATGAGGCCTTTATCTTCAAACACTTCCTTCATTTTAAAGGATTTTTATTGTTATTATTATTACCGGCCGCTGCTGCTCTTCAGTCTGTCTAATACCCAGCTATTAATTATTATTGGCTCAGAGTTTTTCTTTTTTTTTTTTTTTTAGGGGATAAATTAACGGGATAATCCGGACGGCACGCGCTGGACTGATTACAGGACGCCGCGCGCCTCCGCTTTCAGGCCTCGTGCGTTTTCTGCATCACGAAAATAAAACAAAGAGCAGCTTTGTGTTTATCAGCTACCCACCCAAAAGCCCCCCAAACTCACACCTGCCCGCTAATTATTATTATTATTTTTTAATTATCATTAAATGTGTTGTGTATTTATTTTTAACTAAGAATTCCCCAATAATTTAAAAATAGGAAGCATTTTTTTCCCAATAATTTAAAAAAAATGCATTATTTTCATATGTTTCATAAGGTATTTTGTTTGAAAATATAATTGTCATTTAAAAAAAATCTATATAATTATTTTTGGGGAACCTGCTGTTTAACATTTGATTTTTGCTGTTTCAGCACTTTAACAGATTCTTAAGGTGGATCTTTGAGATGTTCTCCTTCCTTCCAGTAGATCCTCGCTCCTGTAATTTTTCAGTTGAATGCTCCTTTGCTCGGAGGCAAGAAGGAGAAAAGTTTTCCTCATAAATGATTTCTCTGCAGGCATTTCATCCTGCTCTCCTGATGGGAGCTTTAATATCCAAATAAGGAAGAAAAATAAACTTACTTCTTTCTTTGTGCATAAAACTTCTTTTGGTTGTGGATGTTCTGTAGACGCCCATCAAGCAGCTTTGATTTATTTCCTTCCGGATGTTGGATGCGGATTAAACTGAGAGATGCTCGGTATTTATGGAGAGAGAAAGTGTGTGTGTATGTGGGTGGGGTAGGTAGGTGGTGAAGGCAGGGAGGCGAGAAAATTTAGCAACCAATTAAAATGAGTTTTGCAGAGAATGTGCAGCCGATGTGATGGATTTTAAACTATTTGACTGTTTGATCAGCAGCTGATTAAATTATTTTATGCAGAATCAGAAGGTTTGTTACAATAAAAACGCAAATAAAAATCTCAATATGCCATGAAATCAAATAAAAAAGAAGGAAAATAGCAGTTTGGGAATATTATTATAAAAACGGAAACAAATCGTTACTTTTCCTTGCTTTGATTTTGTTTTTGTTGTTTGCACATTGGGATTGTAACGTGTCAGATCATCAAAAATGTATTCCAACCTGCTCTTTAAGATGAATTTAACTGCTCTGATTTAATTACGTTCTGTTGATAATTTTTGTTAATTTTCTGTCCCACATCATGCATCAAAAAATGCAGTTTTAAGAGTAGCTCACTGACTTTTAGTAGTACAAGTTGAACGATGTATAGAGAAAATTCCTCATAGACATCAATTGGAATCTGGTACAACAGGGGAGTGGAGCCTTCAGAGCTCTCACAGGTCACAGAATGTTTGACTTTACATCAAAATATTTGATATCTTTTATGGTTTTTCAGTTTAGATTTTACAACAGGATCTTGAACTGTTGCATTGGAAGTGTACAACAAAGTCTTATTTCCAAAAGTTTTTGTATTTTTCAAATTAAACATTAAAACATTGATATTTTGTCTTTTTTCATCCACCTTGTCGCCCATATGGTTTTCAAGAGTAATCACCAAAAATGTGTCATATTTTAGCTGAACATATTCAGGAAATAAAGGGTCTATTTAACGTCTCTCCCAGGGTTTCTGGGAGCAAAATACACAAGTGTGCAGTTGCCATGGTGATGATAAAGAGCCACTGGCAGCAGCTTTAACGTTTCTGTTGATCTTAAATGCATCAATTGGAACACACTTCAAAATTATATTCAGAAATTTCCAGTTTTTTTATTTGATTTTTTTATTCAGGTGAAATTTTGGCCCCATTATCACTTTTAAATGATGCTCAACAAGTATCACCCTCTCTAGAAATGATGAACAGGCTGTGATTGATTATAATCACCAGACAAATCAGCCTCTTAATCAGCTGTTGGCTGAATGGACCTGATTTAGTTTCTTTGTGGATAAATGAGCTGATCCTGTTGATTTTACTGTAGCCTGTAAGTGGAGTGTTCCCGTTTTCCCTGAACAACCACAAAACAAACAGCCCAAGCGTGGCTTAAAACTCCCCTTGTTGTCCCCCCAGCTATGTTCTTGGCTCACACTGAGTGCTTTCATCTCCAGCTCTGATATATAATTCATCGGGAAAATATCTAATAGCCCTGGGGAGCGTTTCAGCTAAACGGAGCCGCGCTTGTTAAAAGGTGAAGACGCTTGTTAATGTCTGTGGCAATATGCCCTCCCCCTGTCTCCCGGCGAATCGACAGTGTCACGGTTTCTCCTGCTGTCAGGGAGACGAGCTGAAGGCTGTAAGAGAACCGTGAGTCTGACTCTCTCCCACCAGAGATCAGGCCTGGCTGGCAGGAGGAAACACTTCTCCTATTTACTTCCATCTGTTTTTTGTTTTGTTTTTTTTGTGTGTGTTTAAATCATTGAATTCCCTTCCTCTGTCTGTATCAAGGTCAAATCAATGGCTCGGCCCTGCTTTACCAAGCCCATCTGTTACACACAACTATATCGAACAAAAGCATCTTTTTTTCCCCTTGAATCGTAACATTGATGGATTTATTGACAAAGTACAAGAAGCCATTTTTATTGACAATCATAAGAAACCAGCGTCTGCAGGATATTGACTTATGGCGTCACCAGAAGAGTCTGTGGACAGCAGGTAAAACAACAGAGACACATACGCCTCTCATGTTGAGATTTATTTAATCATCATTTGCTTGTCCTTGCTATCCTTGACTCGTTATCCTGTCAGTTTGGTCTTTGGTGCTACGTTTGACAGGGAGTTTATTGCATCATCAGTAGACACACAGTCAACATGGCTGCTAAATCCTGGGCTGCACACAGTGAGGGTCCTGGTGAATCATCACCAAGTTCACATCACTCAAGTAAGATGACTCTAAGTAAGCTCTCACTGATTTCTCAGTATTGCAGTGCAATTCTTTACCAACAAGTGCATGGATATAGGTCACTTCCTATCATTTTAGTGCCAGATTTAGCTAAAATTGAATCGTTTTCTCACAACACGTGTTTGTTACCTTGCCACCTACTGTGTTACACAGGTTCTTTGATGCAAAAAAAAAAAAAAAAAAAAAAATCGCCTCAAATCCACCAAAAAACAAAATTTTTACATCCATCCATCCAATTCCGTAACCTCCACTGAGGGTCGTAGGGAGCTGGTGCCTAACTCCAGTTGCCAGTCCATCACTGGACCACATAGAGACGAACAAGACAAACTCACACAGTTTAGAGTCATCAGTTGACCTAACAGGCATGTTTTTGATCTTTGGGAGGATACCAGAGAAAACCCATGCATGCATGGCGAGAACTCCATGCAGAGAGACATTTTACATGTCTGAAGTCTGAAGTTTTAGGACAACTAAACTTGACATAATAGTGAAAGAAATAAAAGACCTCATTTCAAAAGTCTGATACCGTAAAGCACTTTATTCTTTGTTTATTTAAGTGATAAATAACCAACAACCTGATGTATTCTTAAGGTTTTTATGTGCAAATTAATTCGTTATTTATCTGTAACTGAGCTACTTATTCTACAAAAATGGGACAAACAGATATATCTCTGTAATTTCCTTGCGTTCTCGTGACGATTTTGTGGCTCTATTCCATTTAGACGGTAAAAATGGCTTTCACTTGTAAAGGTTGTACACCCCCGGTTTAGGATGAAGACCGCAGTGATGCTGGAACTGTGGGAAATTCAGTTGCAGGTTTGAAAATCAAATGAAAATGTTTGTTTTCAGATAATTAGAATAATCTCTGATATCTTTAGTGTTAGCAATGTATTTTCAGCTGCCACCCCCTCATTCACCCACTCACCACTGCTTGTATTATTCTCGCCCTTCACTGAGGTACATACTTGTGGTTTGCCCCAAGGGAGGGTTGGATGTCTTGTGTGTGCTGGTACCTCGTTAACCTCCTGCAGCCCGTGGCTTTAGAGTAAGCCAAGCTGAGAAGTCTCATACCTGGGTTTTGGTCAGCAGGGACACACCCCGGGAGTCCAGGACCACCTACTGACCACAGGGAGGGAGGCAGGCGGGACAGAGGAGGGCCAAACAAAAACACAACCTGGCATCCCCACAGCAAACAGCTCACCTACCGTCAGCCAGCATCTGGAGCACAGCACACAGCTCCTCTATTCAAATTCTGTTGATGGCAAGCACACACACACACACTAACGCACACACAGATTTGTATGCAAAATGCAGGCTAATACACAACTTCATTTGCACATTTAAGATGAAAATATGTGTTATTTAAATAAAAATAATACAAAAAAAGGGTTGGTTAAAAAACAAAAGAAATCTTCAGATAGTGTTCCAAGGCTAAACGCTCTGAATGCATACTTTCAAGAGAGTAAATTGCATGTGGAGAGTAAAGTTCGGAAATTGCACAATAGAAAGAGACTGTGGAGAAAGTGACAGAAACGAGGAGGAGGAGGAGGAGTGTAAAGTTAATCCAGTCTGAATTGGTGGGCCCGGCTGCAGGAAAACAGTTTATCTTTTCTTTCTCTCCTCTGCAAATTTGCTCTCCCCCTGCTTCCCTCTCTTTTTTTTTGCTTCCTCCCGTGCCTCTCGCTATTTCTCTGCCTCCTTATCCTTTTTAATTAGAGGGGCTATTCTGCAGCACAGAGGACCTTAATCCCCGACTGACCAACATTGTAAAAAGCCAGCCTTTGAACAGCCGACCTGCACCCCTCTCACCCACCAGCAGCAGCCTCCAGTCGCTGCAAACACTCCACTGCTGCTGCTGCTGTTGGGAAAACACATCTCCATCTCTCTCCCTCGCTGTCTCTCTCTCTCTCTCTCTCTCTCTCTCATATCCAGCATCCTGGACAAAGCGCTTTGGGAAGAGAACGTCCGTGAAAGAACATTCCAAGATTATTTAAAAAAAGCTGTGTTTGAAACTGGAACAAAGGAGAGGTTAAACAGCAGGTGACTTTCTCTGAATCAAAATCACAGAAATAATCATCGAGCATCCGAAGGAGGAGTTGAAAAGTGGTGTTTTTTTTGGGGGGGGGGGGATCCAAGATCACAAATCGCTGACATCATGTGACATGTTCAGCTTGTTGAAAGGTGTTTCTGTGTGAAAGTTATACACAAATACCAACTTACCTTCCTGCACACTGCGGCAAAGCTTCTGCAGTTTTCTTGATTCGTTAAGGGTGTGATTTTCTTTATTCAATTTTTTTTTCCAGTCTTTGCCAAATTCTACATTCTTAAACAAAGATGTGGAATTTTTTTTCTGCTCTTTTGTGAAAGAAAATCTAATAGAACCACGTCTACCTTTAATAAAACAAAACAGCTGTTCTGTGATCCAGATGAGGTATTTTGGTGAAACTTTTTTGTTTGCATCATATTTGTTTATTTATTGTCCTTACTGCTCATATTTTGCACGTATTTAGTTGTTTGTCTTGGCTAAAATCCTTTACAGCATAAATTAATTTGTTGTTTTTTCCACATAAATACATTAGATGTTTGATGATGACTTTTAGGGATTGTTATTTTGTATATTTTTGTCTATATTTGTCACTTTGCAAGCACTTACACCTTCATTGCCGTATTCTATAAATTTGATCATTTATCTTCATTTTTGTAGATACTGCAGTAGAAAAGTTGTCATTCTAAATCATTTGTAAAAGTTCTTATTAATGCAAATTGTCCCCTTCAAATAAAATAACAAGTAAATAATACATTTACTAATACTTGCATTAGATGTTTTTTTTTTTATTGCAGCAGTTGGATCCATTTGGACATGTCATTTTTTAGCTTGTCATCAAGGTCCGTTCAAAGTGTGTGGCCTCTGTTTTACACTTAAAATTGTTTTTTCTTTGATCAGAAATAAAATTCTCATAACTTTTAGTTCAACTTCGGCAAGATTCAGTCATTTGTTCATATCATAGCAGTTTCTCCTTCCTTCCACATGCCAGATGTTTTGGGACATGCATCCACTGCGTCCATACGTTCTCTGCTGTTTTATAACATTATCTTATCCTATGATGTCAGTCAAAATGAACTATGATTGATGAAAATTCATCCCTGATAAACTCAACTCATTTTAATCATTTAATCATTTTTGAAAGATCCACAAAGTGACTGGTGATATTTACATTGATGTCAATGTGACCAGATAGACCCTCAGGAATTAACCATTTTGATCAAGTGACATTTTTGCAGGTTATAAAGCTTTTCCTGATCTAATTGTTTTTTTTTAGAAATGCACAAACTGTTGTGCAAATGTTAATAATGATGTGAGAAATGAATCAAAGTGACTGAGAAAAACTGTAAAACAGCTGAAATGTCTCTCCATCAAGTCCCATAAACTCCATTTCTCCCAATAGAGGCGGTTCAGGAAGCTTTATACAACAAGGTCATTACTATTCATAACTTTTATACTTTAAAAATTCAACAGAGTAAATCAAATCAAATGAAATCCTCATAAAAGTTAACTACAAGATACAAGATGACTTTATTGTCATTGCATCAGCATCCTGATACAATGAAACTTAGATAAACTACTCAACAGGAGGAGTATCTCCTCTTTTATAGTGAATCTGCTCTGACAGTATACAGTGCAGTGGTAATTATTTGTAACTTTTACACAGAAATTCACTTCAAAATTGCTGACAAATCACATTAGGGTCAGAAAACCAACAGTGTAGCCGTCTAAAAAGTTTGGTTTCTTTATGTTTTTCATTTAGATTAAAGCAACTCCTGCAAATGTAACAATTAAGGAGCACAAACTCAAAATCCCAGCTCTCACATTTGGTCCAATTTCCAATTATGTTTATGAATCACAAGAATTTAAAAATGTTTGATTACAAACAGCTGTTATTAGGTAATTACTCCGTGATTTATACTTCAAGGTTTTGGGAACCTACTGATCATAAATAATTAAAACTAAAAGGAAGTTTCCTGCAGCAACTCAACTTCAACTAGTTTTCCTCTCTGACGCCTGACATCAGTGTCCACATCTTTAAAAGGACAACACTGTTTCGAATCATGCAAATCTGCTAACAATGCACCAACTCTGCCTGAAAGTAACTGGAGCTAATTTCCCTCTAATTTTGCCGGAGCTGATTTCCTGTCAACGCCGTCCCAGCGCTGCATTCTGACAAGTTGCCATCGCAGCACAATAACAGTCCTCTGCTTCGCGCGCGAACGGATTTCCTTTCACCGCCGTACGACCACCGTTTCCTATATTTGCTGGCTCGGCGGTCGCTCGTATGAGAACGCGGGCCAGCCAAACCCTCTGCCTGCCTAATCACAGACTCAATATTTCCATAGCAGGCAATTAGCATCTGGCTTTTATGTGTGAAATGACTGAGGCGAGAGCAGGACTGAGAGAGGCACTGTAGAAGCATGGAGAGAAAATAAAAGAGCAATTAAGTTGTTGGGTGAGCAGAGGACAGACACAGGCAGTCTGCTGCTGTGTGATTTGCGGCTCGAAGGCCCGGTAATTAGCCCTTCATTGTGAGATAATGGACTTGGCCGATCCTCCTGGTTCCCTGAGCTGCCCCGCTCCAGTCGACCCACGAAAGGTCAAAGGCCACAATGTGCAGTTTGCTCCGACATTGCTGTGCGTACATTTGTCTATTTGTCTGACTGGATCTTCGAACGTTAACGTGGAAATCAAAGGAGCTGAAAGTGTTTCCTAACAGGTAAACGAATCACAGGCGTTGGAGTCGGCCCTCTCCAGGCCTGTCGGCGCCTCGCTGCTACCATCTTTAAAAGAGCCGTAATCTGTGAACCCTGAATCATAAGCTTTGGGTAAATCTATGTAATACGGGTAATTCGATGAAGCAGTATTTTCCTCGCGAGAGGCAAAATCCTGTTGACTATTCAAGGGACTGAATCATCCAACAGTAATGCCATTAGACAAGAGCCACGGATTCCTCACAAAATGCTGTTTAATTGCCAGTAACCAGCCATTGTTTGGTGACGGGTAAACACTGGCTGGGGGCGTGGGGGCGGTGGCGGTCAGGTGGTGAGAAAAAAGAAAAAGATTCCTCCAATCGTGGGTGAGATTTACTGGATGAGGCCTGTGCCGCGAAGTGGCAGCAGCTCCGGCTTAACTAAAGTCTTCAAGAGTATAAATACAGAGTAACCCCTTCCTTTTACAGGATTTGCTCGACAACGCGATTTAGGAGGTTGTCTATTCATAACGGACCTTTTTGTCACTCCAGGTTTTTAAAGATCAAGCCTTGTTGCTCACGTTTATTAGCTTCCACAGCTCAGAAATGGCTGTTCGATTGCTCTGCAGTTTATCCCGCTTTTTGTTTTTAAGTATAAACAACGTCTCCGTCGAGTCTTTAAGAACAATTCCTCCACCTCCGCTCAGACATTGATCCTCAGCTTATTTCCAGTTTGTGAGCAAAATACAAACTGATAATATCCGTCAAAGTCAGCAAGAGCTCTCCTAAAGACACTGAAGAGCGGTTTTAGCTTAGTTTTTTTAAATACTTTTCCGAGCTAATCCAATTCTCACCACCCAGGGACTTTTTATGAACATTGGAGATGCATTGTTGTCCCTCCTCTGTCTGCTTCAGGCCCGTCCTGGAGGAGGCAGATTGGAAGCGAGAGGTGTAGCGGCCGAGGCTCTCCTCCATTGTGAGCCGGAGCCTGGGAGACGAGCGGCGCTGCCAGAACAGACACTGATTGGGTTTGACACTGCGTCCAGGAGGCCAGAAGAGGCTTATCTTTTGCTCTTTTTTTTTACCCCCAAAGTAAAAGACCCCCTCCTTTTTTTAGGGGGCTCCTCCTCTGACTCCCCCTCTCCCTTTCACTACCCTCTTTACATTCCTACAACTCCCTCATTTTCAATTCTCAGATTAAGTCCAGGGCACTTCTGTTTCTTTTGTCTTCCTCTTTCTTTGTCCCTCTCACTTGGATGTTGACCAATAAATTTGATCCTCTGCATCACAGCAAAACTTTTCCCTTTTGCCACCCCCCCCCTCATCCCTAAGTGGGAAGACATGTTATTGTTACAGTAAGTGACTGCAGAACACTGAGCACAAAACTGCACACCTGGATGAGCCGTTAGACACAAACACCATGCTTCTCATTTGATTTTCACTTTGTTTCATCAGCAGCACACTCTATATTACACAGACTGGTTCATTGGCTCCAGATGAAGTAACAAAGTCAGCTATTTTTGCACACAAAAATCATCTCTAAAATTAACTTCTAGCACGTCTAGTTACACCATAAAGTGCCATTTATTACCTGAAGCAGTCTCATCATGCCTTGAAGCATCGCCCACCGCATGCCAATGCTGGAGTTTTAAATGTTTTATGTTGAGAAATGATGGAGGCAGTTGTTTTGATCAAATTAGAAATTCATATTTAATATCAGTTATAGGCACTTTTATATTTTTAAGGACAATTTGTTGTGGCAGCCATCATAAATCAGGTTGGTTTCACAAGGTAATCAGTTGATACACATCCAATGATTACGTGTAGAGAGTTTTATTAGAATCCACCCGGTGGTATTTCACTAACAGGCTTGAATGCGATAACTAAACAACTATACGACGTGATCAGTTAGTGCTCAAAGTGTGAAATGGAGAGGATTTTCATCTACCACAACAAATTTTGATTGGTTATTTGTAAAATTAACCGAGTTGTAGCCATTTTTGTGTTTGCTGATATCAATAAGCCATGGCGGCCACTTTAAATGTTGACTGCAAAAGTTAATCAGTTGTACACAAATAAGCTTAAAACATGTTCTTCTGGATAATAAAACACCAAATCTTAGCCTAAGTTCTATAAAAGTGAATGTTTATGTTTGATCATGTCAAAGTTTGCAGCCCTTTTATGGGCGTGGAGGATGGATTTTCAGAATACTAATAATAATTTTCAAAACAGGATGTCAGGGATGAGAGTTTTTGAAAAGTTTTGCATCACCTGATCGTTTGGTCTGGTCTGGAAGCTCAATTACAATAGAGATGTCAAGGTGAGCAACAAGGCCGGATGTAGGCATGGGCAAGGGGGGGGGGGGCATTGCCCCCCCAAATTCCATGACTGCCCCCCCAAACGTGATTGCATGCAGAAATACCAAATTTCAAAAATATTTCAGTGAAAAATGGTCAGAGTGAGCGCTCTCTTCCGTTTGTCCTCATTCAAAGTAACTACTGATGAATGACAAAGAAAGAAAGAAAAAAAAAAACACAAAAAAGAACAAAAAAACAAAACAAAAAACACAAAAAGATAAAAAAACACAAAAAGAACAAAAAACAAAACAAAAACACAAAAAGATTTTAAAAAATAGAAAAAAGAACAACACAAAAAGAACAAAAAACACAAAAAGAACAAAAAACTAAACAAAACAAAACAAAAAACACAAAACAGAACAAAAAACACAAAAAGAACAAAAAACAAAACAAAAAACACAAAAAAGAACAAAAAAGCAAAACACAAAAAAGAACAAACAAAAAAGCAAAACACAAAAAAGAACAAAAAACACAAAAAAGAACATAAAACAAAACACAAAAAAGAACAAAAAACACAAAAAAGAACAAAAAAGCAAAACACAAAAAAGAACAAAAAACACAAAAAAACAAAAAAGAACAACACAAAAAATAACAAAAAACAAAAAAGAACAAAAAACCCAAAAAAACCCCAAAAAAGCAAAACACAAAAAGAACAAAAAACACAAAAAAACAAAAAAGAACAAAAAACACAAAAAAGAACAATACAAAAAAGAACAAAAAACACAAAGAAGAACAAAAAACAAAACAAAAACACAAAAAGATTTTAAAAAATAGAAAAAAGAACAACACAAAAAGAACAAAAAACACAAAAAGAACAAAAAACTAAACAAAACAAAACAAAAAGCACAAAACGGAACAAAAAACACAAAAAGAACAAAAAACAAAACAAAAAACACAAAAAAGAACAAAAAAGCAAAACACAAAAAAGAACAAAAAACATAAAAAAGAACAAAAAAGCAAAACACAAAAAAAGAACAAACAAAAAACAAAAAAGCAAAACACAAAAAAGAGCAAAAAACACAAAAAGAACATAAAACAAAACACAAAAAAGAACAAAAAACACAAAAAAGAACAAAAAAGCAAAACACAAAAAAGAACAAAAAACACAAAAAACAAAAAAGAACAAAAAACACAAAAAAGAACAACACAAAAAAACAAAAAAGAAAGAACAAAAAACACAAAAAGAACAAAAAAGCGAAACACAAAAAAACAAAAAGAAAAAAAAACAAAAAAAAACAAAAAACACAAAAAAGAACAAAAACAAAAAGAACAAAAAACACAAAAAAGAACAAAAAACACAAAAAGAACAAAAAACACAAAAAAGAACAAAAAACACAAAAAAGAACAAAAGAGCAAAACACAAAAAAGAACAAACAAAAAAAGAACCAAAAAACACAAAAAAGAACAAAAAACACAAAAAAGAACAAAAAAACAAAACAAAAAAGAACAAAACACAAACAAAAAAGAACAAAAAAATAACACACAAAAAGAACAAAAAACACAAAAAGAACAAAAAACAAAAAACAAAAAACCCAAAAACAAAACAAAACCTGAACAGATGACTGCAGCCTCAACAGGGCATCAGCCAGTGTCCTACTTGTGCCGGTCCCAAGCCCGGGTAAATGCAGAGGGTAGGGATCAAATATGAAAATAAATCTATGGATAGAGGAACTGATATGATTATGGTGTAGTTTTTGATGCATTTAAGTGATTGGGGGGATGTGATGACCAAAAAATTCTTGGCATGTCCAGACTCACCCCCCTGATATTCTACTTGCCCCCCTTAATAGGGCTGGCTAGATCCGGCCCTGGTGAGCAACCTTTCTGCATCATATCTTGTACAGTAAAACAGTGACACACGTTTCTTGCTTTAGACAGTGGAGTTGATGGAGCTCAAGTTAACTTTTTATTCTCTGATCTAAACTATAAGTTCAGCCTTGTTGACATATGACTAAATATCAATGCCTAAACAATCCAGTAAAATATTAAGGTGTACATTTTCCATCTTCTGTGGATCACCAAAGACGAGCGCGGAAATCTCAATCCTCTTAATAGAGCCACTAATGATGGCCTCCATTAGTTTAATACGAGCTTTTATCGCCGTGCCCTTAGATGACTGTAGCGTTTCATTAGACATGTCTGCCTCATATCTCACTTTGCGCCCTGAGGAAACTGTGAAGGGATTAATTTTTTTTGATAGACCCCCTGCCTCTTCCTGCCCTCCGCCCTCCTCCCACCCTGCTCTCCTCGCAGCCACATCGCAGGCACCCAGGAGGAATGGTGTTTTTGTCGTCCTGCCGTTTTTCGGAGTTGAGGAACAAGAGGAGTTTAATCCTCATTGTCCAGGAGACTGCAGAGGGTGAAGGGAGGGAGGGGTCCTCCGGCTGTAAAATGATCCAACTGGCCTAAGCTAATCCCTTTCTAACGCCCCCCATCCACACACACACACATATATTCTCTCTCTTGCCTGACCCCCCTATTGGCCTTGATTCATGCCTCATCACTGCCACAGAAACACATGTATGGAGCTGAACGGGCACCTCAAAGTGGATGATGAGGTTGTGTCTCTTCCGCTCATAAAGGGACACTTTCGCTCATTAGGGGAGGTGTGATTGAGGGGGATTTAACTTAATCACCTGCACACGAGCTCCATCCATCAGTCCTAAATCACCAGAACTCCCACCGACCTGCAAATGTGCAAACTGCACTTGTTTCAAACATCCTGGTTTGACGCGTGTGTGTGTGTGTTATCGTGAGGAGTGACGTGTTTGTGTAATACTGGTGGAATAAAAACAAATAAAAAGCCCACTTTTATTGTCCCTCTCTTTAACTGAAGGATTATTTGAAGATCAGGCAGGACTCGCTGGACGTCTATTTGACATTAAGTCCCGAACAAGACGGATGCTTTCTGATCTGCACAAATCTCCTTTCAGTTTTCCCACCTTGCACAGACACCTCCTTCCCTTCATCTTCATTTTCTCTCCGGTTTCCTCCTTCCCCTCCTCTCTTTCTGTTTCTGCGCTCCTCCCTGAGTGACAGCTCAATACCCCGGCTCTCCCAGGCTTATCTAGCCTCAGCAGATGGTTGACTTGGATCACTGTTCATACGCCACGATCTGGGCTGCTGATAAAGACTGTCACAGAGGGAGTATGTGCTATCTCTCACTCGCTGGCTTTCTTTCTTTCTTCCTTGTACTTTTTTCTCCTCTCGATTGTTGTTTCTTTTTCCTCCCTTTGATTCAGCCTTCCTACCTGGATCTGTCTCCTCTTCTCCTCCTCGTGTCTCCTTCAGCTGTCCTCGTCCCTCTCCATCCCTCCATCTCTGTGCATTGAATCTGGTGCTGTGTGATTGTCTCTGGTTCCCTGCTGGGCTGGCGCCTGTCTAAAGGGCCCTAGGACCCTCAAACACTGAGGGGGCTCCAGCCGTGCCAGGGTATAGTCTTCTTCTTCCCTTCTCCTCAGATGTATCAGTTCATCTGCTCCCTCTTCATCTCTAGATAGAAAAGGTCAAAATGCACCTCTTTTCGCTCTTTTTCTTCCAAGTTTCATGCCTCTGAGCACATACACTATCTGTGAGATGCAAATACAAATAATCTTCAAAGTGCAGCAGCATTTTGTTCAAGTCATTTGTGCAACTGATGCACACTTCATAGGCCGACATCTCCCATTTTATGTACACTTCACTTGTTTGGAAAGCTTGCATTTTTTTTTCTTCTTACACAAACCAGACAACAAAGGAAAAGGGGAAGTGTTTTGCTGCCACTCATAGATTTAAAAAAGGCATCAGGTGCTGGAAGTGCTATACAAAACACCGCACAACACCTATTGTGAAAGCAAGACTGGGAAAGGCATCACTTACACACATTAGATCCACTCAGTGTAACGTGAGTATGAAAGCAAGCCTGAACTGCATGAAAATGAGATGGTTCCTTGTGGAAAACGCAAAGAAAGAAGCCCCTGCCTTTCACCTCCTACTTCAAAACTCCTCAAAATGTGGAATCTGGCAACCTCTCCGGAGCACCTGCATCCGTCCAGCCTGACCCGCTTTTGTTCTCCTCCTACCCCCTAACTTTAGTCCCTAATTAACCCAACAGAAACTAATTAAATACAGCTCTAGTGGACCAGACGCCACAGAGGAGGGGGATGAAATTAAAAAAAGGAGAAGCAGAGGGAGGAAGGAGAACATAGGGAGGTGAGTGGAGTGAGGGGAACGGGCCAATGTGAGAATGAAGGGGTGCAAATCCAAAAGCTTGGCCTCCAGAAACACAGAAGTTACTGTAAAAGGGAAAATCTAGGTTTACCTACATTGTCCTGCCTTTTCTCTCTTCACTGACCTCATACTTCTTCACATGCTGTTGTTTTTATATATTTGGGTTGTTTCCCTAAACGTGTCTGCCAAAAGCTGTAATCACAAGCACACCAGTCACATGATGCAACTGACACCCTGGAGATATTTGGAAAAGGTTTGAGACAGGATAGTGAGAGCCACGGAGAGACAAGAGCAGTGTATAATGAAAGCAGGAGGGGGAAGACGGGAAAACGGAGGAATATGGTGGTGGAGGGGAAGAGGAAGACATAACTGTTTTTTTTTGTAAGAAAGAAGATATGTCTAAATAAATACATGCTTAAAATTTGCCAAATGTCTCTGGCATACCACTTGTGCTAGTCCCAGGCACAGCTCACTAAGTGATGGAGAAAGTAATTAAGAGAAGCCTGTTCAAGTAGATAGGCCTGGGAAGGAGATTTGAATGTGTGTGTGTGTGTGTGTGTGTGTGTGTGTGTGTGTGTGTGTGTGTGTGTGTGTGTGTGTGTGTCTGATTCCTGCTCTTCAGTGAGTTTTCAACCTCAAGGCTTAGCTTTAAAAGGACAATCTCACTCTGATTCAATCTGTTCTTTGTAATATTAACAAACAAAATATGGCTATATAGCATGTAATATTTCATCAGTTTTATAGGAAGAAGAGGTCTGCTATGATTGGGATTTTTTTTTTATCAATCAATTTTAATTTTATGTATTTATTTAGTAGTAGTAGTACTACACGCGACACTACAATGTGTGTCTTTTATGGGAATGTAAGAATTTTAGAATTCTCATAAAATTTTAACAAACACTCAAAGAACCAGTAGGATCAACCACTCCACCCAGAACAACCCAAATCAACCTGCAAACAATCTCAGAACCAATCACATTACAGGGAGTAGGAACAGTCGCTGTCCACCTCAGATTAGTGCTGAATGCACATGATTAGCGTGTTTTAACTTGTTGTAATAAAATATTCCAGGAGACAGAAACAGTAGATGATTAAATTTTAAAAAAATACAATCTGGATGGAAAACAGCTAAGCGGAAGTGGTTGCATAACTCTGAAGTTACACGCGCCCTAAAAACAACTTGTAGACATGTTAGAGGCTGGATCTGATCTATGGGCGACACCTGCTGGCCGTACTGGAGTAGTGCAGTTATGATAAGAAAAACCTTGACTTGGCGCCCTCTGCTTGTGAGTAGGAAGACTTGACTCATTGACCTCATTATGACATGAACTATTATATTAATTTATTTTACACCTTAATTTATCATAAAATAGAAAAAATAACTTAAAATCTGCTTTATGCAAGTGTCCCGATCCCGAATAAGAAAGACAGCACAGAGTACATTTCCATGTGCCTACTCAACATAATTAAATGTACAGAAGAGTGAAAAATTCAGATAAATGTTTGACTATACTATTAGGCCTGAGTTTGAAAACTATTTTTGAAGTTGTGATAAATTGAAAATATTACTACTTGTTTTTTTAAAGCTTAGGATAATTCATAACTTGACTTTGTGGGTTAGTCAGGCATTGGATTAAGATAGTTATTGTTATTTTTTTTTCCAAAGTTGAAGTTTTCCTTTGACCAAACAACAGTTGGTGAATTCTGGATAAAATATTGTATCAATAAAATGTTTAAACTATAACCTATAATGTTTATACATTTTTCATAAGTTATTAAAACCCCAAAAATTATCATACATGGCCACTTGCCCTTTACATGGTACATTTTTTTTAAGAAAAAAAATTCCAATATCAAATTTAGATTTTTAAAAACTGTTTGGTGTTTTTAATTAGCATAAATATCTATCTATCTATCTATCTATCTATCTATCTATCTATCTATCTATCTATCTATCTATCTATCTATCTATCTATCTATCTATCTATCTATCTATCTATCTATCTATCTATCTATCTATCTATCTATCTATCTATCTATCTATCTATCTATCTATCTATCTATCTATCTATCTATCTATCTATCTATCTATCTATCTATCTATCTATCTATCTATCTATCTATCATCATCATCATCATCATCTACACAACTGTCAAGCGTTACCATAGCGTTGCACGACTGTCGTAAAACGTCATGTTCTGGTGCAAAGCAGTTTGCTGCGACAGCGTTTTGCGGCATTAGGGAAATCGAGGAGAAAGCAGTGACAAACGTCGCCAGCGGATACCTTACCGCCTCTAAAGTCCTCGGATTTACACGATATTCGGCGAACTCTGTTACATAGAGATTGTATAGCCTTTCGCTTTGTGAATGAAATCGTGTTTAACTTTCCCCAAGCGTGAATCTCCACTTTAATGCAGTGGGATGGCCACAGTGCCGCCTGGGCCTGGTAACGCGCTGCCTTCATCCCCGGCTGAAATTCCTCCTTTCTCCGGGGTAGGGAGCGTGGAGGCGGTGGTGGAAGACGGAGACCCGACCTGCCACGGGGAGGACTGCGTTCCAGTCGTTACAGGGAAGAAGTCACAGCCGATAAACGACGTTAAAAGGTCAGTCAAGAAGAAGCGGAAAAACATGCTAGCTCAA
Organism: Callopanchax toddi; assembly: GCA_006937965.1. NCBI lineage: Eukaryota > Metazoa > Chordata > Actinopteri > Cyprinodontiformes > Nothobranchiidae > Callopanchax > Callopanchax toddi. The sequence continues at coordinate 3,129,443 of SSNR01000055.1, read as the reverse complement.
GCTAGCCCGGCGGCGCTGCACCTGAAAGTGCAAGCCCGAGAGCAGCAGCAGCTGAACGGCTTGGCCAGCCCCTCGGAGGACCCTGACAGCCACCAGCAGGAAGAGAGCCGGTCTGACAATCTCTTGTCCGTGGACAACTGTGACAGCAGCGGCAGCGAGGGGACCGCGGCCGCTAGAAACAATAACGACCACTGCCAACACGAAGGCCCCTTCTCCAAAAACGGCAGTCACTCGCCTCTGATTAGCAACAGCGTGAACGGAATGCCGGGTTTAACGAGAACTGAGGCGGCCCACGAAGGGGAGAAACTGTTTGACCACACACAGCCCCCGAGACCGCCGAGCGACGAGCCGCCGGACGGTGTCGGGATCGGCGGAGAGGAGGGTCTCATCGAGCCACCGGCAGCGGACCTGGCCCGGCTTGACCTGAGCGGCTCTCCCGGCCGGGCGGAGGGGGACAACCACGGCATCTGCTATGTCCGCTACGAGTCCGAGCTGCAGATGCCCTGGATCATGAGATTAATCACCAAGGACTTGTCTGAGCCTTATTCAATTTACACGTACAGGTACTTCATCCATAACTGGCCGCAGCTTTGCTTTCTGGTGAGTAAAACCCTAAACCACCTCACTGTGGGAGGATTCAGCCATAACCATTTTTGACCTTGCCCCATGCCAGAATATATATAGATATATATACGCTAAGTTGTTGAGCTTGTATTTGTGCTGGGTGTGGCTACATAACCATATTTTACCTCCTGTCAATGACAAACACACCACTTTGGTATGTATGCAGGCTCAGACACTCACTTAATGCCACGAATCTTAACTTGGCTCACCTCATCAGTGATGTCTCAAGTTTGCAGTTATTAGATCAGAAGAAGTAATGAAACCATAAGTGTCATGGGAAAGCAGTATTTCCTCTTAAGCCTTAAAAACTGCTGTTCTGTCTTTGCCTCTGTTGTAAATATCCCAGTTTGTGTGGAAGGCCACATGAGGAAGGATGATGAAATGAAGGTCAGAGGGCAGATCTGTGGGAGTCAGCAGATCTGACACTCAGAAGTCCCTAACCTATAAGTTGTGTGTCTGTCACAGGCCATGGTGGAGCAGGAGTGCGTCGGAGCCATTGTATGCAAGCTTGACATGCATAAGAAGATGTTCCGTCGTGGCTACATCGCCATGCTGGCTGTCGACTCGAAACACAGAAGGAAAAGCATCGGTGAGATTTCGAAATGTGCAAGAAGGCTTGTCCTGCAATGAGAGAGCTGCCTCTTTTTTGTTCTTTTTCTTCTTTAAAACTTATTGTGCACATATCACATGCAGATTATTTCGTGCAAAACTGCTCTTTAATGCAACTTAAACTATGCATTCAGTATGGGAGCAGACCTAAATGCCCTTGAAGCTGGTTTCTCATATGAGGTCACTGACTGTTGTTGTTTTATTCTGTTTTAGGTACTAATCTGGTGAAAAAGGCCATCTATGCCATGGTGGAGGGGGACTGTGACGAGGTAACTTGGACTGGGCTGTTGCCTGGCTGGGCTAAAAAATGTTAAGAAAAGAAAAATAATGGAATGTCATCTATTCACATTCTTTAAAAGTTGGAATGAGTGACTGAATAGTTTTAATAGGAATAGTTATTTAGCATATTTAGTCTTTTTGGATCCACTTCTCAGTAGGTTGATTTTTAGCAAATGTTTGTGCCTGAAAACCGTTATAAAAACGCGTCTAGAACATTTATCTTTTTGATTATAAATTTACTTTATTCGCTCTTAACATGTTTAAGGTTTTTACACATTCATTATTGTAAAACGTGAGTATCAAACACAAAAAATAGGTTGCCTTTGACTTTCTTGATGTTTTTCTGTGTGAGAATAATTCTAAAAGATCACATTTAAAAAGAAAATTCAAACAAAACTAATAAATCAGGGTATTCTGTTATTGAAACCTTGGTTTGATCATCAAATCATTTCACACTTTAGGCCTTTTTCTCCTCCTTATTTGCAAAATACCTTCATTCTAGAATAACTTTTGAAAAACTAGAGATGTTTTGTCAGATAAGATCGAACTTATGCCTTCAAAGCAAAAACAAACTTACCATTAGTTCCTTTTGTGATTCTAAAAGACCAAACGATGTTTAAGATATAGAGCTATTTTCTGGAGAAATAATAGGGCCCTATAAAATCCGTTTTATCTTTTCCCAAATTCCGTTTTATTTTTTTCCCAAATTCCATTTTTTTCCATTTTATTTTTTCCCAAATTCCATTTTTTTCCATTTTATTTTTTTCCAATTTCCATTTTTTCCATTTTATTATTTTTTAACTCCAAATTTTCATTCCAACCACATTTATTAACCTAAAAGTGAGTAAATATAAAGTTAATGACAAAAGGCCATTTTAGATTAGCTTTTAACTGATTATTATTTATTTAGCTTTTTATTCACATTTTTATTGGTCATTTTACTATTCATATAAGTTCTCGTTATTTTATATGCTACGCATTTTAATCCTCCAGTGTTTCCTCTGTGGAGCCCTCTGCCTTGGGACCGGTGGTCGGCAGTGGCGGCTCGGGCGCTCCCCGGTAGGGCCCGGGCAGTGGCGGGGGTTGCCACCCTCCATCCCCAGGTGCCCTTGGTTGGTGTGTTGGCTGCTGACCTGGTTCTACAGCTGACGAGGCAGAGGGCCCACTTGATGGCGTGTTGCTCATTACTGGAGCCATCTGAGCTCAACATAGTGTTTAATGTGGTTTTTATGTGTATGTGTGGGTGTATGTGTGCCTGGGAATGGGTTGTGGACTGGGAGGGGAGAGTGTCATAATTGTCCTATGTGTGGGAAAGGGAGGGAATGTGGGTTGTATGGGTCATTTTAATCTGTCAAGCACTTTGTGTTGCTCGCTGTGGCATGAAAGGTGCTATATAAATAAAGTTTAATTTGATTTTGATTTGATAAAGGTAATCTGGATATTGTTCAACCCTGAGCTTTGCACGAAACTTCGCGGTTTTTAATTTTCTGGAGGTGTTTTAGTGAGACTTTATCGAAGCGGACCGTCTTTTTTTTTTCTCTCTCTCTCTTTCTCTCTGTGGAGGCGAGAACTGCGCTGTGCGCAGCGTCAGGTACGGTGGCGGAAGTGGCCAAAACACTTAGGAAAATATTATTTTCTTTACTAATTTGCAGATATGAGAGAATTCCGTGAGTTTCCGCGTTTTATACAGAATTCCATTTTGTTTGGCGATTTCCGCGATTCCGACCGTTTTTTCCGCATCGTGGAAATCGTAGGGCCCTAAAATAAGCTCCTTTTTTGTATTTGATGACATCGTATTACCAAAATGCTGAGACCGGACTTCTTTAACCACTGTGTTCGATCAAATTTGATTTGATCAAAATCAAACATGTCTTCAGTTTTAAGCCTTTTTTGCTGTTTTTTTTTTTTTTCTTTTCTAAAAATGCTGGCAATGTGTGCCAGTTCTGCGTTACAAGCGAGGCCAGTTTAACGTCCCAGACTCTTTGACTATGAGTCCAAGTCCATGCTGTTTCAGTTTATGCAGAGTGTGGTTTTGATTTGTCTTCTGCTAAAAAACCTTATTGTTTGCAACATGAGGTGCTGAAAACTTGCCTATAGAATTAGTGTATGATCTTATTTTCTGCCCAAATAAAAAACAAATGTGCTTTTGGAGAATGTGGTATCCTTAAATCTAAAAGTAAATTTTACTATGATTTACCACGTGGCAGGATGTTTTTTCATTTGGTGGCAGCTTTCTGGATCTTGTTTTTCTTTGCATAGTATAGCTTTGATTTGCATTTTTGGGTTGCAGTATCAAACTGTGTAAAGCCTGTGAGTTAAAGGAGTGGCATATGAAACACAGACATGTCTGCTTTTAGTGCAAACTGCTGTGAAGGCCTGAATTCTCTGAATGTTTCAGGTGATAAAGTAAAACATGAAGCTTTTTCTTTACACATTTAGTTTTGTTGCCATACTGCTTTATTTAAGTACAAAGTGAACACACATTTTCCCAGAACAACCACCACTAACTCTGGTTCTCACTGGGCTGCAACTCTCGGCAACAAATTTCGAACGACGTTTGTGAGAAAGTTTTTAAATCGTCTGGAAGCATTAGGTTAGCATTAGGAGTCGCAGGGCGTTGCTTTTGTTTTGCTGGACTTTTAAACGTGTTTGAAAAGGTTGATAAATGTTTTTGGAGTGTTTCAGGAACCCATGTTATTTGTCATTAGGGCGAGAGAAATGTAAGCCAGCTTTTGTAGGGATTGGCATCTACATTTGAGATATGAAGTGTGTCTGTCTTAAGGCCAAGTTTCTTCTCGGCCACTGAATCATATCTTCACTATTTATTCATTTTCATTTTTTAAACATTTTCCCAATAATGCTAGCTTTTAAAGGTAAAGCTTTTTGTCGTGTGTGTGTCCTTAGGTTGTACTGGAGACGGAAATCACCAACAAATCGGCCCTGAAGCTGTACGAGAACTTGGGTTTTGTCAGAGACAAGCGGCTGTTCAGATACTACCTGAACGGAGTGGACGCGCTGCGACTCAAACTGTGGCTCCGCTAGAGGAAAGCAGACCGGACTGGGGGGGAGGAGGAGGAGGAGGCGGCGGCGGGACTGCAGGTGCTGTTCACCTCTAACACTATGAGCTCTACAGCTACGAGCTCCGCCCTGGTCATTTTGCTCCTAAATACATATACAGTACACACAATCACACACTGGTATTCAAAGGTGAGGACACACACCCTCCTTTACTCCTTGACCTCTGAATTGCTTAGGCAAATAAAATGGACGGAAATGCCAACAGACTTTTTTTTTTTTAAATGAAGGGGATTTTTTTTTCCTTCTGTGACGAGGAGGGGGATTGGGGAAGGATAGTCTCTGGGATGATGCCTCACTGCGCTGCGATGTGAGGACAAGGCCACCACACCAAATCATCCTGCAGAAAACAGGACAGGAAACGACTCGCAGGAAGCAAACTGGGAGGGACAAATTAATTTGTGAAGTTTATTTTTGGGTTTCCTTTTTTTTTTTTTTTTTTTTAAACCATGTCTCTCTGAGTAGGAGGGTGTTGAAGCTTAGGGTATGACTGTGTGTGTGTGTGTAATGCTTGATGTTTCTTTATTTTGTTCGTGGTGTGGTTGGTTTCACAGAAATCAATGTTTGTGCGACTGCCTTCAGTTTCCTGTTTCCCGTTCTGTCCGGTGGGCGCAGCTGTCTTCCTGCTGTCGGTCCCCGGACTGAAGCCTGTGAACACACACGCTTGTTTCTGTTTTTACACGAAAGCAGGAGGAAGAGTGTGTTGATTACCCCGTCCTCAGTTTTCTAAGCAGTTCACTCCATTATCGCCTCAAACTTCGCCCAGACTTCAGGGCCTTGGTGTCTCCCGTCTCTTTTAGGGTGTGGTTTAGGAATTTAGTTTCTTCAGTTCTCAAATACACTGCCAGCCTCTGCAAAAATTACCTGAAAATCTCGTCTTTCAAAGAGACTTCTTGCCAATGACGGTGCGGTCAAAAAACCTCCAAGTCGTCTCCGTTTACCGGTTTCTAGTCCTCATCGCAAGTGCCACTCGATCCGAGCGGGCGGCGCTTTCAGTCAGTCCGCCTCCAGGCAAAGTGTTACGTATGCTGGATTCCTGTGTGCTGTGTGTGTTTTAACTCTTGACGAGAAAGGAAACTAGATGAGATTTTTTTTAGCAGATTATATTTTATCCTTTTGTTTGAGTTCGGTTTATATGGATTTTGGTGCACGAGCATTTAGAGATCTCCACTTTATGGATGCGCCTGGATGTTCCAGCACAAACTAATTGGTGAATAAATATTTGCTTCAGCTGCTTTAGTTATTTTTTTTATTTTTTATTCTTTAACAGTAAAATGAACAACAAGGTCAGATGCACTTCTCTGAAATTTGCTGCGGCGTGTGTGAGTAAGCGTGAATGTGTTCAGACAGTGGTGTTTAGCTGTTTTGCGTCTTTAGGTGGAAATCGGAGTCCCAGAGTGTTTGTTTTTGTTTGTTACCAGAACGATCAAAAAGCATACTCACTTTTATGGATTCAAGATTCGACTTTAAAGATGATCGTAAAAGTTTAAAACGAGAAAACGGCTTGTGTCGCAGGTTGTTGGTGCACACTTAGCGTCATTATGCTCCAAATGATGCAGCTGTTTGCGACGATATTCAGATCACAGCCAGACAAAAACACGTCATTGGAAATCTGCAATAATAACAGAACAAACCTTCATGGTAATGTGAAGCTGTGATGATTTTTCGGTGAACGACACTACAAGCTATTAGGTTTTTTCCCACCGGTTTAGCTGAGGAGTTTGAGGAGAGGTTGTTTTGTTTTAAACAAATCTGCCACCCTGTCGATGTGAGTTTGTTTGTGTTTGGAGCAACAGATCAGATTACCTATTTTACTTTCCTCCCCCTCAGATTTGTATAAAAGTGTTCTATTCATCAAACGTTTCAACTGTTTTTTTTCTTTTGTCATTGTCTTGGGTTGTGGCCGACTTGTGTTGGTTTATCAGATGATTATTTTTGAATTTCTGTGCTACTTTAACTCATCCAGAAACTGTGATGAGAAACGACGAGCTCACAAAAACAATCTAAACCCCCTGAAAATGTAGTTGTTGTATTTGCTGCTCATCAGACACGTTTTACTGTGCTGCAGGTTCATTCTCCCATTTCCTATGTCCAGTCACTGTTTTAAACTTAGATTATTTCTTTTTTACACAAATGAACAGAAATAAGAGGCTGTTTTATCAGTTTATGTCATCCTTCTGAAACATTTATAAATGGAAGCAGTTGTTTTACTTCTAAAATCAGACTTGCAACTATTTAAAAGTGAATTTTTGTGTAAAAGTTATTAGTAATCACAGCCTGTCTGACAGCATTGATGAGTAAATGGCTCGTCAGAGTGCATTCAGGAACAAAGCAGATTGCTGCTGTCTTAATAGTCTTTTAAATTTTAGTTACTTTATTGTCTAAACCTTTACATGGCAGTAAATGTTGAATTGCACAGTTAATTTGGCAGAAACGTGAATAAATTCCTGCAGGACTCGACCCCTGGATGCACCACAAGTGCTGCAAATTGCAGCTAAACTCTTCAGCTTCTGCTCAATTGCGCAAAAATTGATCAATTAATGAGATTGGAGGTGTTGCAAAAAAGCACTTTAAATTTAGAATTTATCCCATCAGTTCTGTCGGACATAAAAAGGCATTCCTTCAAAGGGAGGCTGTTCAGGAAGCGTTAGGATGGTATTTATTTAAAACTTTCACGCAGAAACACTTCAGAATGGCTGAAAAAAATCCATGTAAAGGAGTCTTTGTCATCTTTATGTCTCAGTCCTGTGAAAATTCCTCGGCTCCACAAAGTTTACGGGCATTACAGCCGACCACGAGTTCAAAACCAGATCCGACTGAAGGGCTTTGTCATCCGCGTCAGTTTATAGCCATGGCTTGTGGCGTTGAATACGTTTGTATTTTTTCTTAAATCATCAACTCCACTGCAGTTTTGACATGATTTAGTAGATTTATTTCTCCATCGTGGAGCTAAAGGGCAGCCGTTCTAACTATAAACTCCCAGCAGAAAACAGAAGATTTGTTTCTATTGGCATTTGTGCTGCGCCACAAAACACCTAACAACCCAACCGACCACACAGGGCTTCCTGCAGGCTTTCTGAGATGGCCAGCGCCGCCTCCACCAAGATCCACGAGGCAGGAAAAGGATGGGGGGGGGGGGGGGGGGGGGGGGGCAATAAGTTGACTTTGCATGTCTGTTTCCCTCTCTGTTCCTCTACATACCCCCTCATGATTTTTTTTGGTTTTTTTGATCTGGAAATGTCCAAAAGCTTTTATTTAATGTGGGGGAAAAAAGAACACAGAAATAAATTATTTGATTTTTTTTTTCTTAATGCTGTAAATTGTTGTCTTCTTTGCATTGTGTTTTAAAAACACACGGATGCTGGGTTTAAAGAAGGAGCCACAATCCGACGTCTAGAAGATCCATTTATTTGGTTTCATATTTACAGAAAGAGGCCGACAACATCCACTGTTTTCTATCGCACATATTAAAACGGCATTTATTAACAGGCATGTATACAGTAAGTATGTCCAACAGAGGGGAAAAGGTGTGAAAACTGCAAATTTTTGTTTTTTAAAGAACAGATATTCCATCATCATTAGTTACAATTAGATTATTTTTCTAACAATATTTAAAAGCATATTCTGATTACATGAAGCAAAATGACATTTAGAGCCAAAAAATATTTTACAAATGAGTTGACTTTGCTCCACTGTCCTTAGTAGAAAGTATTTCTTCAAATAACAAAACGCAAGTCATGCATTTAGGAAAAAAATTCAAGAAAATCATCATTTTTCTGTACATTGGAGGGTTTTATGCTACATGTTTTTATAAAATGACATTTGTGCTTCCAACAGTAACTTGAATTAACAAAAACGCATAACTATTATTAACATTTACTTCAAGTGATATTTAAATCATGGATTAGTTCTTTGGAATTTAAAGAAGTTTGTTTACATCACATCAATACACAACAAAATCATATCGGAACACAATACAAAGAACTACCTGAAATCCCTGTTAACGACACAGCCCAGAGTTGATTCATTCTTTTGGATTTAGGGGGTTAATATTTATATTAGGGATGCACCGATATCGGTATCGGGCCGATACAGATACCATGTACTCGGACTTGTTAAAGTTAGCCGTGTTGGGCCGATACCATAGACTCGTACTTGTTAAAGTTAACCGAAAATAGAACCTGTCTTCCAATTCATTGCATTTTTTGTGCGGTAGAAGTATCGGTACTCTGTATCGGCAAGTACTCAGATTCAAGTATCGGTATATCGGTTTGAAAAAAGTGGTAACGGTGCATCCCTAATTTATGTATCTAAAAACAAACATTGTACTGAACGTGAAGAATCCTGCAAAATAATTTTAACTAGAGGAAAAAAGTGAAGGAAAGTCACTTCCTTAAAGGGAGATCAACAGGCGGATCGGGGCAGCGTCTGCAGTGATGGACGCTGAAGCGATCGGTCGTGAAGAGGGAGCTGAGCCAGAAAGCAAGGCTCTTGATTTACCGGTCGATCTATGTCCCAATCCTCTTTGGGTAATGACTGAAAGAACAAGATCGCAGATACAAGCGGTCAAAATGAGTTTCCTGCGTATAGGGTGGCCGGGCTCAGCCTTAGAGATAGGGTGAGGAGCTCGAACATCCGCATCGAAAGGAGCCAGTTGAGTTGGTTCGGGCATCTGGTCAGGATGCCTCCTGGACGCCTCCCTCGGGAGGTGTTTTCGGCATGTCCTGCCGGCAGGAGGCCCCCAGGTCGACCCAGGACAAGCTGGAGGAAATACATCTCCAGGTTGGCCTGGGAACGCCTGGGCGTCCCAGCTGAGGAGCTGGCGGACTTGGCCGAGGAGAGGATGGCCGGGGATGCTGCCCCCGTGACCCGGATAAGCGGAGGAAGGCGAGGCGATTTTGTCCACGTCAACCCAATGAATGAGCATAACATCAAAACAGGCTTGTTACCTGCTTGCTTTACCTGTCAGGCAGCATCAGGTTAACAGAATTACTCCTCTAAGTGTCTTAAAGGTTTAGCGAGAAATCAAGCTTTTTACACAAATCCTATTCATATGCACAGGTGACCCTAAAATTATTTCTTTTTTAGTTTTATATTTTTTAAGCTTTTAATCTGTTTTTTGGTTCAAAATAAATACTTTATAACAAGGCAAAGTGTCAAAAGAAATGACATCGATACAAGTGAACTGATTATATTATTTTACATTAAAGCCTTTATTTATAAGCAGCTCTTCTAAGTGTTTCTCTGCTGGTTTTTGTGCAACTTCAGCCTATTTTATGTTCTAGGTGAATTTCAGGTCCAGATTCCAGCAGTAACTTTTTTTTTTTTCTTCTGTAAACCAAAAAAAAAAAACGTTTCAATTTAGGTGAACAGGCAGGATCTTCTAATCGCGATCTTTTATGTCTGATGTTCGCGGGAACGTTTAAGCAGCGATTTACAGCGCATATGGAACTGGTTTTCTTCATCGTAATTTCAAACAAATAAAATGTCAAACGGGATGAATTACACGCTTTACTAAAACTAAGAAACTAAAAGTTTGGCTTCTTATTTGTGGCCATAAATTTAGAGAATGACACATTAATGGTTATACGTTTTTATGATGGCAGTTTGCATAAACCCCAGAATCTGATCAGATGAACTGCAGCTAACCGCAAAGTCCATCCAAAATTGTATAAATTTCAAAAAGCGCTTCCATTACTTTTGTGAAGGTGGCTTCAAGGCAACCAAAACAAGCACCAGGACCATCTCCTAAAACCGATCCAGTAGCAGGATCTAGGCTCCACTAGTCCAGAACTTACTCCAGAACGGCCTGGCGTCAAGAAGGACGGCAAAGAAGCAACTTCTCTCCAAGACGAATATGAAGGACAGTCTGATATTATGTGGTCGGATCACAGATTTAACTGTCAAATGAATGTCGCAGTAAAAACCATAAAATAATTTATGAAACACCAGTTTGTGGCGGTAAAAGAGCCAAAAACATGATCATAATATGCAAAAGATGAAGTGATTTAAATCCAAATAAAAGGATTTTCCCCTCCATTCTCATTTTCTTGCATCATCTGTGACCATTTGAAACTGGTTTAACTAATAAAGTTCACTATAATAAAACACCTGGCGACATTTAGAAGAGTACTCATAGGTTTCCTTGTTGATATAAAAGCTGACCTGTGTGCAGCCCACTCAGTCCCACTCTGTAAACCAGATGAAGCCAGTCAGCACTGGGAGATTTGAGTTGTAATGGCAATGAGGGGATTTTAGCCAGGCCTCAGTCTGCTGAGGAACACCAACAAAGGAGGGTGACATCATGGGGTCGCGACCTCAGAATTCATCCTCGGAGCTGTCGGCTAGAAGCATGGTTTGATCCTGACAGCTGGTGCTGGGCTCGTGAGGTTGCTGTCGACGGAGACGTACAGTTGAAATGTTGTTTAAAAAAACATGACATTCAGAACAGCTGATTGGGATACAGACCTCTGGCTGCCTGGCCTTCCTCCGCTGGTGTTTAAAGCTGTTCCTCCTTTTGCGATGGATCATCCTGATGCTGTAGAGGGCTCCAACAATTAGCAGGGCCCCTGTGATGCCGATGCCTACGGGGGCCAACATCCCAGACACATAACCAGCCTGTCAAAGTTGAAGACGGATTAAAGCAGAGCTGAATTTAAATGATGTTGGTTCCAAAACATCCACAAACAGTGGAAACAAAATATCAGACAAATTGACGCTGAACTTTCCAAACGATGTGGACGATCACAAGTCGTGATTTAACAAAGGGAGTAATAACGTTTTCACATAGGGTTGATCTGGATAATGATCAGAATGATTTTAAATCGTTTAAACACATTTTGTATTTATTGAAATTTGTTTGCTGATCTGAAACATTTAAATGTGAAATAAAGCAAAAACAAGAAATCTGTGAGGGGCAAATGCTATTTTTCAGCACTGTAATGTATTCTAAACATTGAGTGCATTTAATCTAGCACTGGCATCATGACATACTTTTATTTTTTGAATAAAAGGAATTTAAGATTGTTTTATTTCAGGATATAAAAACAGATGCTGAATCCAGACAGCAGGGGGCAGTCTCACCTTTTCTCTGATCAGCTCCAACCAGCTACGCACTGCAAGAAAAAGAGGCATAAATTTACAACAACAAAAAAAACCGACCCATCTGAGTTCTATGAAGCTTTATCAACACGTTCCTGTGTGCTCTTACTCAGACCCTGGTTCCGTTGAACCCAGACGGGCGGCGGAGGGATGAGACTGTACGGTGGCTGCGTTGAGGACGTTTTAGGCGTTTCTGTCAAGTCTTCCTCACTCTCCTTTTCCACTGACTCCTCAGAGTTCTCCTCATCCTCATCCGGCTCCTCTGTGGAGGGTGGGGGAGATGACATTCCCAGCAGCCGTGAAGGAATAGACGGCTCTTTTAAGACTGAATATTTGATAAACAGTGTGATAAACAGGACTCTACCCTGAAAAGGTTAATCACACAAGAGAAGAGGAGGAATGCTTTGCAGGTGGTATTATAATAAATAAAAAACATTATACCCTCAGAATCCATCTCCTCCAATCCTGATCGGGATTTGTGCAGGAGCTGATGGGTTGCCATGGTTACCGTTGTCATGGTGTGCTGGAGGGATGAGAGGGAGGAGCCGGCCGAAGGCATGTTTTCTCCAAAGTTGGGTGTTCTTACAGTGGCTGCGTGTGGAGGAGGAGCAGGAGTTTGTATGAAGGGGTCAGTTTGTGTCAAAACTCACTTTTAGGAACAGTTTAAACATGAAACAAGATTTTAAACATGCAACTAAATGAAGAAATATGCAGAACCATCAGTGATAACCTGACTTCAATGTGTTTTTTAAAGTGATCCTCACTATAATACATTTTAGACAATGGCACAAGGTGCCTGAGTGCAAAATAAAACTGCTTCAGAACACAGCTATGAATAAATGGTACCCTAACACCCTCCAAGAGGAACTTGGGTGACATGGTTAACAATATGTCATATGGTTAACTTATGTCAGTCTCTATAAACTCATAAATGCACTCTGAGTTTTTACATGATTGCTTTGTTGTGAGCTTAAACTGAACTGACTTACAGTGAAGTATCATCCTGACTTGGAGATTAACATTTGTTCCAAATCGCCCAGCCTCACCTTTCCTTGGATGATCCTCTGGTCCTGTGTCGACCTGCCGCTGTGCAGCAGTAGGACCCAAGGAGCTGATTGGCTCCAGGAGCTCGGCGCCAGATGTCTGCCAAGGTGAAGTCCAGTCTGGTAGCAGGGCGGGTGGGCCTTGTGAGGGCCCATCGCTGTCAGTCTCCATTGTGACCAGCTGGTCCAGCCGTCTGGTCGCCATGGCAGCAGGAGACTGAGCGCTGCTTGGCACACGGGCGACCGCCACCGCCCCTGCTGCCGCCGCCTCTGCTGTGACATCTTCAAAAGGCTCAAAGATGAGAGGAAGAGCCTCAGATGACATTGTAACCTCTGTGGCTTCATCCTGAGACTGTGGCGCTGCTGTGTCGGCTGGAGTTTGTGTCAACATGAGCACAGAAACACGAGGAAAGTCGTCACATGTAGCAGGAGGATTTAGATTTTAATTAAGACATTAAGTGACAGAATGCAGACTGGTAACATTTTCCTAATTATGGGAAAATGCGCTGGCAGCTGAATATATATATTTACAGATTTATATATGCCACCCAAAATAAAGCAAACATGCAGCTGATTCACAGCTATAGATATAATAAAAATGAAGCCGCATGAATGTGTATTGGTTGCTATATTCCATGCAGCTAAGAGTAGAGGATGTAGAGGACAGGGTTAGATGGAGCCTGAAGGGAAATGCCAATTTACCTCCAGCGATTATTTCTACTAGTTGAGTGGCTCATGAAAGATTTTGCTAACAAACACAGAAAAACATCACCTGCTTTTCACCTTTGGGTGTCAGGCAATTAAAATTATCCTTTAAAAAAAGAATCGGCACAGGTTTCTCAATAAGTATTACTGCAATTAAGTTTATTTCAAAGTATCTCTAAAGTAGCCCTAAAATGCTTATGTAGACCATAATACTTTGGACGCTTTTGTCCTCTCCATTTCCAATTTGGAGGATGCTTCATCAAACAGAAAATCCCTGATATTTGTACTCAGGCAGACTTATTTAATGCATTTCTCCTAACTCACAAAATAATAACATGCCTGTTTTTTTTTTTTAAACAGCCTGGACAAAGGAGTGTGAAGGAGATTAGGAGTGAGTAAAGATACAGCAACGAGTGTAACAAACCCTGCCACCGGCCCTCTCCTGGATGTTGTGATGTTCTTTTTTTTTTTTCTAACTGGAGTCAGGAATAGAAAGTAATTAGACTGCCACGGGTCCCAGCTGAGGTTCAAAGTAGAGCGTGGAAAAGCGGACACCCTCTCTGCTGCTCACCAAAGCCAATCTCTGCCTCTAGATATGTCGTTTTTATTTTCAACTCTTTTTTTTAATGAAGCTGCAAAACGTGGCTCGTATGACAAAGATGCAGGAAAGGAACTTGTGCAATTAAGCAACAATAAGGAATTAACCAAGGTTTTATTGAGGCTTGTTTGACTGTTCAGACTTACCTCCTGCAGGTCTCACTGCCTCAGTCCATAGACTTTCCAGGCCGTCGTCTCTGGGCATCATGTTTGGCCCGATTTCAGGTAAAATGGGGTCTGAAGGTGAGGATATTGTAGCTCCATCGTGGCCCCATACTGTCAGAGGAGTGGAAGTCTTCGAGGTGACAAACATTAAGGGAGGGACGGGACTGTAGGAGGCCAGTTTGGGGGTCCAGAGAGGAGCGTAGGGATATAAAGGTTCTCTGAAAGCTGATGAGCTTGTTTCTGAGTCTTCAGCCTGAGCGAAAGCAGTTAGTTTTGTCCCCTCTTCAGTGTATGCAGGCTGTCTCCCACCTGTAGGACTCAAAGGCTCATGATCGACAGGTCCGCCTTTGTTTTTAATCTCTGCATCTCCCTTCTCAGACGTGCCTTCTGTCTGCTTTGCCTCCCTCCTCTTGCTTCGCGCCTCTCCACCAGCCTTCTGCAGCCAAGATCTTCCATGAGGACTGTCCCCATTTTCTATCTGCGTCACTGATTCTATCCCCTCAGGTCCTGCATGTGGGCCAGTCCCTCCTCCTGCACCTACATTCAGACCAGTGAAGTGTTCTTCATCTGAGGATACAGACTCTGTGGTGTGTGTTAACCCAGTTGTTGTCACTGAGCTGGCACAGTGCCCTTCACAGGAGATGTCCTGCAGGTGGATGAAGTCTGGGAGATGGACTGGGGCTCCATAGAGACGGAGACAGGTCCCAGCCAGGAGGAGACCCTGGAAAAACGAGGACATCTGCATCTCTGTCTCTCCTCAGTGCCTGTTGACAGTGGGCAGAAATGATCAACTCTAATAGGCTTAATAGAGGCGTGAAAAATTCCTGCCTACAACTTCTAATGCTGTGTCACCTATAGCAGGGAGCAGAGAAAAACAAGGATGAAGGGAGACAGGTGGCAAGGTGCTGCACTTCTTTTGAAGGCTTTCTTGCATGTGATAACCACAGAGAACAGGATTAAGTGAACTGGCTTTGATGCTGTAGGCACAGCGTGAAATTCCCAAAGCCGTCTGTTAACTTTGTGCAAACTGAAAGAAACGCAGGACACAGAGCTACCACACTGGAGGGAAAGTGGTGAACAGAAGAAGAAGGAGGGAAGAAATCTGACACAGCAATCCTCAGCAACCCCCTCACTTCTACTATAAATAGCAGCAGGTTCTCCATCCTCTATAGGACCCTCTTCAGAAGGCTGCATGAATACAAAATCTTTGCAAAACGCATAACAAATGCATTACTCCTTATTTATTTGACATCATGCTATAAGCTCCATCCACGTGATCTGACAGGTTAGCATCCGTCGAGTCAGATGCCTCAATCAAACTCACCTTTCCGCCTTCGCTATCCTGATACGATCAATACACCTGACACACTTCAGCCTGACAACATGACCACAACACATCCACACTGCGGTACTGAGTCAAATGTCTCCAGCGTGACAGCACTGATTCAGCTAATAGATTCTATGATGCATCCTCCCTAAAACGCAACACCCGTCACAGAGAGACAACAATCCGAGTCGGATCCCGGAGCTAAAATAAAACAATTACCTCTCAGAGTTCATGATGATGCGCTTATTTGCATGAGGACGCTGAGTTTTTCTTTTAACGTGCATATAAAAAAAAACTGCCAAAAAAAAAAAGAAAACGTGCAGGAAAAGCTCCAAATCAAGGAAAACAGGCTGCAGGAGAGGAGCGGCAGCTCAGCGTCACTGACAGAAAGTTCTCTGTCCGCCTGTTTTTTAAAGTGCTCTCACCAAATGAGTCAAACCTGCAAAAAGAAGCACCTTGATTGGGTAAGTTGTTCAAACGACTCTTCTTTTATGTCATTGTTCGTTGTTTTTGTTCTCACTTGTTCCTAAAGGCGGTGGAGGTGCTGAACGGACAGCTCCACGGGACACGATGCTGCTCATTTATGTTCTTCATAAAAACGCGTTGAGTTGAAGTCATTGCGTCATATAAACGCTGTTTAGAATATTTATTGACAACCCATAGCTTCAGCAATCAGACAGAAAAGACATTATCTAATTTAACACGTGTGTACCAGATGATATGAATTAGTAAGAATTGTAACCTTTTTCTTTGTTAGTAAAAGAAAAAACAGACAAATTGATTGAATGGTGGATGGATGGATGGACGGAAACTTATTTTCACTTGCAGAATTTTTTTAATCAAAGAATCCATCTCATAATTATAATTTAGCATCTCACATTTTAGGCTCAGTAATTTAAATATATAACTTTACTATTTCATAATTATGATAATATTTACAATTTCATAATTATGACTGACAATTTAATATTTATAAGGTTCCTCAAATTCTAAGTTATAATTGAGATATTATCACAAAAGAGAACATTTTCCAAGATATAACATTTTTATTAATACTGTCGTTGTTATTACTACATAATTTTTACTATTTCATAGTTATATGATTTATTGAAAACTAAATAATATATTATTGCAGAAGATACAATTTGTTATTATTATTATTTGATTTATGAATTTAAATCATGCTTGAATTTTTATGCTGTTTTTGTGGAGTTCTGTGGTCTTCTTCAGCTTTACTTACTTACTAATTTATCTTTTCAATCAGGCGCTCCTCTGACTCCTAAAAGCTAATCCTGGACCCAACAGGAAGACAATACGATGGTAACTTGCTGTAGTCGGAGTTAATTTCGAAGTTAAATTTAAGAAGTACAGCAATAAAATGCCCATATTTGATGGCTTGGGGAGTGGAGGAGAGAAGACTGCTATTGTCATAGATTTAGGAGCAGCGTACACAAAGTGAGTATGTCGTTAGCGCGTCTTGCTAACAGCTAGCATGTTAGCATTCTAATGTATACCAACAACGTATCGTTTGTTTATTTTTCTGGTAACTGTTTTTGATTTCACCTTATATTATGTTTAGGGAGCTTGAAGTGAGCAGTTGTGGCTTGAAAGTGGATTTAGGTCAAAGAAGCACGTTACTTATTATCTGCTAAGTGTCAGTTTTAGCTATACAAGCTACTCGTATTGATGTACCCACAGTACCAATTAGTGTTCACAAATCTTTATATTTTTTTGCTATATTTGGGGCAATAAGCCAATTCTTTGTTCATTTGAAATACTGTAAACTAATATCTTATTAATGGGCGTATCATTTAGGATAGTAAATTCCTTTGAAAAGGCAAATGGTAGGCGTTCCGTTTTATTAAAAAACAAAATTTTCATTTAGTTATATTACGTTTTACTGAAAACGTTTTCCTTCATAGCAGCTGTTTGAGAAGGAATAATTGTCTCAAAGCAAGTCACATGAAGAGCTTCTGTTCTCTTTTAAATAATAAGGGCTTCTTTGTCTATTGTTGTTTTGCAACTCTGCACACAGAACCTCCTGGTTATTTAATTTATAAATGACTGCTCATTTTATGATTTTGCCTGCTTTCTGTTTGATTTTTTAGGAGATTTTGAATTAATGTTTTCAGACATTTGAATTTGTGCAAAAACATTTTTAAATGATTAAAATATTAACTAACATAAATCTATCAACAAATGAATATTTTCTTTGTAAGTTATTATGAAACAATCAGCTGAAAGACTTGATTTTCTTGCAGATGCGGCTTTGCAGGGGAAACGGGGCCCAGGTTCATAATTCCGAGCGAGATCCGGAAACCCGGACAGCAACAGGTGAGTCATTAGTGATTTGTTGCCTGGAAGGAGTTGGCATAATAAGTGAAATGGGATCATGTGTCCTAATATTTGTTGTCTCACTTTTAGGCCATCAAAGTGGTTCAGTACAACATCAACACAGAAGAGCTTTATGTCATTCTCAAAGAGTTTATCCACATATTGTACTTCAGGTGAGGTTTTACAGAAGTAGTGTTTTTGATGGATATGTTCAGCAGACAAACATCTAAATAAAAATACCTAAACAGATAAGTTAACACAGCATGTTTGTTTCAGTCAGTGTTTTACGTCAATCATAATCCTTTTCTTTTGTCTGCCTCAATCAGGCACCTGCTGGTGAACCCTCGCGACAGAAGGGTGGTGATCATAGAGTCCATCCTTTGCCCGTCCCACTTCAGGGAGACCCTCACCAAGGTCTTCTTCAGACAGTTTGAGGTACCACAAGAAGCAAATATGAATTTAGTTTAAACTAGTATTGTTAAAAGAACTTGTAGTGATATTAATTTCAGTTGTGGCCCCTTAAATCTGGAACAAGTTACCTTTAAATATTAAATAGACGTCCTCACATCCTGTTTTTACGTTTCTTTTAAAAAAACACATCTATTCCCAATGACCTTTGGCCCAGTGTGAGTTGATTTATTATTTTAATAGAGTTTTAATTCTTGCTTTTATTTATTTTTATCTTTATGCTATGGTTTCATATGTATTTCATCATTGTCCATGTCTTGTTTGATGTCTTTTACACATTTCATTATTGTATTGTGTTGTATTGTATTACAAATCAGTAGAATTGGATAGGGACATTATATTGTGGACTTTGGCAGCAAATATATATTTTGCATGATATAAAACTACCTAAATTAAAGTTTGTCAGTCTGAACATTAATGTTAGTACACCTTTTAACTTATCTGACATGACAGAGAATTATTAAATTGGCTTTGGTCAGTTCTGGGAAGTTTACATTTAATTAATTTTAATACTTTTTTGTTGTTTTGCTTTTCCAGGTGCCCTCCGTGTTGTTCGCTCCAAGTCACCTCATGGCCATCATGACTTTGGGCATCAACTCTGCACTGGTGATGGACTGTGGATACACAGAGACGCTGGTGCTGCCGGTATCCTTTCTTAATAGTGTGTTTCCTTAAAACCTTTTGGGAGAAAACATATAAAATAGCAAAGCTACACTGACAAGCTGCAGCATGAGTTAAGCGGCTTGTTGTAAGTTTTACTTCCCATTGCGGGGTGCTGAAAAGGAGCACTCATATGACCCTGAAACTCACACATGCTGCAGCACCTGCCCCCTGGGATTATGTGACTGGTAATGGGTGGAAATCTCCCTCCAGGTTGGGAATGATTTTCAGCCTCAAATGGAATAGTTTCACATATCTTGGTGTCTAGTTCTTGAGTGATGGTAGAATGGATCAGGAGATGGACTGACCCATTGGGGCTTCGTCTTTAGTAATGAGGATGTTGCTCCTGTCTGTCGTGGTGAAGAGGGAGCTGAGTCGAAAGGCAAAGCTCTTAATTTACTGACACCCAAGGCCTAGATGTGTATCATAATTGACCGAACGATATCCCGGATACAAGTAGCTAAAATGAGCTTCCTTCATATGGTGGCTGGGCTCAGCTTTAGAGATGAGGTGAGGAGCTCCATCATCCAGAGGGAATTTAGAGGAGAGCAACATCATATTAGGATGCCTCCGGAACCCCCCTGGAAAGACCCAGATCTCACTGGATGGATTATGTATCCTCTCTGGCCTGGGAATGGCTCTGGATCCCCAGATCCCTCCTGAAGCTGGAGAGAGGGATTTCTGGGCTTCCCTCATGGATCTGCTACCTCTGTGACTCGTTCTTGGATAAGCAGAAGTACAATGGACGGATGTAAATTTGAATATTTTGTTTGTATTTCTCACTTAAATACAAGCATGAGGTCATATTTTATTCCAATTTCATTTTTGCATAACTTCTAGCTTTTCTTTTAAAGAAACCCTGTTCTTTATTTCTGTATTTTTAAGCAGAAGCAGCTTCTATCTCATGTTTCCACGTTCTGTGTTTTACCCACCTTAACTCTAGTAAACCAGGTTTATGAGTGCACTCCTATTCTTCCAGCTTGGGAGGCTTTACCGCTGGGTGGGAAAGCCATCCATAAGTAAGTAAATTAAAAACTTTAGGGTCCGATATTGTTTTATTTCATACCCACTGGTAGAAATGATGTCTGCTTTTACCATTCTTGTCCATTAATATTAGTTTTTTTTATATGTAGTTAAATGTGTTTGTTTATTGTAGAGAATTAGATGGATTTCTTGTGGACCAGTGCACCGTGGACACAGACAGCACCACTGGGCAGAGCATACCAGCTGCCATCGGTATTTAAAGAAAATCACATCTGTTTACTTTTTTGTGTTTTGCAGGGAGATTGTTTCAAAGCTATAGTTATTATAACTGATGACTGGATTTAGAAGCTGGGGGGAAAAGAGGCTGTGAACCATCATACACCAATTACTCTTCAAGAAAAATTAGCTTCTGTGAAACATCTGAGTGAATTTCTCTCCGTTTGTAAATTAAGTCTATTTTAAAGGTTTTTATATAAAGCGTAACTACACACATTAATGAATAATTAACACAAAGAGCAGGCTGACACATTGAACTGCATCTCTACAGAAGATGAAGGCTAAGATCTACGTAGTCACCCATTTTAAAATAGAAAAACAAAAAGCATTGCACTCAGTTAAGGTCTGTGCATCATTTATAGATGATTGTTTTGACATCTGCCTAAAACAATGACTTCATTTCCTCCCCACTTTGATCATTTCCTCAGGAATCATTCCAGAAGAAACCGTAGAGGACATTAAAGGTACATTAGACTCAAGTTATTCCTGTGTTTGCGTCTCCAAAATGAATCATAAATGTCTTTTTGTTTTCTTTTTTCTTCCACCCAAGGCAGCATCAATAATCCAAACTGCTGAGATGCTTTATTTATTACAGTTATTGTAGTGAAACTGGTTGTTAACCAAATTCCCAGTTTAACAACAAATTCTAGAAAGGTTTAAGGAATAATTTGTACTGGAGATATTTTGTCATTGAGTTCATGGAGCACAGTTTGTGTCAAACCTTTTTAAGATTTAAAATCCCTATGTCGAGCATTTTTCTCTGTATCAAAGTTTTCTAAATGTTTTAAATGATAGTTCAGGTCTAAACTATGATCTATGGGTTGAGTTCCACAACATATGTTATTCTTCTAAAGACCCCTTTGAATTCTCTCTGACCCGCAAACTTTTTCAGCCAATAGGATTCAAGTTTCATTGTCGACTGTCAGTCAACGTGCATGTGCTTTGCACAAACCTGTAGAGGTGGGGGCCATGCGCGCCCAGGACGCTCCGTGTCTCCCTGTTTACAGTCTCGGCCGGTCATGGAGAAGTCAGACTAATTTCTGCTAAAGTTATCCGTTCCCCGGCTACTGAGGACTTTATTTTTACACTTTTCTCCACACAGAATGGCAAAACTTGCAAGGATACGCGTTTATTTTGGTCAAGCATTCTGTAGCGAGTGTCTCCTCATTTCCGGGTTCTGCAGCTTCCCTGTTCCAGAGCGACGTGTTTCATAAACACAGTGTGACAGTCAGGTCTCATCAGAGCATCGTACAGAGTGAGAACATGGTTTGTGAGCTGTGAATGATTGAACCCTGCGATGCAGTCGTACAGTTTGAGCAGGAGCTGAGAGCCACGTGACCGGCTTTAGAGACCAGAGTGACGCGCCGTGTGCATGTAGATGTGGGGCTATAAAAAGCGTGAGCGAGGAGAATGGATGTTTTGGGAGGGGCCGTGGTACGTTGGATTCAGTTGCTGAAATGCTCCACATATCACCCTTTAAGTCATTAAGGAAATGAAACATTCCTGTTTTTGTTTTTCATTTGAACATGTCTTCTGTTCCTTGCAGTCCGAACATGTTTCGTCAGCGACCTGCAGAGAGGACTCAAGATCCAGGAGGCCAAATTTAACCTGGATGGAACAGCAGAGGTAAACACGTTTTGTTTTTAGATTACTATATTTGGATTGATTCTGTTAACTAAACTAAAGGGTTCTGCTGACTCAAAAAGCAGCAAATGCTTTAAGTTATAATGAAATCTATGTATATGTAATTGTGTGTTTGTAGCGTCCGGCCCCTCCTCCAGATGTTGATTACCCTCTGGATGGAGAGAAAATCCTACATGTTAAAGGACCCATCAGGTATCATTGTGTTATTATCTGCTGTTGGTCTGTCTTTGATGTTATGTTTTACTGAGACCTAAAGGGATATTTTGGTCATTCTGAAGTATGTTTCAGTGTAAAAGTAAAAAAATTTCAATCTTACTTGTTGTGGATAGCTTCCTGAACAGCCTCAATTTAGAGTTTATCTCCTTGGGGACCAATGAGCCGACAGCTACGTTGTCTGAGCGCATCCAAGATCAATGTGGATTGTAGCCGCCGTATAACAGCTCTAATTTTATAACTTTCACAGCACTTCATTCTAATGGTTTTTCTTTTACAAATCTTTACACAGCTCTCTGTTTCCCTTTGCATAATTATTTTGGCAGAAATAGTAAAAAAATCTTGTCAGACTTGGATTGGTTATACTGGAAGCTCAACAGTTTGCTGCTGGTGATGTAAATAAACACAGGTATTTGCAGACTCTTTAACAGAGACATTTATACCATCTGTCCTATGAAATAAAATGAGATTAGAACCATAAAATTAGCTGGGATAATACAATTACAATAACGATATATCTAAACATGTATATGTCCTACAGTTTATATTGTTTTGTGACATTTTATATCTTATTATTTTGTAGGCAACAAGAAAGGAACAAATTATATACTTGCATTCAAGAAAATTACACTTTCTTGTAAAAAAAAAAAGTGTAATTCAGTCTTTGATATAGTTGTAGAAATTAATTAGAAATACCCTTGAAGGTAAATAAAACATTACAGGTTTATTTACTTTGTCTTTAAGGTACCAGGCTTTTATTTGAATTGGGTCTTTATTAGGATTAGGCGATGTGTAACATTTTTCCGCAATCCAGAAAAAGATGCTGGGCGATTTATTCGCGCAGGTGACATTTTGACATTTTTGCGGGCGGAGCAATGTAAACACGCCCAAGCTGCTTTGCCAAATTAAAACTTAAAAGTAAAAAAAAAAATGGAGGAACTAGTTGCCAAATAACACAAAGTCGCTTATTTGTCGCTTTAAACCAGCCACTTGTACAAATGTAAAGTGGCAGGAAAGGACTCGAACATCTACGTGTTCTCCATCCAGCTGAGAATGCTACGCTATCCCAGCTGCTGCAGCTACATCACTAAAATCACTCCAAAAGACTTCAAACTACAGTGGCACATGTTGACTGAAGTAGACCTTTTTTATTCTTATTTTAGTTTTTGTTGTTTCGTACAGATAAACACTGGACCGGTGTTCTGACTAGACTAGTTTAACTAAAAGATTTCCTTATAAAGCTTCAGATTTTTGCACATTGTTGTTTTCATTCAGCATAGTAAATTTGAACATAATACTTGAGTTATCCTGTCGTTTCTTCCAGGGACTCTGTGATGGAGCTCATGTTTGAACAGGACAACGAGGAGAAGAGTGTAGCCACGCTCTTACTCGATGCTCTAGTCAAGGTATTAGAAGATGGGTTTAATTTCACAGTGAATCTTTGTGTTTCATGAGTTTGATTCAGCCAAACGGCATCATTAATCTGATAAACAGCAGATGTAGCATTTCTGCAGTGTGTTCAGCCGATCAGATATGAAGTGTGTTCGGTTTTTTTGGTCAGTGCCCCATTGATACACGTAAAGTACTCTCCGAGAACTTGGTGGTGATCGGAGGCACGGCCATGCTTCCTGGCTTCCTGCACCGCCTGCTGGCTGAGATGCGCCTCCTGGTGGAGAAACCCAAGTACAGCGACGTGCTGGCCAGCAAGAACTTCCGCATCCATGCTCCACCTGCCAAGCCCAACTGCACCGCATGGCTCGGAGGTGCGTTAACACATTCAGCTGAAGTGTTATTGGTGCCTGCTGACTCTATGAATCAGCAACATTTTCAAAACAGCGTTGTGGATAAATATTTCTTTAGCATCAGCATGTATCGGCTTCCATTCGGTCAGCAAACAGATTTTCTGTTTTTGCGTTTATCCCGTTTTGTAGGTGCCATCTTCGGGGCCCTTCAGGACATTCTGGGCAGCAGGTCTGTGTCACGGGACTACTACAACCAGATGGGTCGCATCCCAGATTGGTGCTGCCTGAGCTCCCCTCCTCCTGAGTGTTTGTATGAAGCAGGAAAGACCCCTCCTCCACTGATGAAGAGAGCTTTCTCTACAGAGAAGTAGAATCCACATTACAGAAATGTTTAATCTCAACACTTGTCTGTCAAGCGTGTTACTGTACACCCAGAATTAGAGGTTGCATTGACTGATTCACCAGGTGAGCAGATTTAGGACTGTATTGCTTGTCAGTGATGCTTGTGTAAATTTATTTCTTTTGTGGTCAGACTTCACACCCTGCTGGGGTCAATCTCCCATTCGGTGAAAACTAATTTTGCTCAGCGTGATCAAATCTTTCAATTTAGTAAAAGATTTGGACAAACGTTAACTGGATATACTCCAGCACACAAGAAGATTCAAAATATAGTGTGATCCAGACCACGTGCACACTGACTATGTCCCAATGCAGACTCTAAAGCTACGTGTAATTTCTAGGATAATGCACATGTAAGGATTTTTTCCCCCAAGCTTCTGCATTATTGTGATTTTTTTTTTCAGTGTTGAAATTTGAAAACAAACATGCCTGCTGTCACGTTGAGAGCCATCTAAACTCTACGTGCACCATCCCACCAAATCTCACTCATTTTCCAGGATTTAGTTGACAGTGAAACTAGAAATCTGCAACAATCAGCAGAAATGTTTCAAACTGTAACATGAACCCGAGTCACCCACTCATCACCAGACAGTCATATTGCTTAATAACGCAGAGATTTAAAAAGTATTATTTATTTTTTGTTCTTAGCTGTGAGATGATTTTGTTTATAACCCATTCAGAACTGAAAACCATGGACGTTTTATACCCATTATGAGAGGTTTAACATAAACACAGACATTAGTTAACGGTGTGTTTATATCTGCATTAAGCAGGTCAGACACATATATTCAGTCACTGCTGAAAAGAGCTCTGATTGGCTGATATAACTGTTGTGGTTCAAAAAGACTTTTAGAAATATTACTCTGTAAACAGTCATTACTGCAAATAAATATTCAGAACTCACTCTAATGAGGTTTTGGTCATTTTTTAAATTCTAGATTTAAGATTTTGTCTAATAATAATTTAGCCTGGTGGAGGGTTCTTTGCAAGATGTTGATGTAGATTCTCATTCGTTCAGGATATGATCATCTTAATGAATTTTAAAGGCAACTGGACTTCTCTTGTTTCTTAAAAACATTTCACATCTCACAAGAGGCTTCTTCAGTTCTGAAACATGTCCTGGAAGTATCAGGCTTATGTAATCAGAAACACTCACACTGATAGGGCCATTGAGGTAAATAAAGAGGCCTCATCATGATTGTAATTTGCCTGCAGGATCCCAAGGTACTTAACTGTCCTGAATATCTGCAAAGTTGCCTTCAGGTAGTTCAACCCGTTCAGTTGTGAGCTGCTTCTGCAACATGACCATATTCAGAATGCAAAAAGCATCTCTATGCCACAAGAATGTAAAGCTCAGTGTGGCGGTAATGTTTGTGCATCCTGCATCTGTTTGGCCTTTTGGGTCTCATTAATCACTCAGCCCTGCTTCATCCATCTACTGTGAGCTTAAGAAATAAGCAGAATTTCCCACAATGCACCTGCAGCAGCTTAAAATGGGTAAAGAAATGTGGGGAAATCAGATAGTTTAGATATTGGATGTCCTCAACCTTCTAAAAGACAAAAATAAACTTTACTGTGAATGTTTTCAGGTTCTGAAATGGAGAAACTATTAGAGAACATGGGTTTTGGTGGTAGGTGGGAAAAAAGTACAGTAGAAAAAAAATCAGGACTTTATATGCATTTTGGAGAAAAGGGCAGGAAACCATTTGACACCATTCTTATGAGTCTTTGACAACATTCTAGGTGTCCTATCTGAACTTTCTCAACAGCAGCACAGTCTGACCTGCTGCAGGGAAACCCCGTCCTCCCTCAGCTGGAACTGGGACCTGATGCTCTGTGAGGTTCCCAGAGCCTGGAAGCAGCAGCTGCTCTTCTGATTTGGGAATTAAGGGAAGGATTTCCTTGTTGTGTATCAGCAAACTGCCGTGGAGGACTATAAACTTTAAAATCTATGCAGTCATCCTTCAGAATCCTCTCTCGCTGGGTCTCAGATTTGCTAAATGTGCACATAAAAGTAGATTTTCATAGCCAACTATTTTTTATTTTTCTAATAAATGTCATGAATTGGAATGTAATAAATCGCGGACAATGAGATGTAAACATATTTTTTCTCAAACGGGCACACCATCAAAGTAAACACGCAGAGGGAACGGCAAATTGAGGTCAGATGGAAGTTCTCCATCTTGGTTGTCTCCTGTAGAGAGGCTGTTTTTCAAAACAAACCAGCCCAGTTATCCAGTAAACAGCACGAACTGTGAAAACACATCTGAATCCTCACCTAATAAATGTTTTAGCACTCCTCGTCACTGTGACTCGGCTCTCTGAGCAGGAAATCATTGTAACCCAGAAGTGGAAAAACAAGAAGGTCACCTAAAGTTAACCAGCGGCAAACCAACACAACAAAGACGAGTGTAGATAAGCATCACTGGTAACGCTGGAGAGCCAAGCTGCTTAGCCCAACAAGCAGATCCAGATGTGGGTCCAGATGATCTGGTTGTTGGCAGGGAGATCTAGAGAGCTCCCCGCTGTGACCTCGTAACACCGCTCAGTTCTTCAGTGTCACAGTCAGGCCACAACAAGAGCACCGACTGTCTGTTTTTACTCCTTCAAAAGATTCCAAGGCATGTTGTTTTCAATCCGTTAACAGAACATCAAGTCTTCTTTGGCTTTCCCTTCAGTTTTCTCCTTTAATCCCCAGCCAGAGGAAAGAATATCAACTGAACAAAAAATGTGAAAAATTCTGATTTAATCTGGTTCACAAAAATATCTGCAAGGTAAAACATTTTAAATCCCCAGAATTATGATTAAATCACTATTAGATGAGTTAATACCGTATTAGGGATGTCCGGCCAATATTGGCATTAAAATGTAATATCGGAAAATATCGGTATCGGTTTTTGTAATGACACACATAACCTTTACAGACTATGCACATATTATACATCAAACTCTTCAGCTAATTCTCCTCTTTCTCAAAATGTAAAAATATAACAAATCTGATGTATAGTTTTTGAGATATTTGTATTTATTTGGCACACCTTACATTAAATCCTGTGGATTCAGCATTTCCCAGCCAACCTTGAACGCAACATCTATTGGCGAACCTTTGATGACATCATCGATCCACGACATTACTTGCCTAACTTGAAATTGAAGCAGTTGTCATATTTTGCACAGATAATATTTAAAGTTTATGTATGCATGATAGGAGGTATGGGATGTTGATTACCTAAAAATTATTTAGTTTTTCTTTTTTTTTTTAATGAGGGGTACCACGCTTATATCGGTATAGGTTTATATCGGTATCGGAAATTAAGAGTTAGACAATATCGGATATCGGTAAAAAAGCCAATATCGAACATCCCTAGTTAATATTTATTACTTAAATAGCTGGACAAAAGAGAAGTTCTAAAAACTGAAAACCCTCAAGACAACAGAGTTTTATATTGTGTTGCATAAAAATATATATTTAGCATTTTATCAGCTACATTTCGTCATGTTTTCCTCCTCAAAACAATAAAAACATAAAAATTGTGTTTTTTCCAACACATTTATTTAGGGAATTATATTTTTATTTTCAAACGTTTAAACAGGAATTTAAATAATATATTTTATTATCAAATCTAAGTGAGATTTGAATATAAATGTGGCAGTTTAAAATTAAATATTTATCCGACATACAAAGCCTACCAAAATAAAAGCGGTGCAAAGAGATCCCTATCTTGGATTCCTTTTTTTTTTCTTTTACTTTGCACAATAAAAAAAATGTCATTAAAAATGTAACATGGTAAGATTGTGTGAGTCTGTTTAATCATGGATCATTTATTAATATTTCTGTCTGGGGTCCTCCTGCTATGCTTTTATTTTGGTAGGCTACTTTCCTTCTAATTCGAGTGTTGGCAAAATGTTTAGTTTAAACCAACCACATTTATATTTACATTCGTATATTTAGATTTAACTTTAAATATTTAAAATTTAAAACTTATATTTTGAACATTATACAGAATCGGCACCCCATATAGATGCACATTTATTTACTATTTTTTACCCTCTCCTAAAAGTGATGAAGTTTGGATTTCTGCTTCAGTCACAAATATGATGACCTAATCAAAAGACCCCCCTTCCCTCACTGTTACATAATTTCTACTGAATTCCTCCTTCACATGGTTTCCTGTTAGTAACCAGCTGTTGTCTATATATTCTGCTATACTGGCACGTGCTTTTCAGCCCGGTTTGGCACGCGCTCCTTCCACCAGAACCTCCTTCTTTCTCTCTTGCTTGTCACTTATTTTGTATCTGAGCTACGGACAGGAGGAAACTCATCCTCTGCAGGATGCGAAGCTTCATCGGAACCGCTCAGCTCCTGCTGGTTCTTCTGCTGCAGCTGATACCTGCACAGGTAACTCAGCACACAATCAATTCTTAGATTTCTTTTTACATCTCAACCCAGCCTGATTCATAACTGGTTAAAGGAAAATGGGTTTAAATTCAACATGTCGTGCAATGTGTTGCATTTTAAGGATATTTTCTCTTTTTTTTTTATTTCTCTGAAAATGTTGATCTTTTCTGAAGGAGCTGTTTGAGTCATGTGTGCAGAAAACCTGCAGTGCTGTGGGAAAGTATTTGTCCCCCTTACAGATTTATTCAGTTTTTGTTGAATTTACACTTAAATGATTCAGATCAGCATCAGACGAAGATAACCTGAGTCAAAATAAATGCAGTTTTAAAATGATGATTTCATTATTTAAGACAAAAACTATCCAAACCAACCTGGCCTTGTGCAAAAAAGTTTTTGCTTCCCTTAATTTATAAACTTGTCTCTTAGAGGCAACCACTAATCAGGCGTTTGTGATAACGAGTCTCTCACGTCGCTGTGGAGAATTTTGTCCCGATAGATTTAGGTGTTTCTGAGCAGAAACAATGGCGCTAACATTTTTACGACAGTGATTTAAAACAGACACTAGGGCAGGGGTCACTAACAGGCGGACCGCGGTCCAGATCCGGACCCAGAGCCGGCTCTGTCTGGACCCAGCAAATCCAGACCCGGTCCCTGGTCCTTAAGGAGCAGGCGTGTGTCCGAGGAGACACGCGAGCGCTAATGAGCAGGTTCGTCGCTCACTCGGAACCCGCGGACCTCACCCTCCCCCTGCCATGGTTCGGAGCTCAGTCCCGGACCGGAGTCCTGGAGGCGAAGCCGAGCGCCAAGCGAGTGGCGCACCGCAGCAACTCCTTTAGTTCGCTAAGCTCCCCCTACACCACGGTCGGGCAGCCCCTCCCGCAGCTTCAGAAAGAGATCTACTGCTGCAGAAAGGCGCCACGCACACTAGTGATGCGCGGGTCAGGGTTTAAACCGCCCCGCATCGCTGCGTCTATTTTTAGAACCCGCCCCGACCTGTCTCATTAAAAACACGTTATAATGACTGAAAGCTTTTTATTGAGTCTGACGTCTCCAAAATAAAAGTTTTTTTTAACCTTCTCTCAAACGTGCTTATGCAAAGTTTGCAGAGTACATCATTTCTCCGTTTTCTTTTATAAATCCTAAAGTTTGCGGAGAAAGTGACTCTCTTTGCGACCCGTTTTTTTAAAATAAATTTTATATAAAATATAACAAATTATAAACATATATATTTATTTTATAAGTTTTATAAATGAGGCCACAGCGGTCGCAGAGCGAGAACCGGACGTCTCTCAGCGTCATTACACCTGCAGACGCTCTCTGTCACACGCACGCACAGACACACAATAACGGATAATTTAGCTGGAGGGATGTATTTCTTGGCTGATCTGGGAGCGCCACCCTCACCCGCTGCAGAATTCTTCAAATTGGTTAAAGGACTTGGAAAGAGGTCGCGCACTCACGCACCAGGCAGAGATGCTGAGGACGCAACAGGTGCTGGAGAGGTGAAGAAAGGAGGAGAGGAGAAGAAGCTCAGAGCAGGTAGACGAGCAATGATCCAGGCCATTGTCAGTAATCAGTTCATTCTGGTCAAAAACTGGACCAGAGTGTCAAAATAATGTCGACTTTTCTGCATCTGAACAGCAGGAGAAAAAAACCATTTTTCTCAAAAATTAACTTCAACCACAAACTAATTAATGGGGATCTTGTGCTCAGAGAATATATGTTTAAGTATTTAAATATAAATAAAAATAATTATCTATCCATCCATCTATCTCCAAATAATTATTTATATATAAAAATACACACACACACACACACACACACACATATATATATATATATATATATATATGTGTGTGTGTGTGTGTGTGTGTGTGTGTGTGTATGTGTGTGTGTGTGTAAGCAGGTTAAGGTGGCGCTGCCCCCGGACCGAGGACCAGGTCGCGAATGCTGATCTGGACCTTTGGCATATTTAGTTGAAGGCCCCTGCACTAGGGGATGCTAAAAACAAGCAAAACTGCATAGTTTGCCTTTAATTCTTCACCTAAGACCAGGTTGTTTTCGGTAGTTTTTTTTCATTTAAGAAATGTAATCATCATTTAAAAACTGCATTATTTACTCACATGATCTTTAACTCGTGCTGAAATTTGTTTGCTGATCTGAAACATTTAATTGTAACGAGTCAGCAAAAACAGTAGAAATCTTTAAATGGGGCAAATAAAGCCTGCATGCAGCTTCTTCGTGGTTATTTTTTGGGTTAAAACGCAGATTTGCAACCACAAACTGTGTTTAAACAGTCCATAATGTAACTATAACTATTATAGTTTTTTTTCCAGAGTAAACTTTTTGTTCCATTTAAAAAACTTTCAGTTTTTTCTTTCATTTCTCCACATACTTTTGTTTTGTAGGTGTTGGCTGTGACACAGAGCAACAGTTTACGTGTGGAAAATTCATCACAAGTAAGGATCTTATTGTTCAGACTGAACTAGTGTAAAGAAAACGTTTGAGCTGTCAACTTCATATTTATGCACAAATGTGTGCAGGAAGTCAAAACACACATTTGCAAATTTCTATGATTTAATAAAACAAGACCAAATAGTTGACACAAATCAGGACAAATTAGGGATACTGGTATCGGTTAAAGTTACCCGATACCAGGAACTGATACCAGTGGCTTCACTGTCTGTGACTTGTGATTTATGTTGTAGTTTCCTATATTGAACACTAGGGGGAGCTATTGAGCTAAAGAGGAACAGTGTGGGTTGAGAGCTGGAGATGGTGCCAAATAGTTCATTTTATTTGGTTAAAATGTGGAAAACTGCAATAATTTCACTGTGAAATCACAGAAAATGGTTATTTTTCACCTTATATTTTAGTTTTGAGATCATTTTTATTAATATATTTTATTTTTTTATGTAACTCAGTTATTTGTTGTAAAAAGCAGAGAAGAAAAAATAAAACCTGTATTCCAATTTGTTGCATTTTTTGTGTGTGGTAGAAGTATCGTATCGATACTCGGTATTGGCGAGTACTCAGATTTAAGTATCGGTATCGGATCGGTTTTGAAAAAAGTGGTATCGGTACATCCCTAGGACAAACTGATGAAAAATGACAAAACTCCTTTTTAATGTGAGAAACAGATACATCCTGATACATCCTGCATTCATTACAATCCAATTAGCCAAATTGGTTTCTTCGTTAACTTTCAGATTCAGCTTTCCCCTTCAACTTTTGTTTTTTCTGCTTTCTTTTTTCATAATTAATGTATTTAGATAATGAAAATTTTAACTTTGAAAAATAAAAACAATAATAATTATTTCAAAGTCAGAGAAAATATTAAACAGGATTTTATAGGGCTCTCATCAACCCAATGAAAAACTGGTTGACAGTTTAATAGAGCACATGCCATTTTATCTTATTGAAGAAAGTTGGGGGAAAATTTGTTTTATTTGCCCAAAATAAATCATAGATGCAAAAAAAGAGAGAAAAATCTTGATTTTGACATAAAAATGTTAAAAAATGTGTTTTATAGGAAACACCCAGTATTTTTCTTTATAGTTTCTAGATAGAGCATGTTGCAGAGATAGCTTAGAACCACTTTATCATTTTTCATGGCAGATAATTTGAGGTTATGGCTGTCCTGCTTTATCACTGCTAAACCTTTTTAGTCCAAACTACAAAGAAAAGAACATCCCTGGGAATGTATTACCTTTCACTACCACTAGAGGGAGCTGTGCATCTGTTCAACGCAATCCCACGTTGTAACCATTTCTGCCATGTTTATTATTACACATCTGCATTTTGCCTGATACTGAAATTGATCATTCAGCATTAAAAGGCAGCGTGTGTGTGTGTGTGTGTGTGTGTGTGTGTGTGTGTGTGTGTGTGTGTGTGTGTGTGTGTGTGTGTGTGTGTTTCATGAACCACTGGACAGATTTTTCATCAATCTAACTCCATCATTTCTCATCATGGTAGTGTGTGGTATCATTTTTTTCAAGAAATCCCAGGACTTTAATTTATAAAAACAATCAAAGCATAAAAATGTTGATTTTAACTTGTTTTATTTCTGTTTTTTAGATGTTAAACCTTCCGAGAGATGGACAGATCACAGGTAAGCATCTCCAGAAAAGTCTTTTCCACCTGTTTGCAAATAATGCAAAGATCTGAGGCTCAAGCCCTCTCATACCAGTGGGATTCCTGGAGGTGCTGACAAAGAGCTTGTGCCAACCCATGGAACAACTGGTGGAAATGGAGCAAGAGTTCCCCTGGGAGGTGGAGCACATTTACAGGCCTTCCTCCGTCCTACTGAGGCGCTGCTCTGGATGCTGTGGAGATGAGCAAAAAGAGTGCCGTCCCACCACTAAACGCAACATCACTCTACAGGTATGAGCACACAGAAACTTTTATTTCACATATTCAGCTTTTTGTCTAACTTACTTCTGTATCCTCAGGTGTTAAGAGTTTATCCCACAGTGTCTGAAGTGGACCTCACATTTGTGGAGCATCAGGCGTGCAAATGCAGGTAAATAACTGATCTTTCACAAACATATTATTTTAAAAAGGCTGAAACTGTCTATTTTAAAAATGTTTTTTCTTCTTTTTTAAATAAAGAGTCAAACAGAAACCTCAAAATGATCGAAGGTCGGTAAACAAACTTGTCATTCGTGGGATTTGAGTTCATCTTTATCTTGATTTTGAGTTGCATTTTCTGTTTAACATCAGCATCACGAGCAGACCTCGACAGAGAAAACGCAAAAAGACAGCCAGCCACTGCTCCAAGTAAGAGACTTCCATTCACACTCATCCAACCATTTCTAGACCAAACCACTTCTAGTGAGCTCTATCTGTAAGGTCAGGGAGTGTTTTACTGCAAACATTATCTAAGGCCACTGATAGTTTAACCCAAGGACTGTCTGTCTGGAGGTTTGGTGTCGAGATAACCAGATTCTCTAATTAGGAAGAGAAAGAAGAAGAATAGGACTAAATGTGTTAATTCTGAAATAAAACCAGAAAATACGTACTTTATTTGAGGTGGAAAAAGAAGAATTTTTTATATTAATTTTGCTGCATTTTTGCAAAACTGAGAATGTTGTGAGATTTCGAGTCCTGCTGGTCTCTTTTTTTGTTGTTTTGCTCCTGAAGGCCATTGAACCAAGACTCTTATTCCTTAAAACAAGCAAAGTGTCAAAAAACTTAACCGCAAACTCCTCAATTTGGACAAAATTGCACCGTCGTTTCATCAGAGACTCAAAGCAGCTCAGATTCATGAATAATCACTTCTCTGAGAGTCGTTCTTGCATTAGCACAGAAAGATCAATTCTGTAACGCGAGACCAAGTTTCATGCTGATGAACTGGAATTAGAAGATATTGGTTTATTTATCTAACTGAAACACGTTGGTCAGCCTAAATAAACGTCATCTTGATGTTTCTGCATTCCACGCTTATCCATTTGTCATCATTATCTTTTTGAAGTGTCACACCACTTGGCAGCTTCCTTCTTAAGGAAGAAGAAAGAATTTGAGGTATCTGGGTCAGCAGCCTGAGGTGCTGCCTGCAGGGTGTCATCGCCTCTGCTAAAGAGCAGAGTCTTCTGAATAGACGCCATATATTTGGGCTTCAGGTCACTGTGGGAGAATGTTGGGTTTCACAGTCTGTCAGTTTTTCCCGCAAAAGTGTTTTTCGGATGGTCTTTCTTTATTTTGTAAGATAAAACAGTAATGATGTGCTTTGACGTGACTTGGCTTCTATATATTTTTGTAAACCACACTTAGAGCTGGAGAGCAGCGGTCTCATAACTCTATAGTGGCAGGAGACCAACAGTAGTGGTGGAGTTTAACATTATCAGACTCAGAAGGTCCAAACTGCAGGTTAAACCTGAGAAGTGTAAACATTACTGTGAATTTTCACTAGACGGTTAGATTTCTAAAAGGAACCTTAAGAATGTAGTTCTTTATGTTCGGGAAAGCCTTTTGATGTTATGGACTTCTGACTCCCTGACTTATTGAGCCTCGCTTTACCTATATTTTATTGTCTATATGTCAGATTATTGTTTTTGTGGCATTTTATTTTTCTGAGACTGGGATTTAAAATTAGTTCACAATTTTTAATAAAATATTCTGAAGTACGTTTTAACGAAAAGGGTTGCGTTCATTCATTTTATACATCAGAAATAAATAAATATAATCATGATAAATAAACAGACAGAATTGTGAAGTGAAAAATCTGCCATCGGACTCCAAGCAGCTGTTAGGACCTTCTATATATTATTACTTCTGCATCTCTTTGCAGCTCTGCAGGGTTTTGCATCTTTGCACACCTCTCATACCACATATATTTTTAATGTAATTTTCTTCATATTATAGTATTTAAATTGCATAATTTCAGGTTTATATCCCTGCACACATTTTCATACTTCATATATTTTTCTTTTTGCCCATACTGTTGAGTTTACATTGTCTAATTTCGTTCATGCTATCTGAATTTGTCGATAATGTTTTTGATTTCAGGCTGTTTGAATCTGTTGATGTTTGTTGTGGGCATTCATTATGGGCAGCAAAGAAATAAATAAATTGCACAGGGAAACATTTACTGTGCACATTTTTTTTTTCATTTTAACTGCTAAGTATTGATTAGATGACTGATAAATCCATACATTAACATGTAAATTTACTGCTGGGTTCAGAAAAAGTTTTCTTTGCCTCCTTGAAGATGTTTTGCTTCATTTGTGAGAAACAAAACATCATCAGATAGAAGAATGCAGAGTAACAAGATTCGACCCTTAGACCTTCATTAATGCGAGCTAGTTTACTTTTTTTGCTGCATGAAACCTCATAGACAAGTTGGGTGAGTGAATCCTAAATCCAGATGACATCAGAAAGAAAACAAACTCATTTATAGATTTGATTAAAAACATGTCAATTTCATTTTATTTACATGTTTTTTTTTTTTTTTTTTTTGTCTTTTCAGGTGCTAGCTCCATTTAAAGCCGATAAAATCTTCACTGATTTTCACTCAGAGATTTATTTGGAAAAATTGAAGAACAGCTTCAGTTTTTACTACTTCTACACCCATCAAGTGCCATTTCTTTTATCCTCTGTATGCCATTTTTACCCTTTTAACTGTTTAATATTTGATGATCTAAGCAAAAATCTAGTTTCTCTGCACTCATCTTTGACTTTGGATGCTCTTTTTGTAGCTGTTAAATATTTGGACAATGCATATTATTTGCAGAACTGATAAATAAAAGTTTATGTTTATCTACTTTATTATTTTTTAATCCAACTGTAAATACAGTTTTAAATAATATTCTAAAAATGTAATCAATGTGATATAAAATGTATTTGTATGTAAACTAACGAAACGTGATTTCTGATGTTTGCTAAATAAATATTTAATAAAGATCATGCGTGGTATTTATCTGACTAATCTCTGATGTCAACAAACTTTGCAACCATGCAAAAAGGTTTGACATGCTTTTGTCAGGGTTCCTAACAAAAAAGGAAGATCAAGGTACCTAAGCAAGTGAAGCAAAACTTTAATGGTATACATTTGCATAATTAATCGTATCAAGTTACTTCGTGAAAGCATATGGTACACTCTTATTCAGTGATTTTGTTTATTTTTTTGCGGTTTAAAAAGCTTCTTCAATAAGTTTTTCTTTCCCTAAACATGCATTTATTCCCAAAAGTCTCGTCCTAAGCATGAATATAAAAAATAATAAAATATTTGCAGGGGTGCATGGCATGTGAGGACGTCTTGTTCTTACTGGCTGTGCTTTGTTTACTACATGCTGCAGAGAGAGGACTAGCTCTGTTTAGGTTAGCTCCAGGCCAGTCGTTTATGTAATACACCCAGACGTTCTCGTATCACCGCAGTCTTCGCTGCCTGCGCTGTACGGTTCTACTCTAACCGCAAGTCACACACATAGACCTTAACTTGCCACACATTTGACAGTAGTCACGTTTTACAGCTGCTGGCGGCACTGACCAATCAGAAGCGAGGAGGATGGTCACATGGAGGAGGTGGTGGCCGAAATGAGTGACGAGCTCGATGTTTCTGATTTAACCACGCCTCTAAATACCAAATATAGACCAGCGGTTGTAGCTAACGTAGCTTCCCGTCCCGTTTTTAGCGTCGTGGAGCTATGGTGGCTGAATTAAAGTACCGAAAACAACACGCCGTCGACAACCTTCGCTCCGATTGGAAGCTCACGGGACAATTAAACCGTATCTGTTAACGACTGCCGCCACCGTGCTCCGCATGTGACCGAGCGGACGTGGGAGGGAGGAGCGGTCTGTCTCGTGTTCAGCACCGTGGAGCGTCGAGACCCAAGCAACAACGTAGCTGGGCGGTTGCAGTGGCGGACACACACCGAGGGGGGGGGAAAGAGAAAAATATCGCCGAGAAACAGCCGTAACCTCGACCTAAATGTAGGCTCTGGCTCTCCAGCTTTTCAGGACCACCTCGTTGGAACCACACATTGAAAACGGTACGATTAATCGTTTGTTTGCTTCCCGCTTTGTGATGTTTTCGTTCTGTGTGAGTACTTAAGGGAGTTGACGCTCATTAGCAGTGTTTAGCATTGTGTAGCTAACTGTAGTCCGCGTTTGCTTGAATTATACGTTTGTTCTTGTATTATTAAAAGGTTTTATTTGTCTAGTTGTTAAAAACCATCGTGTTACATGTTATTAAGCGCGTCCATTGCTTGACTGAGTTTTTGTGTTAGTTTTTGGAGACTGAAGGCCTTAAGGATTAGTGAACTTTATATCAGTACAGCGAATAGCTTTTCTGTAGACCTATGAAGGTTACTTAGTCTCACAAATAATGAGTTTATCTAGATAATAAAAAACAGTTAAATACCCACTAGACCGGGAAGAATTTCATGTCAGTAAAGTGCTGCCAAGTGGTAATTTTAATTGCTTTGAATGCTTGTTATTCCTCATATTTTGCCATTAATTTGGAGTAGAGTGTTCACAGTGTCGTTTCATTCCCACCTTTAGCATTTGATATGCTGAAATAGTTTTGTGAGACCTTATGGATCCGAGGACATTGTCAGTAAAGCAGGCAAAGGAGATGATGAGCACCAAGAGGAAGGCAGAGATCCACCGACCACACATCATGAAGAGTGGAGCCTCCCAGCCAGATTCAGAGAGAGACTCCGGATTCTCAGGTTCACCCAGACTCTTAGCATCATTCAGTATATTTGAATATCAGGGACCACTCAGCCATTTAACTTTTCTGTTTGGCTTACAGATGCCAGCTCGGAGCACATGAGCACAATGGACACTACGGACTTGGAGGATTCACCTCAGCCAGTTCACACTGCAGGTTCAGGACCCAGACCCTCTCGGGTGGCTGTGATGAGAGGCTCCTACTCCAGTCTGTCTCCTATGATCATCATGAACAACGTCCTGCTCAAGCAGGTAACGCAGCAACTCCGAAACATGCTTTTGAAATTCTATACATCTCTTGCTTCATGTCAGTGGTTCAATTTTCAAAATTTTTTTTTTCAATTTCAAAAAATGTATTTCATTCAGTAAAAACAAAACAAAAACTTAAAAAAATGCAAATAAGCATAACCAAGAATGAAAAGGAACAGAAAGAAGAGAAAAACTCGTATTAATATCTGCCCCTTTTAAAAAAAAAATAAATAAAATAAAATAAAATAGAATTTAAAAAGAAAAGGCTTTAAATGAAGATTAATCTGTTTACTGCCCAAGCCCTTTCGGCAATTAATGTGTAAATTAGATTAAACTAAGCTGAATGTTTACAGCGGTTTAGGAGTAGTTATTCATTTTAAACTGACGGTTGTTAGTCTGATGTGTCTCTGTGTTGGCCTTGTGATGATATCAGCTTGGATAAACTCTGCTACTCCATGACCCAAAACAAGACGTAGCGGGATTTGAAAATCCAGTTCATTTTGTTTTTTTGTTGTTAACGAACACTGTTTTCACATTTGGAGGTTACAAATTGAGATGTCCCAACAACAGTGTGCTGTGTGTAATAACTGTTTTTATTCTCTACCAGCTGCTCAGCTAGGTCACATAAACATAGGCAGGCAGTTCTAATCTGATTGGATCAAATTTGTTTTCAGTTTTTGAACAAAAGGATGGCATGTCAAGGCACATCATTCCTCTCACTATTTTTAAAAAGGAAAAGCTCAGACCTTTCCAGCTTTGGAGGTCAGACATTCCTCCGAAACATGATGATGAAACTCTGTTCATAGCTGTGTTTTTCTGTGCTTTAACAGGAACATGTAACAAATGGTTTTAGTTTGGGTTAGTATCATGTTAAACCCAAGTCAAATAATGATCTCGGAGTAGAAATAGTTTGTGGATAAACGAGTTGTGGCACAGATTTTTTTTGGTTGTTTGTAAAGCATTAATGTTTACTTTGTGACTTTTTTGCAGCCTGTAGAAAACCCTCCTGCTCTGAAGCCCTGGAGCTTTAATCCCACAGTGGAGGTGGTGCAGCCTGTGGTCCAGCAGCCTCAAGTGGTTTTTCTCCAGCCTGTAGTTTCCCGTCAAGCTTCCTCCGCCTCCAAGGAGGCCACCTCTAGGCACAAACGCTCCAAAAAATATCTTCCAATCCTGAAATCCTATCCTAAGATTGCCCCACATCCTGGGGACAGCTCCAGTTCCTCAGGAAGAGGAACTGCTTCTTCTTCGTCTTCTTCTTCAGGGTCAGAGAAATGTAGCACTTTGACCTCCAACCTTTGGGAACACTGTCACAGGGAGAAGACTCAGAGAACTCTTTGTGCTAGCACTAATAACTCTGAATCCCCCTCTCCTGGTCTTCCTGGTACTCGCAGCACCGCATCTCCTCTGCCCCAGAGCAGACTTGCACCCTCCACAGTAGAAACCAGCATCAGCAGCAGTCCTGTCAGGGAGAGGCCTTCATCAGCCACCAGCCTGACGGAGTTTACAACCTCCCTGTCTCTCGGTCACACCACTGTCTCCAGAAGCCCGATCGTCTCCGTCTCTGCCTCGAAGTCATTCACAGAGGGCAGCGCTTTTGAACAAGACAGTGATGGTGACTCCGACACAAAGAGGAAGCGCTTCTGCAACACGTACAACATCCTGAGCAAATCTGGTCTGCTGGACATCACGCTCCGTACCAAGGAGCTCCTCAGGCAGAACCAAAGCACCCAGAACGACCTGGACCGGCTCAAAAAACACACCGACCTATTCCTCCAGGCCCTTCAGACTGGTGACACCAGTGTTTGTGTAAAGCTGCAGGCCAGTCTTCAGGAGGAAGACGAGGTGAAGGAGAGGGCTCCTCAGACCAGCCTAAAAGCAGATCAGACCTACAGCAGTGCAAGGCAGTAATGCCTTAGAGAGGAAGACCATGATGGGGGTAGGTGTGTTCAGGGACAGATGGACCAAAAGTAATGCGCACTACATTACAACCCCCTCCCCCAGACTCTGATCGACAGTGCACTGTGGCCTACATTCGGTTGCCTTAGGGTCCTGACACACCAATCCAACTTTAAATAAATAAAGTTAAAGAAAATTAGATCAGAATATTTACTTTCTCAAGTAAATTCTAAGATTATACTGTTTAAAGGTGGATTCTAGTTAACCAGCAGTCTGCTTTTATGTCCTGCTTCAGTATAAAAGAAACAACTTTGGTGGCAAATCTGTTTTCGTAAACGCACAAAAAGTAAGAGGAGTTTGTTTTTGTCCCAAACCTGCGAGACTAACCTAACGGCTCAAATCACGAATGGAATTCGTAGTATTTTCCCCTTTTAAGAAGTTTTGTTTACTTTGCGTTACCTTCTTGAGGTCAGCCTGTGTTGGACGTGGCTGCACATTTAAAGTTCAGCCTGATAAACTACTGTCGACTCGATACGTTAAGGTCCAAATAAGGCCAGAAACAAGGCTCTCTGCTCCTCCCTGAGCCAAGGTCTCTTCTCCTGAAGCTGTTCCTGTGTTGCTCTGTGGCAGTCAAAACCCAAACACACACTTGAGAATTAGATCTGAGGCAGAAAAAACTTTTCTCTCTATTAAACACTTAATTATAATCTCAAAGCTTTTTAAACTCTCGAGAATAGATGTTAAATATAACCATGAAAGAATATTTGAAATTAAAACTGCAGCATAGCAGCAACTCCAGCTACATTAATTTAAGCTAGCAAACATTTGATTTTAACAACTGGGTCATTCATTATCCAAGCAATTTTTTCCGAGGAGATGCTTAATAGTGAAAACATGTGAAATAATGAATATGACAAAGTTTAGAGAGGTGTTCTCATATTGCAATTACCGTAATTTCCGGGCTATAAGGCGCACCTGAATATAAGCCGCAGCAGCTAAATTTGGGGGAAATTGCAGATTTGTCCACACATAAGCCGCACCTAACTATAAGCCGCGGGTGTTTTAATGTTTAGTTACCATATGTATGTGTGTGTGGGAGGCCACTTAGAGGCTACTCTCACACCCACATACCTTTGTCTGTTTGTATGTGAATACGGTTGTTGTCTGCTCTGAGGACACAGCCTACTGTTCGTATGTAAATGTTTTACCACCTTGGGCAGCTACTGATTGCTGCTTGAACTGAGAGAAAGCCGGAGCGGCCCAACCGGTTCCAGCAGCACTAGCTGGCCTCACTGTTCCTTAATGTTTAATTACTCTATATATGAGTTCCTGCTACCACAGAGGGGATTGTTGGGACAGAGATGACTGTTTGGGAACTATTGTATCAAAAATAAGCAGCCTACCGTGTCATCGTCTTCCTCCTCCTGCGTACTAAAACCACCAAAATCCTCATCGTCAGTGTCAGAAATGAACAGGTCCAGAATTGCCTCCTCAGCCAGTCTCTCTCCTTTGTTGTCCCTCTAAAAACCAATAAAATCCTCTTCCGCTTCATCAGTTTCGGAGTAAAACAGCCTCCGAACGAGGGCTCCATAAGCTATTGCGTAATCCTCTAATATGGCCACGCGTCGCGTTTGTGCATGCGCACGTAATGAACGTGACTGCGAGGTAAACGCACGTACGTAAAACACGCAAAAGCTTTATGAATCGCGGTCACGTAAATTACGTGCGCATGCGCAAATGCGACACACGGCCATAGAAGTGGATTGCGCAATAGCTGATGGAGCCGTTCGGAGGCTGTTTGATTCAGACACTGACAAAGAGGAAGAGGATTTTATTGGTTTTCAGAGCGACAACAAAGGAGAGAGACTGGCTGATGAGGCGATTCTGGGCCTGTTCGTTTCTGACACTGACAAAGAGGATTTTGATGGTTTTAGCACGCAGGAGGAGGAAGACATAACAAGGTAGGCTGCTTATTTTGATACAGCAGTTCCCAAACAGTCATCTCTTACTCTCCATCATCATCACGCAGCAGTCCAGTTTTTCAAAACATACTTTGTTGTGCGCTGGTGCTTTGATAGCGCCCCCTTGGTAGCCGTTAGCTGAGCCACAGATAAGCCGCACCGTTGTTTAAGGCGCAGGGTCCAAAGCAAGGGAAAAAAGTAGCGGCTTATAGTCCGGAAATTACGGTAATATTTTTAGAGCATCTTCCTGTGAGTATCATAAAATAGATAAATATTCACCTAAAGTGTAATTTCAAAATATAACTTATTTAGGTGGTTTTGGGTTCAGGGGTTTAAATAAAGGCTCATTGTGGAGATTTTTTTTCTATTGTCAAAGTTTATTATCTCATTTTGTGATTTTTGTAATGCACATATGTGAGAAATGTAATGTATCTGAAATGTGTTTTATTTCCTCTTTAAATTTTTAATATTAAACAACAAATAAGTCACACATTTTAAGATCCTGCTAGTCAGCTTAAGATATATTTTATTGTCAATTTTTTTTTAAGTTATTTCATTTTAGGACCCTTTTTTAAACTTAAATTACGGCCTTAAAATCCAATTAAATCATGAACATTTTGCACTAAAATACTTTTATTGTAGCTTCATGGCAGATTTTAAAGGCAGCTCTGATTCTGTAGTGGATTAAAGATTGGTAGGAAAATATCAACTTTTTTTTTTTTCTTCATTAAGTGCAGTACTACTCATCTGCACACTATTATCCTGTACCTACTGCAGCCTGAATGCAACGCAAAACTTTTTTTGGGGTAAAATTTTGTTCAGTAATGTTTTAAATATCCACACTACGATTTGATATTTTATGTGATTATAGCTGTGCTTATTTTAAGTTAAAAGGGATCCATATGAAATATTACAAGAAAAGGAAGCTTAAGGCGAAATATTATTTGCAAGTACAAAACAAAAATATTTATAGAAATGTTCATCTCATTACCCAAAAGTTTGATTGGCTTTCTGCTAAACCACAGTTGCAGATTTGTTTTCGTGTGTGAAAATGAGATGTGTTGCAGCTTTGCTGTCTTCAACATCCTGGATGATAGTTTAGGCAGCTTTGTAGAAGTTGAGGTCATTGTTACTCCTCTCGTAACTGCAGTACACTATTTCTACTATCAGCAAAACATCTGTAGATGCTCTGAACGTCCCTTTGGGGTGTTGGTAGTGACACTCATCCTCCAGTGGAGCAGTTATTGATGTGTTATGGAAGCTCATAATCCCAAATGTCCCATCTACTGAAAACCAAATGAGCTGAACGGTGTAAAGTTGATCTCTTTCCGCTTAAACTTTGCATTATTTTTTTCTAAACTGCACACTTATTGTTTTACAGCTCTTGTATTGTTATTTGACTTTACCCAACATGCAACAGTTCTGAATCACTCCGACTGCTCCAAGCTAACAGATTGAGTTAAAGCTCCTCTGAATCAAGTTAAAATGACAAATTCTGCATTTTGTTTGCTGCATTCACTGCCCATCGAATTGGCAGTCAAATTTAAAGGAATAGTCCACTCATTTCGAATTGTCTACCGGTATATAAAAGTTAGAAATAATTTTGCATCTGCTGCAGATAGCTTCCTATTCAGTTTGGAGAAGTTCTGTTTAAATATCACCAGCAACAAACTGTAGCACATCCTGTGCACCTGATGTCACGTTCAGAGAGAGTTTCTTAATATTTCTGCAGGAAAAAAATAATGCAAATTTGTCAGCAGTGTAAAGGTTTTAACATAATCTTGCACAAATTGGAGCTACACACTTTGGTTTTAGCTGTGCTCAGACTAGCTGTTAGCTCATCTTGTCCAAAAAGTTGGTTTATTTCTCTAAACTGAGGCTGTTCACGAGGTACAGTTGTTATTTATAGTTTTTAAATATAAACACTTTAAAATGGTCAAAAAC
The DNA here is from genome assembly GCA_006937965.1 of Callopanchax toddi. NCBI lineage: Eukaryota > Metazoa > Chordata > Actinopteri > Cyprinodontiformes > Nothobranchiidae > Callopanchax > Callopanchax toddi. The sequence continues at coordinate 3,085,578 of SSNR01000055.1, read as the reverse complement.
TTCCTTTAAATAATCTGATTCAAGCTACAGCTGTGTGTTTGTGGTCTTTAGTTTTAAGCATTTCACAAACTGACCTGATAGCAGTAGCAAGTTTAAAACGTTGAATGCTTTTCATGGTTTTATAAAACATTTGTGCATTAAATACGTGTTTAATAAAGGACAAAAAATGTGCATTTTTGAGGCTTTACTGCCTTAATTTCCTCATTTGTAAACCTGTAAGCTTTCAGAGTCTAAAATGTCTTTATTGCTGACATTTTTTGTACATAAACAGACGTGTTGTAATATCTTTATAATGTCGGTGTTGTCATAATGAGGTAAAATAAGTATGCTATAATAAAACGAGGCACTTATTAACAGGATGTCACTTAAATTGCTTTATATCGCTCGCCAAACTTGTATCGTTTAGTCCAAAGCACAGGTTTAAAAAGAGATTGATGTTCATGTTAATGGTAAAAATATTGATTTTAGTTCAAATTAGATCCCCTTACTCTGTTTGCTCAATGTCAGTGGAATACAGAACAAAAATACAGAAATGTCTTGAGTTTTTTTTAAATTAAAAGTAGCATTAAACAGAAATAAACTGAATTAAGGTTTCAGTTTCTGCCCCCACATCTTGAAATTGATTCTATGTGTAATCTGTATGCTTTCATGGATAGTTGTTTCTCACATTGTGACATAATCATATTAAAGAGAGCGCAGACTTGTTTTTCATGTATGTTCTAACACTTTCCTTTGTTTATTGGCAGCTTTCTTTCTTTTTTATTGTTTCTCATTTGAAAAGTGCTGGAATCTTTTTCAGAAGTGAGTGTTCTTTCACATTTTGTCAGTAGTCCACCAGAAATGATGATGTAGAAAATATTATTAGCCTAAATGTAATTTGGAAAAGGGGTTAAAATGAAATTTTGGTGGAGAAAATTACATACTATTTTATTAGATTTATGCCAGCTGAATGTAGTCTGACTTGCTATCAGTTATTCACTTTTGTTTGAAAAACATGGGAGTTGCCACTGCAGAACCAAATTGTGACTCTTATGTGTCGTCGTTTGAAACCTCCAGGTACAAAACTGTCGTGTGCAACTGTCATAAATCTGTCAATCAAGATTGTGAAAGGGTTTTAATAAAATGCTTTTGAATTTTTTTGTACGTTATTTGTTTAAAATGACATTTCCAGTGTTGTAATAAATACCATTTTAAAATGTTTTCTTGTTGCATTCTACTTATTTGTTAAATAAAATAAATGTCTTGGGTCAACTCGGGGGAGAAATAATAAATATAAAGTGCTTATTTTTAAAGTTTTCAATTTAACTTTTTACAGCTGAAAATGAGCATAAAATAAAATACTTAGTTTGTGATTTAGCTTTATTTTGAGTGAAAAGTGAACATTTTGTCTGTAGCTCTGTTTGGGTCACATGTTTGACCACTAGATGGCAGCAGTGAGCCATGTTCATTTTGAGCGACTGGACAACAATATTGTTCCATCGGAGCCTCCGTAGCTCAAAGCTGCTCTGTTTTTGAGTCTTGCTAAGTTTGCCTCACGCAGTGTCGCAGTTACTCGACTGTTGAAATTTAGATAGTTATAATTTACCAGAAATATAAATGAATAAGATTCGCGTACAGTGTATGGTTGGTGGTTAAGTTTAAAAAGCGTAAGGTTGTCTTTGGGTTACATTTTTTTCTCTGCTAACCCTGCTAGCTAAGCTAAGGTTACCTGTCATCTGCTTGTTTTGTTCAACACGGTCTGCTTCACATTTGTTTTAGTTTGTTCGTAACGGACTACAGAGCTAATGCGATGGGTTTGACTCAGAGATGACCTCCAGCTTATGAGCCACAGAGAATTTCATATTTAGTCGGTTAAACTTGAGGTTTGTATTTTTTAGTCGTCTTGACTTAATCAGGTGAAAGTAGTAGTTATTGATTATTTATGTTGCGTTTTCATCGAACAGCTGAGACCTCCATCAAGACTCATGCTTTCTGATGAGCTTGACTCCAAACCGGAGGTAATGTTCATATATTTTTTTTATTTCACAGAACAATAAGACTGTAGTTTTATCAGTTATCCTCCTGTGGTTCTTGTTGTCCTGCCAGCTGCTGGTGCAGTTTGTCCAGAACGCCTCCATCCCGTTGGTGCAGAGTCTGGAGGACTCAGAGTCCAAACACTCCTGTCTTCCGCTGCTGACTCCATCTGAAAGCTCCCTGTGTCCTCCTCTGGAGCTCACAGGTTGGCACACATTCCCTACTGATAAGAAATGTTAATAGTTTTGTTGCAGGGTTTTCAGTTTAAAGCTGGTGTGAACTGACTTGCCATTTAGAAAATGATTGCACCCAAACAGTTGTTTTTTTTGTAATTGTACCTTTTATGTGTTGTGTCCTGCATTTTAATTAGAATTGAAAACACACTCACTAATTAGTTTGAAGCTCAACTGTTTAATCTTTTCTGAAAAATTGTCAAACGATGTTATCAGGATGCCCTTAAACTCAAATTCAAAGGCAGTGTGTGTTGCTGTCATTGAAATGCGACTTGACCATCAGGGTATATTCTATCCCTCCTCATTTTTTCCATCAGTTCATATTCAGTCACATTGGTATTTATTACAAAAGCATTGAGAATTAATTGGAACAATTCATCTTTTTTACAATTGAATTTTGTGACCAGTGCTCTTGAACTTCAGGTTCAGTTTGGGATTTTCAGTATCGTGAAGCTAGTTTACATCTTACCTGAGTCTGTCACTGCAGCAAATGATGTAAAAAGTCAAACCAGTTAGATTTCCAGATTATAGAGACCACGTATGACAACACACTGTATCTCAGCCAATCAAAGATAAAGTCTGAACCCACATGTCTCAATACAAGGCAGCAGCCGTCACTCATTCCATTAGAAAATAGCAGTAATTTATTATTAACTACTGGCACTTTAATGACAGGATATTGATAAGAATTTGTATCTGTTTTTATCACCATATACCTTCCAGCTTTTTGACAGTGATTGATCCTCGGGTAATAACTCCACCTGTTTAACATGAATATTACTGGTTGAGTTATCGAGCTGATTATCAGCTCCATAATAACACTGAACGATTTTCATTGTTTTGAGTTAGTCAAGCTCTAAAGATGCACAGAAAAACATCAACCTGCCTCGTAGCATGGTCTGGGTAAATAAAATGCTGCTGTCGTGTTGCAAACGTATCACAATTTTCCAGTATAGAAAAATAACAACACAAGACAATCAAGAGACCCAAGGAATGTACGATACCGTGGGAACGAGCTGCCAGGTTCTATTGGCTAATAATTATAATTATGTTGGCAAATATTTTTCTTTGTTTTAAGGACCATTATCCTAATTATGCTCATGTTTTTCACTAAAATAAAACAGCTTTTTTTATCACTTTGCCAGATCATCCTTGGATAAAAGCTTCTGGCCCTTTTGTAATTCCAGAATAGTAAAATTTGGTTCTCTAGCAGGCTGTTGATGCAGATGGACACTTAAAAAAAATATGATGTTCAGACTTTTACTAATCTGAGGTCTGACAACAAATATAGATAGATTAGAATCTTTTTAAAATGGTAAAAATTAAGTCCAATCCACAGAATTTCTTTTTATTTTACTGCAAAGCAGACTTGTGAGCACCATTCATAAAACTTGATTAAATACAGCAAAAATTCCAGAAGAAAAAGTGACTCAGATCCTGTTCTTGTTGCTGAAAATGAACTCCTAATTTATTTTCAAGACCAAAAAACTAGAAAGCAATTGACCCATGAAATACAGGGAATTTGATGTTTTTCTTTTATTAAGGAAAACTTTTCCTGAAAATGAGCTTTAACCCAGAGAGATTCTCAGGATCAAGTTGAGATCTATTTCAGATTTGTCATATCTTTTCTTTCCTGCTATATTTTAATATTTTTCAACTAATCTGATTTTAAAAGGATGCAAATAATATAAATTCAATATAAATGCTGATAATAAATGAACAGAAATATGCTTTTATTTATTTTTCTGTTTTGCTTTCTAAATAGTTTTGTATTCATTTCCTACCAAATGCCTTGTCCGTTACTATTTGTGTATTTTGCATCCTTGTTTACTTTACTGAATCCTCTAAAACCCTTTTTAGATTTTAAATTAAATCACTTTGCAGATTTCGTTTGATGTTAATTGAAACATAAAATCTAACAGCCTCTGTTTTCCTCCTCAGACGGAGGCCTGAGCCATGAGCCGGAGACGTCTCCCCCCCTGCCGGAGTTTGGAGGTGTGTCGGAGCAGAGCACGTTGGTGGTTCAGACACACACTCAGCCACAGGCCTCACCGAGCCCCCCAGCCATCCTGCACGACTTGCAGCAGCCAGACAGCACTTCCTACGTCCTCCTGAACCTCGCCAAAGGTTTGTTTATTTATAATTTTTAAGCTGCCCTGTCTGTGTTCATGAGTCGTGTCATCAACCTGTAATATTCCTGATCAACTCCCAGCTGCACATGCAGACTTTAGAAAAGACTAACTGAAGCTTTATTGGCAAGATAAATAAAATACGGTACATTTCATATTTAAATTCTGTTTCCCATCCCAGGCTCATGCAGTTAATTAAAAGTTATCAGCAGCATAAATTATGAAAGGGATGTTTGGCTGTGACCCATATGGGGTACAAGTTTCACAATAGAACAGCTTCTGCACACAGCTCTGAAAAGAAATGAGGTGACACATTTTTGTGCAACGAAAACAATAATTTTGGCGATAAGAAACGATCCTTGGCAGGCGTGTTCTCTTGCTTCATTAGCCTTTGGCTGCAGAGTCAAAAATAATTCTTGTTTCTTGACATGCACTTTCTGTGTGTGTGTGTGTGTGTGTGTGTGTGTGTGTGTGTGTGTGTGTGTGTGTGTGTGTGTGTGTGTGCTGTACAAGATTAAATTTATAAACATGACCTAGAAGCATTTAGGCGCTTTGACTTGCAGAACTCTTGATTTTATCTCGTTTTTTTTCTCAGGCATCACGGCCTCCTCAGAGTCCCTGATCTTTGCCGCTGATGGCGCCGGAGACGATGAAGACGAGGGGGTCACAGCAGGTGATTATGGGATAGATGGCAGCGCCCCGTGGTATCTGAGGGTCCAGGAGCTGGCACACGACAGCCTGATAGCTGCTACACGGGCACAACTCGCACGAGATGCCAAGGCCAGCCAGGACGCCAGAGCTGCAAGCATCAGTAACTGTAAGAAGCCCACAAAGACATCCCATAATAATATTATGTTCTGAAGTTATTTATAAAAATATAAAATGACAAAAACATTACCATTAAGAAGCGTATATTTCTGGAAAGATCAGCTGATCTAATTACTGCAGGCATCAAAAGACTGAAGAGAAATGAGGTCATTGAGATAAAAACACAGCATAATCATCAGTGACCAAAACTGTTCAAATCCTATCATACGGCTTTGAACACAGATGCATTTGTGACTTTGTTTTGATGGATTTACAAGTCTGACAGTAAATATCTATAGGAGCTATAAAAAATCACAGTACAAGTACATAAAAAAAACATTGGATTTAATTTTCCAGCAGGACTTTGCAGCTGCTTCCAATGACCATGGTGTTACCGAGCTCTGACTGGCCATCAAACTGGCCTGACCTGAACCCCATAGAGCTGTACCTGTATTTCCAGGTATTAGTCATCATCCAGTTGATGTGGTTTTGCTCCGCTGATGATGACATAATGTTTTAAGTCATAAAGCTGGTGCAGGCCTGAGAGAAGAGCAGTCATGAAGTCACGCTCACTGAACAGAAAAATAACCACACAGAGAGAGGAGAGCACTAATGATGAGGTCATGTGATTAGAGCATTAAAAAAAAAAATCCACATTAATGATATTTAGCTGCGATGAAAAATGCTTTAAAAATAGAAGTCATGACAAAAAGTTGTAACGTCTGGGATTAGAGTGGATTTTTTTCCTCACCATTTTTAAAAGTTTGATTCAAAACACTGACAAATCCTCCTCCATACCCATTAATGTTCTACCTCCTTCAGTCACTCCACTGTTTTCTGACCAATCACCGAATGTTTGGAATTCCCCTTTTTATTCATTATGAATTTAACCACATTAGAGACTCTTACTTGTCATCACACTTAGGACATCTAGTGAAACCACTGACTCACTAGACGGCTGTATTCAAGAAGTGTTTACTTAGTGATGGGAAATAAACTTGCTGATCTAAAATCATGTGCTTGACTTTGACCTGCTCCCACTTCATTGACCCAGCACTCAACAGGAAGCATTCCTTTCCCACATTCTGGTTTTGAGTCTTAAAAAGAAAACACTAGTGACCTTTAATGCCAGAGTTTTACCCTGACATCATCATATGTTGAGAAAAGGTGGACTTATTGCCATCCTATCTTTAAAATAACATCACAATACAAGAATTATTGGAAGATTTTGCTTTTTTTAAATTTTTTTTAGCAGAATTGATGGTTCAGTCATTTCCAGCCTTTGGTCCAGGTCCTGAAGCAGCACACTACCACCACCACCAGGTGGTGGCCATTGAGGCCAAATAATGGGGTTAATCATTACGATTTGACAAAGGGGGCTAACCTTTTCACGTATAGCCATGTTGATTTGGATTGCTTTTTTTTCCCTTAGAAAATTAAATCATCATTTGGAAACTTCCTTTTTTATTCACTTTTGTTATTTTTGATGTTTAAATTTGATGATATGAAGCATTTAAGTGTGACAAACATACAAAAATGTGATAAACGGGAAGTGGGTCAAACACTTTTTTACACCACCGTGTGTTGTGAATGACTCGGCTATTACAACACTAAGTTTGAGCTCAATGTCTGTCAAATTCAGAATTTCTGCCGGTTTTTATGTTTGTCACCAGTACCAGTCTTTGCAGACCACTGTCCTGCATGTTTTAGAGGTTTCCATGTCCAATGCATCTGATTCAAATATCTAAACGACCTCCTCTGTATATTTAGTTCTGCAGGAGCCTGTTAATTACCCATACATTTGATCATTTGTGTTGAAACAAACATCTAAAACATGCAGGATACGGCCCCCTGAGAACTGGATTTGGTGACCACTGTCTTAGTCTGATTATCTCTGGTGACCACCTTAAATAGGGTGGACTTTAATCAGACTTTCTGAGAGCTTCATTAAAATCTGTGTTATTTAATACTTGCACAGGTGTAAGTTGTTTGTTAGAGTTGGCAGCTGAATGATAGAACCTTGAGCATTTTATAATTATTGTAATTTCTTTTCTTGCATTTATCTTCTCTTAATGTAAAGCTTCAGCTTTCATTTGAGACGAACATTTTTTCCCCAGCTGCACATAGACTGGAGCTATTGACTCAGAGCGTAAGTCAGGACTCCATCATAAACCGTCTTCAGGCTGCTGTTCGATACAGAATTTGCCCGTGACATTTAAAGCTTTCTGACTCCTGGCTATGGGTCTGATCTTTGAACATCTCCTGAATCAAATTGCAGCTGGAGGTTGGAGTTCAAACATATCAGGAAGTTTTTGTTATCTCACTTCTCTGCTGCAGGTTTATAACACGAATCTGTTTTACTTTGTTCGTCTGCAGTGAAAACAAAAAGCAGAGCTGTAAATTTGTAGTACTAGCTCTTTGTTTATTTGTCACTTTATTTTTGTAAATTAGCACAATTTTTTTTCGCATATAATTTGCTTTGAAGCCACGATGACTAAAAAAAGCAAAAGTACTTAATAGAGCCAGACTGTTATATTTTAACATCATTTTCCAGCTAAATGTAGCAACAAATAAATAGAAACAACACTTTTCTGATAACCTGAATGCCATGTAATCCTAAAATATGAATGACTGCACTCGTGTTATTATACCTTTATGTTTCTGTACTGATCTACAGCGTAGCATATGTTAAAGGGTGATGATTTGTTCTGTGTGGAACTAAACTGCTGAATCTAAGCTGCTCTAATCGATGCCCTCCCACTAACTTGCATTAAATTAGACATGTTCCCTTCAGCTCCGTGCCATCAGCTATAGATGCGTTACTGCTGGCACATCACAACCAAAAATGGGCGCTGCTACAGATGTTCAAAGCGGGGAGTCTGGTCGGGTTAAAGGGGCCTGATTGCATTTAGCTCTGAATTGTTTTCTTTACCCTGCCGCCGTTCAGCGGGTCTCAGTCAGCAGCTGGTGATTTTATGGAGTCAGACTCCAGAGAGGCTGGCCGACTTGCACTCTTGGGTTGATTACTGCACAGCCCCTGCTCACTTCTCCCCCTTCTCGTTGCCTAGGTGACCACACACACAGTTTGATGGAAGACGGGGACAAGCAGGAGCTGCCCGCTCGAGCCAGCCGCCCCCTCTCCAAGCAGATGCTGCGCTGCTCGTTTGAGGGCTGCTGCAGAACGTTCACCTGGCCGGCTCATCTCAAATATCACCTGAAAACACACAGGTAGCACATTAGAGACACGGCCGTGGAGGATTAAAGAGTCAGGGAGGGACTTGTGACATAAAGAAAGTTTCTGGGTTATGTGGATAAAATACTTGTTTATTGTTACTGTAGTTGCATATCATTTAAACAGGGCTGCACATAATCTCAGGTAGTGCTTCCTGTATGTGTATTTTTGATACTTTTTTTGCGTTTCAAAGCAGGACATTTAGTTGTTTTGCTTTGCTCGTCGTGCAGGAACGACCGGATGTTTAGGTGTGGCGCCGAGGGCTGTGGGAAGAGTTTCTATGTCCTGCAGAGGTTGCAAGTTCACATGAGGACTCATAATGGTGAGAAGCCCTTCATCTGCAAAGAGAAGAACTGTGGCAAGAAGTTCACCACCGCTGGAAACTTGAAGAACCACAGACGCATCCACACAGGTGGGGGATCAGGAGAGGGTGGACGTCTAAAAGCCCAAACGCGCTGGAGGCAATAACTGACTCAGGTCATTCGCTCCTTTAATGCTTCCTCGATGCAGTCAAGGCTGACGATCTGAAGAGTCAGCAGTGCTGGCGCCTCCGTTTCTCTACTGCGAGTCACAGCACTGCTCAGTTTATTTTATTCAGAGTAGTTTTACAGGCTACTGTTATGTTCTCACACCATGTAGAAGGAGATGCTTTTTATTGGCTGGTGTTGAACTAGTTAAGTAGTTTATAAAAAATGTAAAGTCTAATAAACAGTCAATTTGAAGACGAGTTTAATTAGCCTTCTGTATTGCGGGGGTAAGAAAGAAACAAAGTGTGGTGGGTGTTGTTTTCCAGGTGAGAAGCCTTTCCTGTGTGAAGCAGATGGTTGTGGGCGGTCCTTCGCTGAGTATTCAAGTCTACGGAAACACATGCTTGTGCATTCTGGTGAGTTAGAGCGCTTACAGCTGCCCAGCAGTTCCTTTTTAAATGTATAGATGTATCACACACCTTGAAGAGATCTTTATTTACTTTGTATGGATGTTTTTCCAGGTGAGAAGCCTCATGTGTGTGGGATCTGTGGCAAGACTTTCTCCCAGTCAGGCAGCAGAAATGTTCACATGAGGAAGAGACATGGAGAGGAGGTGCACGGTGGTGACGGCAGAGAAACAGGTTGGCCTCACACACACATGCTAGTCATTGATTGTGTTGCTTCAAGTAGTCCATATGTTTTATTTAATGTATGCACTTCTAGAACAATGAGTTTGACCACATTTTTTATTTATTAAAGAACATTCTCAGCCATCCTCAAGTTTGTTTCTGTGTAAGAATGGTAAATTATCTAAACCGTCACACATTGGTTATTTTTGTAGCATAAATATCACCAGCAGGAGCAAAATGTAGGCACTTCTGATGAATTCAGTTGTCAAATCCAACAGGAATTAAAAAAGACAATTCTACCCCATAAAAAATGTAATGCAAAAATGTATTTATTTTATGTTTAGAACAATGGCAAATTAGAGCCCAATCAGAAGAAAAAAGTAAGGAGGAAGTGTCATGATTAAAGTAATAAAAAGTCAAAATGCTATTTAAAGACAAAAACTGAAATACTATTTAAAGAAATTAAGTCAAAATACAGTTCAAAAGGAAAAAAGGAGTCAAAATACTACTTGGAGGAAAAGACATAAGTTGAAATGTAAAAAGTTAAATGTAAGCTATTTCAAGAATAAGCCAAGGAATTGAACCCTCTGTCTATGTGTGAACCTGACCGTGTGTGTACCTGAGGCTTCAGAAAACCATGGGATTGATGCGTGAGCTTCCTAAAGACGACAGCTGCTCTCCCTAGAGGCTTTCATGGAGAACTGTAAACAACACGCTTCCCGATCGCCCGATCATCGTGGTTGTGGATAATGACCCATCAGACACAGTTTAAAAATCGGACAATGAATCAGTGGAATCAAAGTAAGCGATCTATAACTGTCTGTTACCTTTCTGCCGAGGGTGCTAAGCTAACCCGGCTAGCAGTTAGCAGCTTCTGCTCCGTCACCTTATGACTTACAAAGACTTCAAACTGCGGCGGTGATTTGTTTTATGGAAGCGATGTTCACTGAAGGGGCTTTTTATTTGTATTTTAGATTTAGTTTTATTTTGAATTTGTTGTTTCATAGTTAGCTGAAGACAGATCAACGCTGTTCTGACTGGTCGTGTTAAAGCAGCTGCACCATAGCCTTACACTGACCCATAAACATGGCTAAACTGGAAAAAACCAGTCTCTGATCGTTCCCCCGTGGTTATTATTTGGATATATTTATTTTCTGAAGATCGCTGGCCGTTGCCGTTCTGTCTGTCTGTCACGGTGTGAGTAAATAGATTGCCGCTGCTATCGTAGGAGGAGGAAAAAGAGAAAAAAACATCGGTAGCTTCTTGCAGCTGGGATAAGTTTGTGTGTAACATTTTAAAACAGCATTATTATTTTTACGTGGGCTGCGTCCTTTGACTTCAACTGTTAATAAATTAGAATTGCTGTAATAAATGTAGCTGCCTGAACAAGCGATGCAACCAGACATATAGATGCAACCATTTGACGTCACTCCCAGAATACTTTGGGAAGTAAAAAACAATGGCTGCCTCCTGCTAAATCGTTTTTCTTTAAATATTACTTTAAGGGAAAACATTTGGCTTGTTTTTCTGCCACATGTTGACTTATGACAGCAAAATGAATGTTTTAGGGCAAACTTGACTCATCAGTCGGGGTTCCCTTTAAAGTGATAATATGCAGTTTTTCTTGTTTTGGGCGCCCTCTGGTGTCCGTTTTAAATCACTGCCATTAAAAAGTTAGCCCATTGTTTCAGCTTATAAACGCCTAAATCTAAGTGTTGAAATGTCTCCTCAGCCTTCATAGCTTTCTACAGGAGCGGTTATTTACTCCTTCAAAGAAATCAGCTGTGTTCAAGCAGGGAGAGATGGAAAAAAAGTAGGAATCATGAGCTAAAAACACTCCAGCACTAGCTTAACAGCTAGCCACTTTGGGTTAGCCTAACTCTCGTGAGACTTCCTGGGTACCGTGACGGCGACGGAGATCTTGCAATCGTGGTATTCCTGATCTAATCACCAGATGGGGCTAAGTGACTTTTCCTTAACTCTGTAAAGGGTCATATTAGCACAGACTGGCTCAAGGAAAAGACTTAAAAATATGAAAAAGTTGCATATTATCACTGTAAGAAATGAGGCGTTTTATTCAAGAAATGAGGTGCTATTTCTGCAGCTGTGTCTACAGGTATAAGGTAATTATTTACAACTTTTACACAGAAACACACTTTAAAAATGGAAAAAAAGAAACCCAATTGCACAACTGGACTACAGACTGAGGCCCATTACAGTGGGGCAAAAAAGTATTTGGTCAGCCACCGATTGTGCAAGTTCTCCCACTTAAAATGATGGCAGAGGTCAGTAATTTTCATCATAGGTACACTTCAACTGTGAGAGACAGAATGTGAAAAAAAAAATCCATGAATTCACACGGTAGGATTTTAAAAGAATTTATTTGTAAATTAGGGTGGAAAATAAGTATTTGGTCAATAACAAAAATTCAACTCAATACTTTGTAACATAACCTTTGTTGGCAATAACAGAGGTCAGACGATGACTATAGGTCTTTACCAGGTTTGCACACACAGTAGCTGGTATTTTGGCCCATTCCTCCATGCAGATCTTCTCGAGAGCAGTGATGTTTTGGGGCTGTCGCCGAGCAACACGGACTTTCAACTCCCTCCACAGATTTTCTATGGGGTTGAGGTCTGGAGACTGGCTAGGCCACTCCAGGACTTTCAAATGCTTCTTACGGAGCCACTCCTTTGTTGCCCGGGCAGTGTGTTTGGATCATTGTCATGTTGGAAGACCCAGCCACGTTTCATCTTCAAAGCTCTCACTGAGGGAAGGAGGTTTTGGCTCAAAATCTCACGATACATGGCCCCATTCATTCTTTCCTTAACACGGATCAGTCGTCCTGTCCCCTAAGCAGAAAAACAGCCCCAAAGCATGATGTTTCCCCCCCCCCCCATGCTTCACAGTAGGTATGGTGTTCTTGGGATGCAACTCAGTATTCTTCTTCCTCCAAACACGACGAGTTGAGTTTAGACCAAAAAGTTCTACTTTGGTTTCATCTGACCACATGACATTCTCCCAATCCTCTGCTGTATCATCCATGTGCTCTCTGGCAAACTTCAGACGGGCCTGGACATGCACTGGCTTCAACAGCGGAACACGTCTGGCACTGCAGGATTTGATTCCCTGCCGTTGTAGTGTGTTACTGATGGTGACCTTTGTTACTTTGGTCCCAGCTCTCTGCAGGTCATTCACCAGGTCTCCCCGTGTGGTTCTGGGATTTTTGCTCACCGTTCTCATGATCATTTTGACCCCACGGGATGAGATCTTGCGTGGAGCCCCAGATCGAGGGAGATTATCAGTGGTCTTGTATGTCTTCCATTTTCTGATAATTGCTCCCACAGTTGATTTTTTCACACCAAGCTGCTTGCCTATTGTAGATTCACTCTTCCCAGTCTGGTGCAGGTCTACAATTCTTTTTCTGGTGTCCTTCGAAAGCTCTTTGGTCTTGGCCATAGTGGAGTTTGGAGTCTGACTGTTTGAGGCTGTGGACAGGTGTCTTTTATACAGATAATGAGTTCAAACAGGTGCCATTAATACAGGTAACGAGTGGAGGACAGAAAAGCTTCTTAAAGAAGACGTTACAGGTCTGTGAGAGCCAGAGATTTTCCTTGTTTGAAGTGACCAAATACTTATTTTCCACCCTAATTTACAAATAAATTCTTTAAAAATCCTACCATGTGAATTCATGGATTTTTTTTCACATTCTGTCTCTCACAGTTGAAGTGTACCTATGATGAAAATTACTGACCTCTGCCATCATTTTAAGTGGGAGAACTTGCACAATCGGTGGCTGACCAAATACTTTTTTGCCCCACTGTAGGTGTGTGATGATATCCTATTCCTCTCAGAAGTCTACAATCACCAAAATTACATAGCAGCTGAACTTCATGTGTTAAAATGTTCAAACACGTTCTAGTCTTGACTTTACAAATCACCGAGTAGATTCTCCAGTACCTCTCTCACCACAGCTGGGGAATATTTACACTCCTGCTCCTGCTCTGGGTATCATTTTCACCGTCTCTTCAGATTAAAGCATCCTTTAATAAGCTCTTTACATTTTAGGCTAGTTGCACAAGATGCTTAAACTCATGTTAGGAAGGAAACAATGACAGCAGACAGCGCATCCTTGCCTCTTGTCATTTTTTTTTTTCGGTAGCAGTAGGGAAGCACCACAGCTGAATCACCACAGGAAATGCTGTCAAAGCTCTAATTATAAACAACAGATTTATTCGGGTCACCCTCCCTGAGGAGGCTGGTCGCTTGTAAAAGCAGAACCAAGGAGGATGCAGTTGCGTAACAGATGGGTAGTTTCTGTTATTATTAACAGAACTGCAGTCTATTTATTGTGTTGGGATACCGACGGTCAGGACAGCTACCCCGATGCCACTTTATGAGGTTATCTTAAAGATGGGCAGATTTTAAGCATGGATTTCTCAAGTTTACACACCAGATGTTATGGGTTCATATTAAATGTTTGTTTTCTTTAATCCTCATTATGTTGAAACGTGGGAAAAGCCTAAGTTTGAGTGTGTGTTTGCAGGAGAAGCTCTGACACAAAGCAGCCTGCTGGAGGCAGACGGTGAGAATGGAGGTGGTATGGTCACCATGACAACAACAGTGGAACCAATGAATCTTCATCATGCGATGCTGAGATCACCAGGTAGACATTTAAACATGACACGTATCACCAGACTAACAGTAAACACTGATTAAGGTGAAGCTCATAATGTCCTGATGATCACAGAGATGCTGACTCAACCTGTGATGTTACTAATGTCAAGTGTTTTCACTCCATGTGGAGAAGCTTTGTTTACTATTGCTCATCTTTAGCAGGCTAGACTTTGTGTGTGTACTTTAGATTTTAATCACCCAGCAGCCTTTGCAAAGGTTTAGTGGCATTTATTTTGACTTAACCTTTAATTGAATGGATTTAAAAGGTTGCTGCTCAAAGGATGAGCTTCACTGTGTCAAAAATGCTTTTATTTTGTTACTAAATGGCATAAAAGCTATGAAATAAACCCACAGTCCTGTCAACAGAAGGGTATGAAGAAATTCTGTGCTACTTGTTGTGGATGGATCTCTGAACAGCTTGAGTTTGGAGAAGTGGAAATGACTACCGATCAGACACATGAGCTAATAGCTAGTCACAGTGGGGCCTGTTTAAAGTGGATTTCTACTGTCATAAATTTAATAGTTAATGTGAATGTTGTTTTATTAACCTGATGAATATTAAGGCATTCTGACTGAAGCTGCTGCAGGTAGCTAGCTCTGCTGCTAATTTCAACAGCATATACATTGAATTCTATGTAAATAATATGAGAAATTTATGGCTGTGTTAAGATTTATAGTGTTTCAATGGAGTGTTTTTGAAGACGGCTGTGATCTACTTTGGATGTGGCCAAGCTGTGACTAGCTGCTAGCTTGTCAACCCACCCAGAGATCATTTAAAGAGCCGAAGGGAGTGTTTTCACTTTGGGAACATGTTCTAGGAACTCCCAGCCCCCTCGTCTGTTTCCACTAAATCAGTAGTTCTCAGTTCTTTTCCGTCAGGCCCCCTCCTACGAGCATAGATGCTCTTCACCCCCCCGGAGCCACCGCTGCTCCTGCTGAGAGTGAATACAAATGCATCTGCATCCAATTTGCTGTATTTCCAGGACATTTTCCGCCGGCTAATATGACAAACGTCTGCACAAAAGTCCCAAAAAATCACAGCAACGCAAAAACTCTCCCAAGCATGGATCACTAATCCTAAAAAGTCCTCCTGCGTCTTGCAGAAGTACTCCACTACATGAACCGGTGCTAAAACTGAGCACCAGCAGGGCTTAAATGTATCATCACTATATCAATATCCCAAACGACCACTTGGACTGTTATAACTCATAGGCTGTTTTGTTTTTAGTGTCGTGCATTCATGCTCTACATCACAATCAATATTTTTGGGTGACTCTGCCCTGATGAACTCACTTCCCTAAATGCACAGTTCAGATGATAGTGGTCGATACGCTAAAGCACATGAAGCGTCATCACAATATTGTAGTTAGTATCCTGCAGCTCTAATTATCAGTAGGGGCGGGATCTTTAGTCTTTATGATTCAGAGGGTTACGATGTGATTATTAAACGATTATCAACACATCGTTCTGCTCCCTCATTCCCTCTGTGTGACTACTTAATCATTTTAAAGCAAAGTATTTTAATGATCCAAAATTAATTGACTTCCTTTATTAAAGAAACAAAACAAAAAAAATCACAGCTTTCATACCAGAAATCCTTGTGGATTTCATCACATTTTGAATAATGAGTCTAGTACCTGTGACTTTAACAATCTGATGGAGTATAAAAATATCACAGACAAAATAGAAAACTAAATAAATGGATAGAGAGAAAGTGATGTCATTTAAAGGCATAAACTCACTTTTAGACTCAAAGAAAGAGCCTTAGTGGTCTTAATGGAGTCATTACACTTAAGGTTGGTTCAAATATAAGCAAAAAGCTATTTATTATTCTTGGACTTTTATCATAAACACTTCAAACTAACAGTCACCCCGAGAGGAAACCTTCCCTTCTTGGAAGCGACTTTAAAAATTACACAACCACTGCTTTAATCTCAGACAAATATGTGTATTTGAGTTATTTTTACTTGGAGGAAACTTCTGAGGTGGTGAGAGAGGTCTCAACACTTCTGACTGGTTACGTCTCTCCAACATACCAGCTATCTGGTATCTGATAAATGGCAACGCTTTGGCTGCGACTTTAGTGGAAACACAACAAACCAGGGCTGAAAAAAGTGTGATAGTTCATGCCTTTACACCCAAAGCTCACTTAAAATACTGAAGTATCCCTTTAGATTAAGGGCAAAGCAGCAGGATGTCGGGTGACACTTGTTAGCCAACATAGTAAAGCATCATAGTTTTTAACAAAGTGTCTAGTACGTTACAGAAATACTTGTTTAATTTGACCGTGACCCCTCCCTGCAGTTACATGAATGGTTTCTGTTTTTATGAAGTTCTTGACCTTGTCTTGTGTTCTTTGTATCGCTCCCTATAGCTTCTGCAGACTCGGTGGTAGTTCTCACGCAGCCACATGAGCTGGTCACCATGACAACGGAGGGCCATGCTTACGGAGAGGACGTCGTTGCTTTGCTGTAGTCTCCCATCATGAACAAACATCACTGCTAGTGCAGCAGGACTGGACCCAACAGTCGTCATGGATTTAAAAAAAAATTAATCTATTTGTACATAAGACTTTATTTCTTGTAGATTTTTGTAATTAGGATCCTCTAATGATTTTATTTTGATTTAAAGTGTACAATGTTTTTCCTCATGTTTTTTTTTTTTTTTTTTAAATAATCCCAAAGAAATACTGAGACGGGTTTGAAAAGAGCATCAAAGTGTTTTATCATCAAAAGAAGCTAGAAGTTAAGGGTGAAATGCGGTTATTATGGAAAAAACTTCCAAAAGCAGGTGATCAGTTACACTTTAATGTACCAGACACAAATGTACTGTATTAAGACATTAAAAACGGTTTAAACGCTGGTGTTGCACAACACAACCAGCCATAGAAAACCCACCATTTAAGAGCAAAGCATCCATCACAAACATCTCCACTTCTGCTGCAGTAATTGTTAGTTTCGACACCTTTTATCCAGCCTCCACCGCGTCTTCACTTGTCATACTAATGCAGCGCCATTACAGATTTACAGCAGAACGTATTGATGCTTGAGATAAACAGCTTTTAAAACTAAATTTAAACTTACTCAAGGTTATTTCTGTCTGTTTAAATAAACTGCTGATGTATGGAGTGGTTATAGGCAGCACATGTTTGATGGTGATAAATCATCCTCTCTCTTTTATCTGTTCTGTGCTGCTCAGTGGATCTTCAGGCTGTGGAAGTGGTCCAACGTGGCACCCAGAGCCCAGCTAGCCTCTACGTTGTTCACTTTCTTGGTCAGCTAGAAGAAGAAAATAAAATAAAGTAAGTTTTTTTGTGTGTGTGTGGAATCAGCTGATTTTTGTCAGATAAAGAATGCTAGGTTGTTTTATTATTAATTATATTTTTCACTTCCAAAAATCCTCCCCTTGAATGTGATTTCTGAGTATCACAGATTATCATCCTAAATAATGTCTGATTTTCACCCATCCTGTTCAAGTTAGTTTTCTAAATTTTACCGGAGCATCTCGACTCACGAGCCTCTAGACGGATTTGAGTGAAACTTTCAAAAAGCGATGATTGAATGTGCATCTACAGCTGATTAAGTCAATCTAACATCAGCAAACACAAAAAAGGCTCCAACTCGGCCCGTTTTACAGATAATAGAGCTCAGATTTTGTCTTATAGAAGCAACTTTGTTTTAGTTTAAACTGACATGAAAGGCAGCATAAATTCCTTCAAGGAATGTTTTAATTTAAAAACAAATTACCAGCTGACTTAAAGAATAGAGAGTAAAAAATATGTCATGGCCTCCTTTTGTGGAGAGTTCTAATAATAGCCAAGGAACGCTCAGCCTCTACAGAAAGCCACGTCTTACTGCGTGTCAAAAACAACTAAACACTCCTGTTTTTTAATTTTAAAATGCTTCATAACTTAATGAAAATTTTGCGTAACTAGTGTGACCTCACCTGCAGCACCGTGCTGTCCTTGAATCCGAAGCCATCCTTGAGTAGACAGGTGATGTAGGTCAGGTCCATACACAGGAACGGACTGATGGGCGGGTTCTTGGTCATCTTATTGCACACTGAGCAGGGGGACAAGACGAATCATGTCCATTAGCTTGGATAATCAGTCATTTGTATTCTGCTGACAGATGAGGGCAGCATTTCCCTCAAGGTCCATTGAGATGCACACTGTATTTCAAGTACAAGTAGCAGCAGATCTGTCACAGTATGTATTCTTCTGCCCGCCTCACCCTCTTTCGCTCTCTTCTTGAAGTCTCTGACCTGCAGCATCCCTCCCTTTGCTCCGTCTGCAAAACGAGGGGGGGTCAGTATACATTCAGAACGCCAAAACAGTAATTAGACGTGCACATTTTCTAATAACGGAGCTGATGGCCTTTCAGAGTAGACCGACGGAGGGATAGCAATTTCTGTAATACCTCCATGAGTATGGCTCATCAAATCCCCTGATACAGGAGCAGATGACTCACATTTTTCTCCCTCTGTCTAGGCATGCTGGGTTTGTATAATTATAAGGTGTGGACAGGAGGTGTGTGCGCGCACACTAACCGATAAGACCCGCGTCCACAGCTCTGTCAAAGTAATAGGAGAACGCGTAGAAAACGTTGCTGTCTTCCAGCTCGTACGGCTGATGAATAATCCCCTTCACCACCTTAAGTACTTCCTGATAACAAAGCTTGTATCCTGCGTGACCTGAGGGGGAAAACAGAGACAGGCGTGTAAATTAGTCATCTCCTCTCAGAGCATAGGGATCAATATGTAATTTAACTATGTTTCGATGGCTTTTGCTAAAATTACTGCCAATGTTCGGTAGCGATACGAGTTTATTATCAGTTAAAATGACTGATTTCAAACAAACATGAGGTAAAATCAAAGGTTTGGACACTTCTAGACAGGATCTCACCATCTAGGTCTCCGCTCACTTGATAGGTTAGTCCTCCAAAGCTCCATTCATCCCTAAACTTATTGGGCAGGCAGGAGCTTTTAAAGACCTGCCACTCCAACCCTGTGTGAGAACAGACATAATTAATCTTCTAGCTGCTTTAACAGCTTATCGGACCGAGCCTGCTCCCAGAACCCTTGATAGCACATGAATTTTTGCTGAGAAGCTTCATTGATTAATCTCAGGGTTTACTTGAAATGTATATTAGAAACTGGAAGCACACCCTCAGGATGTTATGGACAAAGTGCCTTGTTCTTGTTAGTTTCTGCATCCTTTTATGAGGAGCACGTTTTCATTTCATGTAAATCACTTTACCTTCCACACCCAGAGCGCCCAGCACAGCAAGTCGGGCCGCCATTATTCCATTTCCAAGATAACTGGGAGGAAATGAGAAGAACGGCGTTATAAAACCGACCAGGAAAAGATGTAATAAATAGGTCATTGTGAAAACAGGCCACATGAGCGCTGTCTGCCTGTTATTCACGTCCTAATGACTAAGCAGATACCGGAAGCTCTCCTAATTATAAACACATCCAAAAAATACAAAGCTGTAAAAAAAAAAAAAAGCATTTTCCCTTTATTTTTTTTCCTGATTTAAATGTTTTGTGTCCAACAATAAACTTTAATAACAGACAAACATAACCTGAGTAAATAAAAAATGCACTTTTCTAAAGCTGATGTCATTTCAGGTTGGATAGCTTCTTTTTCCCTTAAAAGGGTCACTCCACTCAAAAGTGATTTTTTTTTTTTTGTCTATTGCCATATTTCTCATAGTTAGATAAGTGGGCAAAAACAATTTGCAACCAGCCCAGTTGTTTTCCTGATCCAGCAGTACTCCTTTAGCATTAGCTTAGCGTAAAACACTGTAAGTGAATGGTAACAACTAGCATTGTGAGAAAAAAGTGCTTAAAACTCAGTCAGTAGTGATTCTGCTTAGTGACCTCAATAATCGTATCGACTGCAAGTGAAAATAAAAAGTAACACGAAGGAATTACAGGTACTATTTTAGACTTTATGACAAAGAACAGCTGTAAGCCTCCGCTGAACGGCGCAAGGACATGACGCAGCATCCCCAAAGACGCCTACTTCCGTAAAAACAAATACTGGCTAAACCCGGTAAAGTTTTTTGAAGATAATCTCTGAGCAGCTCCTGACTTTGTGTTAGTTTTCATCATCTGTGAGGTTTAAAAACAACATGTGGATATGTGTTTATGGATGTAGGGGACGCTGCGTCATGTCCTTGCGCCTTTTAGCGGCGGCTTACAGCAGTTCTTTGTCATAAAGTAGTCCAGAGTCTAAAATAGTACCTGTAATTCCTTCATGTTACTTTTTATTTTCACATGCAGTCGATATGTTTTTTGAGGTCACTAATTATTATCACTACTGAGTGAGTTTTAAGGACTTTTTTTCTCACAATGCTAGTTGTTACCATTCACTTACATTGTTTTACGCTAAGCTAATGCTAAAGGAGTACTGCCGGATCAGGATAACGACTGGGCTGGTTACAAAATATTTTTGCCCACTAACTATGAGGAATATGGCAACAACAACAAAAAATAGCTTTTGGGTGAAATATTCCTTTAATGACTGAAGTCATCATTTGGAAACTACCTTTTTTATTTCTCAGGTTATCTTTGTCTAGTACCGAGTTATGCTTGCTGATCTGAAATGTTTCAGCGTGACAAAAAAGCAAAACCAGCACTGTAGATAAAAATGGCTAAAAATAGAACCGATCAAGAAGTAAGTCACGCATCCTCCATAAAGAAGAATCTGACCATATTTTATGAGACATCCATCATTCATCGGATCTGTTACCTGTGAGAGTACAACTCAAATGTTGAGTTGAAGAAGTCAAATCTGGCAACGTAATCAGCGACAGGAGCACTCTCAATGGTCTTCTGCAGTGAAATATTCAAAACCCGGTGAGTTAATGATCACTAGACTTGAATTTTTAAAATATCTTTAAAGATTCAAACAGGCGGCTTACCTTCAGTTTAGGCAGGAAAGTGATCTGAGTGGATCCTCCTCCCAAATCCAATATTCCCACCGTCTTCTTGGCGTTTGCATTCAGGTGACCTGAAAAAAAACATTTCCCAACTTAATCCAGCATCCACAGATGAGAGGAGTTGATTGGTTACACCTGAGATGCTATCTTCAAAAGGCCTTCTTGGTAAACATAAACCAAGAAGCATAAAATTCTAGCTCAGTCTGAGAGATCACAGCAAAGGCCTTCAGGCGAGGAATTTATAGCTGCGCTCATATCCGAGGATGGAAAACCGAAGATCAGTAAACACAAGCTATCTGCATCATCGGGAGTGTTTGTTGTGTGTGTAGATGTGAATAAACAACACTTACCTGTCAGAAAGTTTAGAGAAATCCAAGCCAGGATTCCTAAATTTGCAACATTAGCAAAAAGAACCAGAAAGCAAAGGTTTATTTTTAGAAGGAGCTGGAAACAAAGTAAAAGTAAATGCTGACAAATCACTTCCACCACAGAACAACAAACACATAATTATTGTCTTTTTGGGTTAAAGGGACTTGGTGGTAAAAAGGTGTCATCATAAAAACACTTTTAATAGACTATCATTTAGTTTAAGCGCCTTCATTAGGCAAAGTTCTTCACGCAAACTAGACGGCATCACGGCACATGGATCACCGACACCTGCTACACACTAAACGTCCAGGATAAGTGACGGATGTGCTGCTCGTCGGGACAGAGGGCGGGTACCTTCGTTTGTGCCATCCATAATGCTGACGCTGTTGTCTGGGACCAAAAAGGAAGATTCATCAAACACGTGTTGAACCTGAAGACAGGAGAGGGAGGAGTGAGGCAGAGGAGGATAGAAACAGCAGTAAAATGTTATCTACGGTGAGGGGAGCTCATCCAGAGGTGCCCCCCCCCTGCTGGATGGGAATAATTAATTCCCTCAAGGGGATTAGTAAAGTATCATTTATCTCCCAAGGTGCCCCGGGCCAATCCTTTTCTCCCAAACCATAAACGATAGCCTTCCACACTCGTACTATCTGTCATAAAAAGTGAAAAAATTCACTTTTCTTTTCTGCCTGCTGCTCCACCGGATAAGAGGCTGCACTTTCCTGCAAAAGTGCCAGACAACGTAAAGCCTAACAACTCCTTTACGATAAAGTGATAACATGCACTCTGCTTTGCTTGTTAAAGCGATCCCATCAGGGATCTCTGCGGTGTCTCGGTGCACTCTGGGACCTGATCAAGGAGAGCCTGGGCTTTGTCTACAGGCAGGAGGCGAAGTCCAGCTGTGGCCCTGAGGACCAGTGGAGTCCTCTTCCAGTCCAGGCGAGGAACCGTCTTTTTGGCCACCTTTAACAGCATCCTCACCATTTGCCCACCCTGTATAAACACAAACATTTACAACAAAACAGCAACCGATAAGAACGACAAAACCCTAAATGTTATGGTCATTTCATCTGCTTGAATCTCCACCAGTTTGTCATTTCGATTTTCTCTCCTTTTATTTATTTTCATCAGTAATATGACGCCCGCAGCGTGTGGCTATTGGCAGCACTTCTGGCCACAATGCAGCGCAGGCGGACCTCTCCCCTCGGTTCAATAAAATTGATTATGTTTGACAATGAACTCACCGTTTCAGGGGAGTCAGCATATGCTGACAAACCAGGCTTTATGGAATGGAACATCTCATTGTCCAAAACAGGCAGCGGCTCTGAAACGTAAAACACTCACCCACATCAAATATGACACAGCCCTTAAAAGCATCTGAATGTCTAAATCTGCGTAGCACTCGATTGTAAACTTTAGCCGACAAACCAAGCAAGCTCTACTAGATTTACCTGAGCCACCTTGGATGAAGGTGTAGACGTGAATGCGCGTCCCTGTGCTCCCTGCGTCAAACATCACGGCGTAGAAGATACGGCTGTGGTTGGCCGGTCGGCTGAGACTGGGAAGGATCCCGGTCAGATCCAGGAAAGAGGTCCCGACTTGGGCTCGGTTTGGTCCCGACACAGTGAGCAGGACCAGGAGGAGAAGCGGAACGGTTGGCTTCATCTTCCCTCTGAAGTATCACAAAACAAACACAGGTTGGTCTTGTTAAACGACTGTAATGAGTTGTTCTGGACAGCTCGAAAGAAGCCCAAACAGCTGACGACTAGTGCAGAGTTGTTAAATTATAATGTGGTACGCCACTTGAGTATCTGACCGCGCCCCCCGTCGCTGTCCAGCCAACCAGAGAGAGATGCAGCCCAAAAGCATTTTCTCCACCTGCTCATCAACTCACAAAGAAAGTTTAAACAGTTTCTCTGCAAAATGAGAATTTAAAACCTTTAAAAAAATGTGAGAAACAAGACATTTAATTTCAGAAATGACACTACTTGGAAATTCTAGAAGAAAATGTTACATTTCTTGTGTTAGATTTGCTCACAAGTCAGAAACAAAGGTTAGAAGAAAAGCTAAAGATGTGTGACTTATTTGGGATTTTCAGCTTATTTCCACGGTTTAAAAACAGCTCATTCTCTGCATTTCTTTATTCCTCATTCAGAAGCTAAGTGGCATCAATAAAGTGAAGTTAGAGCCACAGATTACTGCTGAAAACACTGCTGTATGGTTGCAGAATTTAACAAAAAACATCACGTTTCTGAAGAACATGGTCAGTTTTTAAATAGAATAAATCATGTAAATCTGAGTAGGTTTTAAGAGCCAGTGTTTGTGTTCACAAATTGTTTTCTGATAATAAACTTCCATATTATTTTAAAACAATATGCACTGACAAATGGCAAAACAAAGATATCTGACAAATGAAACAGATAATGTACCTCTTCAAACTCAGTGTGGGAAAAATTCCCTAATAAGTGCTAAATAATTAAAGCTCACTGATCAAATAAGCAAACTTTAGCTGTAAAAGAACAGTAACGTTTAATCAATTACCGTACTTTAAAAATTATTTTAAATTTACAAACTTTTAGACATGGTTATTAACATCAAATGAACAAACTTTCTTGGGCACTGATCTCTCGGACAACATTTATATCCCTCAAAAACTCAACACCCCCCTAATTTTCACCTCAAACTAAAATAATGGAGGAATCTATCACAAACATGATGACAGAAACAAAATTATAATTGAAACAAAAGTGTTGCAAACGTCCTAAAATTATTGTATAGAATTACAGCAACAACTGTAGGCTAATTATAAGAAATTAACATTGGTTTAAACAAATAAGAAAAATAAAAATTATATTTAATATTTACATTTGTATATTTTATATAATAAAATTGTAAAAATGTTATTTTAATTGTATTGTTTAATAATTGCAGACATAATCACTTAATACTTAATCATGCCTCCATTTAAAATGCAATTTTTTTAGTTTAAAAACGAAAGCAAAAACAACTTATTGTGAGAAATTTTTTTTTTTTTTAATATATATATTTAATATATTTACATATTTTCTTCCCCATACATTAAATATAACTGTGGTAATCTTTGCGTACATATTTAAGTAATAGTAAAATTATTTATATTTTTTTTTACAGGACCATGCTGTCCTAGAGTACTTTTACTTGTCCAAGTAGATCGAGTCAGTTGAATTTTGTCCAGCTTGCCTTGCCATAATAGCTTCAAGGCTACATTTAGCATCCTGCTTGTTTTCTAACTTGAGCTACTTGACTGATGCAAATATGAGAAACGTTTCATTTAACTTTTTGAAAGTATTTTTTTCCAAATGAGCCACTGATATTAACAGTGTCGCTATAAAAATAAAGCTAGGTTTGTTAAATAAGTGAACAATCGTTACGAGCCGTGTAAACATGAGTTAGCTTGACTGCTACTACAAGGCTATGAAGTTTGACAAGCTAACTTAGCATTAGCAGCCTTATACAGCGTGTTTATTAGAAGCTAAACTCTCGGAACGAAATCCTTTCATACGTCTGAAAAAACCTCTACATACTCAACGCAGTAACATCTGAATATCGAGTCTCACCATGATGTCCGACCGGTGCTTTTTCTGTCAGGTCCGGCTTGGCAGGCCGTTGTATCATATATCCACAACACACCAGCTTTCCTCCTAGTCATAAGAACACTCTTACTAATCAAAATAAATTAGAAAAAAATCGAATATAACTTTCCTGTTCATGTAATTCAAAGTCACCAAAACAGAGAATATATGAAGTAGATTAAGATATCAAAGAATGTTTTAACATTTATATGCTAAATAAGATTTATTACATTAGGTAATTAAAAATCTCCCCTGAAAAAATTGGTTACATAACAAAATATGACTTCCCTAAGAACATTTAACTAACCCAAAATTTTTGGGGACATTTACAGTAACATTATACATTCTAGCAATGTTATAATGAAAAGAAATAAAACATAATGCAAAGAAATCAAGGTTCAAAACACAACTTTTATATTAGTATTTTTGCCGTTTTCTATAAACAGGTGAAAGAGTTGTATTATTAGTTTCACCACAGATATTTTATCATAATAGCTGATAAATATTTGTACATTTCAAGTTTCTTAAATTTAAAACACTTTAATATAACAGCAAAATTATATCACTCACTTTTATAATCAGTTGATGCACAAACTCCATTTGTCCTTCACTACAGTACAAGAATGACGTTTTTTCTTCAGTAGTAAGAAAAGTGTCCATGTTCTTTTGTAACATTTATTCTATTTACATTTTAATCATCTACTCCATCTCATAAGCCATGGTGCAAACCTCTGGAAGACATCTGCAGCTGTTGCTCAGTGATAATATCCCTCTCATTATTGAAAAATTCAATGCCAAAGCTCTCACTGAAACACTGAATGGTCATGAATAACAGTTACGCTCCCAGTCTGAACAGAAATAAGTTCAACAAAACAGGAGTAAAACACAACAAACCAGTGGATATGCACATCCTGCTCACGCTTAAAGGAAATTAGGGATAATTTGTGTTTATTAAAAGACACAAAAGTTTAAAAATTCAACCAAATTCACATTAAAATGATCAGTTTTTATAATTTTCCAGTAGCTCCTCATTATTGGAACCAATTACTGAAGGATCTAAAAATAGAAATCGTCTCAATAAACAGTTTTAAAAGACTTGAAGAACAAGGAGATGGAAACCTCTGGCTGCAGATGTTTTATATGATTTGTTTTACAAGAATCAAATGTTATATTTAAATGTCATGTGACGTGTCTGTTTAGCTCAGGACACTCTTGAAAAGGATTTTTTTTTTTATCTCAATGAGCTTTTTTCTTAGTTAATAAAAGGTTAAATTAATAAAAAAAAAAATAGTAGAAACCCTCCAAAGGATTCTTCTTAAGGCAAGATGTCAGTGTGAGATGTCAGTGATGGATGAGCTTTAGCGTCCCATGGTTGGCATGGTAACAGCCGGGCTACTGTTGCATCCTCAGCCTAGTGAACAGAGCAGCTCTGTCTTCAAGCCAGTTTGAAAATTCTAACAGGAAAAGTTTTGATTGCGTTAAAAATAAATAAATAACCTACCTGCTTGCCTTAGAAGTTTGCATCTCCTCTGAATGATCCTCTGGAGCTGGTGAAGACATGGGGAGGGGGACGGGGATGGGTGCATTCACATCAATCTGGAGAAGAAATCAAAGTGGAAATTTAATCATAATTTGAATAACTTGTCAAGTTAAATATACAGTATATTTTAAATGGATTTGTTTTCTCTAGAGTTGAAACCAGATTTTATCTGCACCAAATGATGAAAGGGATATTTTTGGCATAGTGTTGCTGTAGAGAAGGAATTATTTATGACTTTAACACAGAAACACACTTCAGAACGGCCAAAATATCCCCTTAAGTTGCACGTAGATTTGGAAGCGTTTTCTAAGACAAACAAATAAATAAAAATAACAAAATCAAATTTAGAGCGACAGAGCACAACCACAGCCGTGACAGTAAAAATGCCTTTAAGGCACGTCACCTTGGCAACCCACAAAATAGTGTTATGTAATCTAACAGTGACAGAAATAACGTGCTTTTCCAGAGCCCTGATCTTTTCTTAACACTAACATTCATTACTACAATGAATCTAATTATTTATCATTAATACAATTTCTACCAGAATGACTGAATCCATTTAAACCCCCTCCTGCTACCTTCTTTTAAACATTTCATTTCTTTATAAATTTATTATTAATTATAATTATTGAGTGCTTTTACTGGCCTGAAACCAAATGAATCTGATAACCTGTGTTTATGAGTTATTCAGCCAGAGTACAACCTATTCTCTTATTCAAACGAACTCTCTTTTTTTTTTTAATTTGGAGCGAGTTTGATAATTAGGATTGCTCAGTGAAGCTCTGTTCAGGCGTGGGGTTTGCTGCATGTTGGTTGCTCTAAGTGGTTGTATGTTTATCCAACTGCATCCACAAACATTTTGGTTTACGCGATTAATAATGCTGACGGGAAACTGGCTGGGAAAATGAGCTGAGACGTTCCAGACTGTTGTGCAAATACGAGTTCATCATGTAATGACAGGCTAGGATGATGATGCAAATGAGCTGCGTGGGTAATTGTTCAAGTTTCTCACATCAGTTTCACCCCTGCAGACAGAATGTATGTTGAAAAATTCTTCAGTTGTGGTCAGAAAAAAGTTTTATTACAGTGATCCTGACTTTTTTCTTTCAGCTCTGCTGTCAAAGCTCAAAAATAATAAGCAATCACATTGTTCTTAATTACTTTCATGAGTAACTTTCTTTTAAATAACCATGTTTCAAAAATACCTTCACTTGCAGAATCTTAAAATGTGATCTCACCAGACGTCACTCACCTGGCCAACGTGCACCTCGTGTGTGTATTTGCGCGCCGTGGCTTTGTCGGTGGTAGAGATAACTGTGACGACTTCATCAAAAGTGTCCAGGATGATGAGGACGGGTCCAAAGATCTCTTTCTGGTAGCTTTTCATGTCCGGCTGAGAAAGAAGAGACGGATCAAGCTGCAGATTTCTGCAGAAAACAGAAACATCTACTAGGTATCGGGCCGATACCAGCATCGGTTAAAGTTACCCGATACCAGGAACCGATACCAGTGGCTTCACTGTCTGTTAGTGATGGGACCAATTAACACTGATAAGTGGTCTGTTCACAACGGACAGCCACACCCATTGGCACAGCTGCACCTTTGACAATGAAGGCAGCTTGACTTCTTTTGTTATCTTGAAAGTTTCAACTCATCCTATTGAAAAGCAGCCATTCACACCTCCAACCGATTCATCACCCAAGCCCTTTCCCAACAATAACTCCTCTCCACACCCCTCCCTTTCACCCTCAGACCCCCTGCCTGCATTAACAGGCTTTTGTTTGTTTCGCCATGAAATTAAAAAATGAATACAAATCAGGCATGCATAGTGCTTACAGTCACCCACAAAAAAATGAACGGTTCTCTACAAAGACTCAGTTCTCCTCGTTCACAGTGAAGAGCCGTTCAAAAGATTCAGTTCGTTCATGAACGTCACATCACTACTGTCTGTGACTTGTGATTTCTGTTGTAGTTTCCTATATTGAACACTAGGGGGAGCTATTGAGCTAAAGAGGAACAGTGTGGGTTGAGAGCTGGAGATGGTGCCAAATAGTTCATTTTATTTGGTTAAAATGTGGAAAACTGCAATAATTTCACTGTGAAATCACAGAAAATGGTTATTTTTCACCTTATATTTTAGTTTTGTGATCATTTTTATTAATATATATTTTTTTTTATCTAACTCAGTTATTTGTTGTAAAAAGCAGAGAAGAAAAAAAAACCTGTATTCCAATTTGTTGCATTTTTTTGTGTGGTAGAAGTATCGGTACTCGGTATCGGCGAGTACTCAGATTTAAGTATCGGTATCGGATCGGTTTTGAAAAAAGTGGTATCGGAACATCCCTAATTTTAAGGTATCATAGCGAGGGCATACAGTACTGATATGTTAATTTTGCAGATGGTAGGAAAATGCATTTTGTAACTCTTCCAACAACGTTCTATTTTAGGATATACCAAGTCTGACACTCAGCCAGAAAGCTCGATGGGTGGAGGATGTCACTCTGAGATGACTGCATGTTATTAGGTGGTTTTATTAGCCTGCACTACACACAGAGAGCCAGCTTATCCAACACTGAATGATTCCACTTTGACACATAACGGTAAACTATAATCAGTAACTAAAGAATTACTCCATACCCCCACATTCTGTCTGTTAAAGGAGTATTTCAGACATTTTAAAGTGCATTTCTGTGTAAAAGTTACAAATACTTAATTTGTCGACAGCTTCCTGAACTTTACACCCTACAGGATTGATGAGCTAACAGCTAATCTGACCACAGTCAAGAGTAAAGTTTTTAGCTGCTGCCTTACTAAAGCTACAAGTTCTAAAATGTCATGGTGGTTCCTGCTAATATATACATATAATCCCTTTTAACACTGTTCATTTTTAAAATGCCATACATTTTTTTTATGCGCAATTAGCATTTAACATAGCATTTTTAGCTGGTGAGAAACAGCTTTTTATTTTCTAAACTCTTTCATTTGAATCTCTGAAAGTAAAACGAGCCACTCACGCTGCAGCAATATCGTTGCGTAAGCATTGTTGCCACGGAGATTATGGCATCTTGTCGTCTTCACATTTTCGAGTTAACACGCCGCATACAATACCGCTCTGCCTCGGTATGTAAAGAATCACAGCTTGGGGACTGGATGCAGCTGGAGCTCTGCAGGTAACTTATTAAACTCCTGATTGTAGTTAGTTTACTAAAGAAAATGAGTGTGTCAGAAGTACATATACACACACACACATATACACATACAAAACGTGCAAATAATGCACGCAGCATTTTTATCCAGTGCTATATATATATATATATATATATATATGAGCTCAGGGAGCTTTCTACATTGAGTTTTATAGTGATTATATAAAAAATTCCAAATCTGATAGACAATAAGTATTTGAATCAAGGCATGAAGAGCATCTGATTTAAATCAGAATGAGAGTGAACAGACTGGAAGTATAACTATATCAGAATATAGAAAATCTTCCATTTTAATATACTTTCCATTTTCAGAACCTCCTACTCTGACTTCAGGCTCTTATAAAAAATTCTCAGAGATATTTGAAATAAAGAGTTCCCATATTTCACCTTTTGTCTCACCTAAATTCTAATTCTCAGCTCACTGTAACGTTGCTTAATATGGCGGTTCCTACACAGTTTCCATTTTCATTTCCTTTGACGTGGACATTTCTCCCATCCAGCAGCAGCAACTCCACTCTGGATCAAATACTCCACTCTGGCCTTAGCTTCAGGGGAGATTAGGGGGTCCACATCAGCCTCTGGCTGATCGCCTAAAGCACAAGGTGTCACAGCTTTAGAAAGGACAGTATTCTTTTGTATATAATGCTAAAAACGACTAATATCTGTAAATAAACTTTCACTAATATTCTGTTTCCTGAGGGAGCTACCTGCATTTGCTCGTAGTGATCTGGAACGCTCCACCAGCTCTGGGAGCCACTTGTGAGACTCTCCAACAAAAATGGCGGTGGAGAGAGCCATGCAGCGCTGACCAGCTGGTTGATGGTGTTTATTTACCATGGTTCTTGGCTCCCTAAACACCAACATTTAAGGCGATGTTTAACAAGAGTGATCACAGCTAATGATGGTTCTCATTTAGTCTGAGTACCATGTTGGACTGAACTCTCTTTCCGTTTTTACTCGAGTGTTCAATCTGTCACTACATGGTAGTCTATGCAGACAAGAACAGCCCATCTATTCAACAGGATACACTTCAAAATACACCTAAATTCCAGGTAATGAACAAAACTATTTAGCTGATTCTGACTGAAAAAAAATGATTATTGGAAATCAACTCAAAACCCCAAACTTAATGTTTTGGTAACCATGCTGGGGACCGAACCCCAACTTTGAGAACCAATAACAGGACAGGGGTCTGCACCCTGTGGCTCTTCAGTCCATATGAAGTGGCTCCTTGTAAACATTGATGACTTGAACCTGAGTAATGTTTATAATTAGGTTGATAAAAGCTAAGGACAATTTTAGCTGTTCTTCCATACATGTTTTTTTTTTTTGCAATATGTGCATACAATTCCCATCACTTCATCACCAGAATTTGCTCAAATTTTCACCAAAAATGTATTTAAAATACAGTAATCAGTGTGTCTGTCTGGCCAATAGAGATATTTCTCACCAAATTTACCCCCAAAACAAGTATTTTTACTCATTTTACCTCATTTTAAGACATCAAAATTTAACAAATCTTAAACAGCAAAAAACAGAAATAAAGCCTGATCAATAAGAACGTTCTGGTTGAGTATTCCAGTCATAAATAACCTGAGATTATTTTTATTTTGTTTGTTTGACTTTTACTGCTTTATTTACCTGCAACCAGGCATCTTATTTAACTCGTCTACAAAAATGGGAAGAACCGATAAAACTGCATAGTTCTGAACAAGAAAGCATATTACCAGTCTTTATTCTAACATTTAAAAATGAAAAATAGACAACAGAAAATAAACTTAATGTTAAGGTTTAAGTTGATTTTTTTGGTTCTTCATGAATAGTTTTTTGTAGGAGAGATGGTAAAATTAGCTCTTTTGGTGTTAAAGGTTTCAGATCGAGATTCTTATTTCACAGCAGACATTTTGACCTGCTTTTGTATCAACTACCCCAGTCACTGCTTTATTTAATTATTAGATAATTCCTCCCCACAGTAGCTCCTTATTTGTTATGTTATTATAAAGATCTGGGCCCAGAGATGAACTTTCACCTCTAACTAAAGCATTTAAAAATTTGCAGCAGTCCAGGCCAGCACTTCATTGTGGACTTTTACTCCCAATCACGATCACACAAAACAGCTACACAAAGTAGGTTCCTGTAACACGATCCACAGTGTTACAAAACAGATCGCTTTACATGAACCGCGAGCCGTGTTCCAACATGGATGCTCTTCCAGGTACGTAAATAACCTCTTTGAAGAAAAGGTGAGGATTCAAGCAAAAACTACATCGTGTTTGTGTTGTTAGCTTTTGATTTTTTCTTGTTATTGACTCAAAATCCTGGCAGGGTTTGGGATTCTGTACAGAGCTTCAGTTAACTTTGAAAGTTGGTCACATTTTCTCCCGTTTTCTTCAAATTGATCTTGTGAACTGATGTTTCCTGCACAGAAGAGCCTGACTGGCGAGGCCGGATGTAGGCATGGGCAGGGGGGGGGGGCATTGCCCCCCCAAATTCCATGACTGCCCCCCAAATGCGATTGCATGCAGGAATAACAAATTTCTAAAATATTTCAGTGAAAAATGGTCAGAGTGAGCGCTCTCTTCCATTTGTCCTCATTTAAAGTAGCTACTGATGAATGACACAGAAAGAAAGAGAAACAAAAAACACAAAAAGAACAAAAAAACAAAACCAAAAAAGAACAAAAAAACAAAACCAAAAAAGAACAAAACACACAAAAAACACAAAAAAGAACAAAAACACAAAACCAAAAAAGAACAAAAACACAAAACCAAAAAAGAACAAAAACACAAAACCAAAAAAGAACAAAACACACAAAAAACACAAAAAAAGAACAAAAACACACAAAAAAAGAACAAAAACACACAAAAAAGAACAAAAAACAAAACCAAAAAACAACAAAAACACAAAAAACCACAACAAAAACACAAAAAGAACAAAAAACCACAACAAAAACACAAAAAGAACAAAAAACCACAACAAAAACACAAAAAGAACAAAAAACCACAACAAAAACACAAAAAGAACAAAAAACCACAACAAAAACACAAAAAGAACAAAAAACAACAACAAAAACACAAAAAGAACAAAAAACACAACAAAAACACACAAAAAAGAACAAAAACACACAAAAAGAACAAAAAAACAAAACCAAAAAACAACAAAACACACAAAAAACACAAAAAAGAACAAAAACACACAAAAAACACAAAAAAGAACAAAAACACACAAAAAAGAACAAAAACACACAAAAAAGAACAAAAAACAAAACCAAAAAACAACAAAAACACAAAAAACACAAAAAACCACAACAAAAACACAAAAAACACAAAAAACCACAACAAAAACACAAAAAACACAAAAAACCACAACAAAAACACAAAAAGAACAAAAAACCACAACAAAAACACAAAAAGAACAAAAAACCACAACAAAAACACAAAAAAGAACAAAAAACACAACAAAAACACAAAAAAGAACAAAAAACACAACAAAAACACAAAAAAGAACAAAAAACACAACAAAAACACAAAAAAGAACAAAAAACACAACAAAAACACAAAAAGAACAAAAAACACAACAAAAACCCAAAAAGAACAAAAAACACAACAAAAACCCAAAAAAGAACAAAAAACAAACAAAAAAAAACCCCAAAAAAGAACAAAAAACAAAAAAAAAACCCCAAAAAAGAACAAACAAAAAAAAAAAACCCCAAAAAAGAACAAAACAAAAAACCCCCCAAAAAAGAACAAAACAAAAAAAAACCCAAAAAAGAACAAAAAACACAAAAAAGAACAAAAAATAAAAAATAAAAAAAAGAACAAAAAATAAAAAATAAAAAAAAGAACAAAAAAGAACAAAAAACACAAAAAAGAACAAAAAACACAAAAAAGAACAAAAAACACAAAAAAGAACAAAAAACACAAAAAAGAACAAAAAACACAAAAAAGAACAAAAAACAAAACAAAAAAAAAAACAAAAAAACAAAACAAAAAAAACAAAAACATAAACAGATGAATACAGCCTCAACAGGGCATCAGCCAGTGTCCTACTTGTGCCGGTCCCAAGCCCGGGTAAATGCAGAGGGTAGGGATCAAATATGAAAATAAATCTATGAATAGAGGAACTGATATGATGATGGTGTAGTTTTTGATGCTTTTAAGGGATTGGGGGGATGTGATGACCAAAAAAATTATTAGCATGTCCAGACTCGCCCCCCCTGATATTCTACCTGCCCCCCTTAGTGGGGCTGGCTAGATCCGGCCCTGCTGACTGGTCACTTTAAAAAAACAAAAATGCCTTTAAAAGACTTTAAAACAAAGGATTACTTCATCACGACTGGGTACGTAATTAGCCAGGTGAGTTATTTTTGGGCTATTCCCCATTGTTTACCACACACACACACACACACACACACACACACACACACACACACACACACACACACACACACACACACACACACACACACACACACACACACACACTGTGTACCCCTGAGAGAACAGGGACTCACCTGCATGCTGCCTGTGGATAACATTGAGTGTACCATCTGGTGCCCCAGCATCCTGAAGCATTTTAGCCAAAAGCATGGTGCAGCCTGGGACACGCTCTGAAGGGTTCATCAGCTACCTGTTTCCACACACCATCCCGATGGGAAACATCCACAGGGGAATCACTGCAGGGAAGTTAAAAGGGGCGATGCCGGAGCACACTCCAAGGGGCAGGCGGTAGGTGAGTGTCCATGTCCTTGGTGATGGAGGGTAAGGTTTCCCCGAGCATCAAGGATGTGATACTGCAGGCGTGCTCGACCACCTCTGAGGGAGCAAGAGGAAGAAAAATGATCCTGGTAATCAATAAAAAGTGCAGGGATAGAAAGATGAAATTAAATCTGGTTTTATCAGCCGTCTTTACGATAAATGCATCAAAAACTTGATCCTTTAGAGCCCAAATTAAAGCCCATAATATGACCAGTAACTTCTGTTCAATTTACTGGTTAATATTTGCACAAAGATACCTTAATATCTATAAATCATACGTCACTGGGGTCAACAGCCTTGTGTTTTATTGGAGTTCACACAAGTGTTTATTGATGCGCATCCAAAGCCAGATAAAATATTACTGAACTGCAAACAAAAACCAGATGCCTTCCACTAACAAGTCTCGTCCTCTGCCTACACACGCTGCATATTCATATGCAGATCTCTGTGTAAAGAGATTAACCTGCCACCCTCTACCTAATTGTGTTCATTAGACATAATTAAGGAGGCTCAGACCTGCTCATAAAGCTCTGATATTAGATGGTGTAAACCAGGGATAAAACCAAGAAATTACATTAGAGGGATTATCAGCAGACCTGTGAGACGGGAGTGTGTCCAGTCACAAACCTGGGGATAATTAAAAAATACACACACACACACACACACACACACACACACACACACACACACACACACACACACACACACACACACACACACACACACGGGATAAGATTTGTGCCAAAAGGGTCGACCAAAAAATAAAGTCACACACAAAATATACCCAAATAAAGCAAAAAACATAAAAATAAATCCAAAATAAAATAAACTCATTCATAAGTATTTATATTGCTAAACAAAATACTTATTTTTACTTCTTTACGACTCATATTTTAGTTCTTTGACACACCTTTTTTGTTTTCACTTAATTCTGTTACTCAAACCGTTTAGGCTTTTATTCTGAAGGGATACGTTTTGGTTTAGCTGCACCTCGGTTTTAGCCTAGTAAACTAGACCGTCAGTTTTGCTCTGCAAATTTTAGTCTAGCCGCACTCCATTGGAACCTCCGCAGCCCACTGATTGGTCCGGTCAGTCTCGTACCGGGCCAATCACAACACTCTAACGGATTGGTAAGCGGGATTAGCCGATGACGGCAGGGATTCGATATAAAAATAAACATGGTGGCAGCTCGGGAACTGTGTTCGCTTGAAAACAGTGTTGTAATGCCTCTAAGTCTTTTATTTTTGAAAAATGATGTATAAAAGTTAAATTTACCTGCTGGTTTCAGTTGTTGCTAAACGGCTCTGATTGGTCCTAGCGCTATCCAATAGCATGTGAAGACAGTTTGACAACCGTTCATCCCGCCTCCGTGAATGAGTCGTTTCAATGGGTTGTGGCCAGACCAATGACGCTGGGCCAGACTGGTTTTGCTTCTGCTCTAGGTTTTTGCTTTTGTTTTTTAAAAAGTCTCAGTGGGAGGGGCTTTTACGTGCTTCGATCTCACTGGTTATGATGGTTTGGAGTAGGTGGCTCCATACATACTGTATAAAAAAATGCTAGAGCCAGAGTTTGATCAACTAATGTGTGAAGTTAGAGCTGCTTTGATCAACGCTTTAAATTAATGTTATGCACCGAGATCTCGTGTGGTCTTTTATCACTATGAGTACGTGCTGTGAAAAATTCATCAGCAACAAACTGACCGAGTTAGAGCCATTTTTGTATTTTCTAAGATCAGTTTGCCGTGGCAAACTGTGTGGGTCGACTTCAAATGGTAATCAACTGTAGACGTACATTCAATCAAGACTTTCTGAAAGTTTTACTAAAACCTGCTCAGCGGTTCGTGACATTTTATGCTAAAAAGCAAACACACACACACACACAATCAGACAAACACATAGTTTTTCACCTTTTAGCAGCAACAAGAAAAGTTTTCCCAAAACCTGAGAGAACAACAACAAAGTCTACATCATCCTTATTATAGAAAAAAAAAAAAAAAAAACTGGAAAACTGGAAAGAAAAAATCTAATTTTTTCTTAGTTGTGAAATAGATTTTTCTGAAGAATTTCTGATTGATGCAAAGTTGCAAAAATAAATAACTACTAATTAATTAATAGTATTTAGGATATGGAACATAATTAAAAGCAAATCTGCAAAGTACTTTAACGTTTGGACAGAAAGCTATAAATCAAATCAGTGTTGAGCTCTATACGGTCTGCTAAAACTACCAAAACAGCACCATTTCCCTTCACCAACTCTATAGTTTAGAGTTAATTTTGCAAGAAGTATCTGGTTACAAATAATGGACATCCTGTAGCCACTTAGGCATCAAACTGTCACCTCAGTATAAACACTAAACTGCATGAAACTTTTCATTAAAGGATTCAGATACTATATATAAAAATGTCAATAGCAGAAGTTAAATTTGTGATTCAGCAGCACTCTAATTAAATCAGAATAAATCCCATTTTCCCCACTAGCAGTGTGTCTTACTTACGCAGTCCTCTGCATCAGCGAGGGTTTTGTCCTGCTCCAGAGTTCTTTCTGAAAAATAAAAAGGACAAACAGCAAGCAGATCAGTGATTATTTAGGCTCAATAAAACATATAAAGCTGGTGGACTAAGATCTGCTGCCTGCTGAGGATGGAGGTCTCAGACCAGGACGGGAAAGCTCTGGAGCAGCTGCCTGCATTTCCTCCTGAGTGGCTTTGGGAACCCGTCCCACCATTTCATTGGTGGCCTAAAGAGAACAAAATAGCACAGACAGACAGGCCTACTGACATAAAAACACACACATTTGGCATCACAGACAGGACATTATTTCATTAATATTAACAACAAAATATGTGTTTTCTGTCATTTGGAACTTCACCTTCGTACGTGATGAGAGATGGATACTTTTCAATATTATAATCACGTATCAGAGTCTGGCTAGAGACAGATAATTTGACAAACTCTACAGCAGACTGGACTCTTAAAGGATATAAAACATGACAGGCTGCGTGGGCTGAACGTTTTCCTCTCACTTTACAAATTAAGCTATAATAAACTAGCAAAGACACTCATTTCTCTACTGAAATGTTCACAAATTACCGTTATACAAAACCATGATTTTCGTAGCTAGATAATGAGTGTGTGTGTGTGTGTGTTGGACACACAGGAGGTCATTTGTGAATACTCACAGGGTTGTGAACGTCTAGCCATTCAGCCGAGCTGGACTCGACAAACTCGCCGTCAATAAATAGCTTGGTGGTGGGCTAGAAAATCAAAGAAGCAAATGATTAAAATTTCCTTCCTGTTTAGCTGTGTGGCGACTAAGTTCACCGACATCTATTAATCACAACATACCCAGAGACTTTGGAGCTTTTCAGACAGCTTTCCTTTAAAAGTTCACTTTACTCGTTTTACATATTTGCTCTAAAGTAGTTTTCTAATCAATCCCTATAACTGGTGGAGTTTGTGCTACCTTCTTCCGTCTTGACAGGGATCCATTAGGGTTATAAGCACTAATATCATGGTTTTAGCTGCAAAAGGAGGAACTCTAAAAGGTTTATTCAAAAGAATCCAGCGCCTAATATCTAGATAAGAAAAGAGGACTTAAATCTGTTAATTACAACCAATAACTTCTGATTAAATAATGAGTAATCTACTCATAAACCATAATTTATGTAATGACATACCAAGAAACACTTCATTCCTACATCCTGTATCTCCTAATTCAAAGATAATTGCAAGTATAAATTGTACAGACACAAAGAGCCAGAAACATCTCTAAAAGCTGCAACAATCAATGAACAGAGAAGACAAATGGAAACGCAATCATCTCGTAAAAAAAAAAAAAAAACATTGAATAAAAGCTGTCAGTTTGTTCATGGAAGCTCAACCAATCTGGATTAAGCCTTAATGTTACGGATTTGAGTGAGATTTGGGGAATCCAACTCAAAGACGTGTTCCTCTAAATGTTTTATGTAAAGTAAGGCACCTTAAAGTCAATAAATCAAGACACGTCTTTGCTTCGATAAATGGGATCCTAAACCTTTAACTGTGACTACTGCTGAAGAGTCTAAGATCACCTGGAAATGTATTTGTGTTCAAAAGAAAAGCACATTTTCCATGGCAATCTCACAAACAACTGGGGTGAATTGGGTGAAAATAAATCACTCTTAAATAAAGTTTTTGCATAGAGACATTATCAGAAGTCCTCTGCATTAATCTCTTGGTGAGGCTATTTACATAATAATTAATCTAGACTTGATTAGGGCTAATTTACTCCTAAAACAGCATTCTGACCCAAAACAACCCTCCAAATGTGTCTGAATGTAAAGGAGTGGAAAGCATATGAAGAAAACCGAGGAAGCGTGAGGTTAAATCTCCTATAATTACTTTTAAAAATTAAAAGCTAGAATATACAAGGTCTGCCGGGCTAGAATTAACATTAATTCTTAAAATCTTTATTTCTAACTCTAACTAATCTGCATGTCCTGTTAATTAGTGATGGGATTTATGGCTCGATGAAGGGAGCCGTTCACCTCAAAGAACTATTTTAAAAACTGGCTCTTTTATGTTTTTTTTTGTGTGCAATATTTTTAAAGAGAAATATCATGTGGAACTACGTTTGGGGACACTCTTTGTTGTGACACCTACATGTGCGTCGCTAATTAGCTTCCCCGATAGAACTGATGGGTTCATGTTGCAATTCTCAGTGATGTCGTTTAAATAAAGAGCCATTGTCGTTGAATATCGCCTCCCGGCCTCAAACTTTACAGTTAATGCAACAAATGAACGGTTCTTTTCAAGGACTCGATTCTCCTCGTTCAAAGTGAAGAGCCGTTCAAAAGATTTGACTCGTTCGTGAACGTCACATGAAGAAAGCTCATTCATGTAAACTAAATAACATATTTTAAAGACATACAGGTAACAAAGTGAATCCTTATCAGCAAAAGAAATGATTTACAGTTAACAAAACTGAATTTTAAAGTATATTCAGGTCATATAATGCTCGTCATACTGCTGCTTATATCATCATTAAATGCTGAAACATCAAGATGGTTGCTGCACATCACTGAAGACGTGACTTTGCTGTGTAATAATCTTTAAAAACAATTACAGCAAGCCCTCTCTGTGGACTGTAGACACAGAAAACTCTGCCAACTCAGTCCTGTCACACATCCTGTTTGGCACTTTTTCTTTGAACGGTGTGATATCCAATTAAAGCTGTTTGTTGTAACCAAGCGTCATTGCCAGCAATCACCTCAGATCACTTATAGCCTACTACTGTGATGTTTACTCTTTTATTTCATACTGAGACCACAACCAAAGTGTCTATAAGTGCTTTTTCTGCAGTTTCAAACATTTAGGTGATGTGAATTCTGCTTTACCAAAAGTCTCAACCCTGCTGTGTGTCCTGCAGGCCATCTCTGCATGTGTCCGTGAGCTCCTGGGGATCACAGAGACGCCGTGGAATCGCAGCATCGCCGACCCTCGCCGACCCTCGCCGGGACACCGTGGCCCTGTTTCTGGAAAAAAAGAGCTGCATTAGCAAGCGTGCAAACAGTCTCACCTATTCTGAGTTCCTGGATGAAGTGCATCAATGAGAACCCAATGTGAATGACAACAGTAAAAGAGCAGGAGAAAAAAAGAAAGAAAGAAAAACAAGCCATGTCAGTGTCATTTCAAATCACACACTGTCAGCTGGCGATGATGCAGATGAGACACTTGCAGTAGGTCACCAACAGGCCTTGACATTAACATGTCCCAACAGCAAAATGCTAGCATTGTTAATGTGTCTGGTAAACAAAAAAAAGTATATTTTCTGCTATATTGTATCTTAAAATCTCTTCAAATGGACATCAACTACATGACTCTTGAGAAAAGGGGAGCACAAACGCGATAAATCAGTGTGTGCAAATGTAAAACAGCATAATCAGCTGTTCAAAGAGGTTCCAGTTCCAGATACATGCTCAAACCACCTGCTATTGATTTCAAGTGAATGTGTTGTAACTGGATTGAGCTATTGATTTGCTGTAGAAATCCTTGGGTTCATTTTCTGGAAGACAACAAGCACCTATTTCACAGGATCCCCCGAGGGTGTACGTCGAGGCACTGCTCGTATAAGAATGACTAATAAACGCTACAATTTGTAATATTTAGCCTTTTAGCCACTAATTTTGTCACCTTAGAACAATACAAATGCCTTAATAATAAGCTAAATATTTAGCCAAGTGCAAATTCAGACTGCTAGAAAAAGATAGCAGCCTATCAAAATAAAAGCAGGGTGATCTGTGTGAGTCTGTTCAATTATGGATCATTTATAAATGTTTCTGTCTGGATTCTCCCTTTATATTGAGAAATGACCCAGAACAAAATAATGATCAAGACAACTTGTATGGGGCGCCGATTCTACAGTAATACATTTAAAAAAAATAACAGCTGTATTTTACCATAATTAGCTTCAAATAATAAATATTTTAAATCAAACCTATAATGGTAAATCTAAACTTTAAAATCTTTTAAATGTGTTCATTTAAAACTATATACAACAAATGCAGACTGCCTTAAAATGTAAGTAACCTACCAAAATAAAACGAGTAAGAGAGCTCCTACATCCGAGTCCCCTTGACTCCAATCTAAGTAAATATTTAGAATCAAATTTAAATTTATGAAGTTTAATCTAAATATTTAAAATCAAATATTCATATATACTTAAAATAATTATTTTGAAATTTAGATTTACATGTGGCAGATTTATTTATTTAGCTAAATTTCACACTTCAAACTAAAGCAGCCCACCAAGATTAAAGTGAAGAAATCCCATCTAGCATTTTCAAGTCATGTTAACTCGATTCTAATTACATATTTAGAACATAACACATATAAAATTGAATCTAAATATTTGGAATCAAATCTTTATATAGGAAGTTAAATCTTAATGGTGAAATTTTTTTAATTTTTGGCAGTTTTAAAATAAATGTTTACTTAACATGCCGTAGAATAGAAGTAACATACCAAAACAAAGTGAAGATATTCCCTTTTTAACATCTAAAAGTCCTCTAGACTCCAGTCTAAAATAAATTTAGAATTAAATCTAGATATTTAAAGTTAAAGGCACACTAAGTAACTTTTTTAATATTTTAAAATCATGTTCTTGAGCCAGTATGTGCTAATATGACCCTTTACAGGGTTAATAAAAAGTCACTCAGCCCCATCGTGTGTCCAGGATACCTCACTTGCAACTTCAGAGTTTCCAGTCCCTCAAGTCTCACAAAGTCACGTATCTCGCGAGAAGCAGTAACGCTTTATGGCAATCCACGTTTACACCTCAGAACAAACAAGCTGAAGACACAGACATCATATATGAGCTATAAGCTCTACTGTATCATCTTCACCATGGTGGAGCCAAGAAAACCTTTATCTGATGACCGAAAACACAGTGAGTGGAAGGTCTCATTGTTTTTACGACTGATTTAAAACGGACACTAGGGGGTGGTAAAAACAAGCCAAAACTGCCTTTAAATAAAAAAAATTTTGGATAAAATTTGCATATATGAAGTTAAATCTGATTGTTGAAATCTCAAAGTAATTGTAACCATTAAAAACTAAACAATTAGCTACCATGAACTGGAAAATCAAAGTATAGATATTGAGCTAACATGCAAATAAAATAGAAGTCCCTTAAAAAATGGGTGAGACCCCCTTTCTAACATCTCACAGTCCGTTATTCTAAAATGTTTAGAATAAAATCTAAATAGATCAAGTCAAATTTAAACAATTAGAATCAAATCTACTATCTAAATGTAAAAACCTCACACTTAAGGGAATATTGGGTCTCTTCACCTCACTTTTAGTCTACTTTTTGTACAGCCTGATTTTGCATTAAAAACTTAGTTTTAAACAGTGTTGGGACTAACGCGTTACAGTAACTACGTTACTATTACGGTAACGAGCACGGTTAGTATGCCAAAATCAGGAACGCGTTTCTCGTTACTGGGATTTATAGAGGCTCGTTATTCGTTACTTTGTGTCAGGCGGACCTGGCGCCAACAGGAAAAAAAGGCAGCGGTGTGTGACTTATAATTTGGGTGGTGAATGGTGAGCTCGGATGGGAGCAAGAGACCCAGGAACCGGGTCTTCGCCTCAACACCAGGCTGATCTGGTTCAGCCCCGTCCTGGTCTGACGTGGCCTCGTTAAAGTTGGAGCTTTAGCAGCTGGCATCCTGTTTGTAGTATGTTTTTGGACTATGAGAAGGTGAAACCACTGGATTTAACAAAAACAGAGATGAAAGAGTCGGAGTTCGTCATTGCTCGTCGGTTTTTTGGACGTAGGTGTGCTGTCCATGGTTCTGAAATACCGTGTGGTCAGCACCTCTCTGTTCTGAAACTAGCCTCAGGTCAAAGTTGAGTAGAAAGATCTCCTTCTGAGGAGATTGAACTCATCAGCCATGAGAAAACAGCAGCTCTACTGAATAAAGGTAGGATGGATTAAAGTTAAATATATAAGTTGATTTAAGGACTATCCTGTTGTTTTGATTGTACGTTTTTGCTAGCAAAACTTTAGTTTGATGTTG
This sequence comes from Callopanchax toddi, assembly GCA_006937965.1. NCBI lineage: Eukaryota > Metazoa > Chordata > Actinopteri > Cyprinodontiformes > Nothobranchiidae > Callopanchax > Callopanchax toddi. Next base: position 3,042,401 of record SSNR01000055.1, on the reverse strand, counting down.
AAATGAGTTAAGAGTGATAAGTACAGGTCTATTTGATACCAAGGCATCAGAAAGATGGAATAAAAAAGTGTAACTGATGTATTGATCCCTCTGAACGATCCAGGCTGGACACCAGTGCATTACATCACTGTATGAAGCTCACAGCCATCAGCTGAGAAGCTGTGCAGCTCAGGATTCCAATATGGACGTCCTCAAAAACAATTAATTAGACTACATGTGCAGCTCATCTCCTAGTACAATTGAACGCAGCAGGACTTTTAAAAAATATATAATTTATTTATTCATAACTAAGTTACTTTCCCTAGTAACTAGTTACTTTTTAAGTTACTCGTTACTTTCCCTAGTAACTAGTTACTTTTTAAGTTACTCGTTACTTTCAAAGTAACTAGTTACTTTTTAAGTTACTCGTTACTTTCAAAGTAACTAGTTACTTTCAAAGTAACTTTCAAAATAACTAGTTACTTTCAAAGTAATGAGTAACTTAAAGTACCTGAGTTGCTTTTTAAAGAAGTAACTAGTAATGTAACTAAGCTACTTATTTAAAGTAACTTACCCAACACTGGTTTTAAAATGCTTCATTTATATTTATATTTCAATATTTTATGTTAACTTTAGTTTTTGGTTAAACTATTTTATTTTAAAATTTTAATATTGAAGCTAAATGTAGTTATGGATTACTTTTCAATCAGCGCCCCATAGAAGTGCTCCAAATGACACCTCAAGACGTGTAAATAAAATGCTCTTGTGCACATTTGCTTTCTTTACCAACTTGCACAAAAGGATTTGGTGCATCCGATAATGACTGGTCCGGAGCCAAGTTAGGCCTTTCTGTTTCAGCTAACTCAACACTTTCTTACCAAAAAAATAAATAAATCTACCTAATACATATGGGAATGTTCGGCTATAGGCTGCTATTTTTGGCTTCTCTTGGACCAGATGCAGGCTGCATGATGCAGCAAAGGTTTCATCCAAAGGAGAGGATGGATTTTCAATATTGCGCGGCTCGTTTTTCATCACGTATGTCCGAATCTGATCAACATTCCGGGCTTTTAGTTCAGGAATATTAAAGGTCCGCTGCGTTTTCGTGCAATAAGAGTTCAGTGGCCATGAATAAATGATGATGCCTGCCTGTGAGATAGGCTGGGAGGCACTGCATCTGCCTGCGCACACAAATGGTCTCTGTGCAGCTCGGAGCGCACCGATTACCATTCCGAGCACAGCACTTCTGATCAGAAATGGAGGCGGGCCGGTGGTTGACGGTGTCGTCCGGGAGGACATGGCAGCGAGCTCTCACTCAGTCAGTCAGGATTAACTCCTCACACTGAGCTCTGCGTGGACGCGAGGCGCACATCTGGTCGGATTCCGCGCAACACCAGTCACTCACAGCGCAGCAGCCTGTCGCCACTAAGGCGTTTTCTCCTCCTCTCTGGAGGTGCACACGCACGGGCGGATGCGCAAACAGAGGCGAGCCCGCACAGCTGCAGCCTCCGAGCCTCCCCGGGACCCTCCGGGGCGTCTCTTTTAGGATGCAGACACCCGAGTAGCATCTCTCTGGCTATGAGGGGATCGCGTGGAGGGGTCGTCCTTTATCCGGTGGCGATGGATTTCTTGAAGGGCACCGCCGGTTTCGCAGGCCGTTAAAGACGCATGTTTTCGGGACACCTGAATTCTCTCCAAGCGGCGCCCGTCGGTCCCGTTATCCCAGCATGCTGCCAGACCTCCTGGGAGGACATGAGCTCAAACACCTTTGATTCGGCTTCATCTGCAAGGTAGATTTGAATATTTTATAACTCTTTGAGGGGGTGGGAGCTGTTTGTTTGTGGAACATTGTGTGTGGAAGTAGTTCTCTCTGGACCGTTATTTTGAATGGACTCATATCATTTAACCCCCCCCCCCCCCCCCCCCCC
>SSNR01000055.1:2991441-3040484 GCA_006937965.1 Callopanchax toddi | reverse complement strand
ACCGCAAGGTCAAAAAAAAAAAAAAAAACCCTCTTGATTCTCAGAGGCTGTCAGATAGATGTTTTATTTTTAGGATCCACTTGGCTGCATTTTCTGCTGCTTTTTCTCCCACAGGTGAAACTGAGACTGATGATGTGCACATCTACTTGGCTGATGCGTGTGTGATGTGATTATTAGTGTTATGCAAATGACACACCAGTCATTAATAAAGTCTAAGTGAGCCTATACTGGGAGGGAGGGAGGGTGGTTGGGTGGGTGGGGGGAAAATTGACAAGTATAAGAATAGAGTGCATGTTGCCAGGTGACTGGAGAGGACAGTCAGAAAATATGCCTATCACTGACAGATAAGGGTCTTCTGTGGAGGGTTAGTTATCAGTCTCTTATTATTCATGAGTGCCCGAGGCACCATTGTAACTGCTACCCCAGTGAAACCAAGCCCACGCCTCATTTTGCTGCTCTCCTATTTGCTCTGGCTGCTGTGTGGATGTGCGGCTGTACCTTCTCACCGAACACTGCTTCTGCACACCAGCCTCGCATTCACTGACCCAAATTTACACCCAGCTTCTGCGTTTTATTTCTTTTCGCTGAAAGATGGATGGATTTTCATTACGATTTCAATCTAGCTCACTTACACCTGCTAAATGTGTATTTATATATATTTGAGAAATGCTTTATGATTACAGCTTGATAGGAGGAGAAGCGCGTGAATTATTTAGGCATTTTGTCGCTGTGTGTGAGGTAGAAACCACAGTATCTCTAAGATCTTTGACACAGAGAAAATGAGACTGTCGATGCGGAGATAATGACTTTCATTTTGGCTTTTCTCACGCATAAACAATAACATGAAGTAGAATTGGATTTCTGATGTTTTTAACTTCTTCTACCTGAAATGGCATTTTACTGACTGTTTTCTACATAATTACAGTCAGCTGGTTCGTGTCCGTGTTGTTAAAATATCTTATGAACCAGGACAGGTTTAACGAAACTCGGAAATTAACCATCGAATAGACAACTGATTGCCTTTAGGTGTCAATCCAATCCAAGATGGCCACCACAGCCAAACGGCAAACACAGAAATGACTTTAACTCTGTAAATATTACAAATATTAAGCGACAATTTGGAATGCTAGTTGCTGAGAGTCTTCACAATCACTCACTCCAAGCACTAACTGACCAGGGGTGTAAGAAAATATCAATACTGCAATATATAGTGATATTTTCTGTCACAATATTGTGATATCTGTATCGCGATCTTTTGCTGTATCAAAATTCAGAGCAAATGATCAATTTTAATTTTACTTTTAAAAAATTTATGGAACCATTAATGATGACAGTAATTCATCCATCCATCCATTTTCAGTAGCCGCTTATTCCTCCACAGAGGGTCGCGGGAGAGCTGGTGCCTATCTCCAGCGGTCAAGGGGCGAGAGGCGGGGGACACCCTGGACAGGTCGCCAGTCCATCGCAGGGCCACACAGAGACGAACGAGACAAACAACCACACACCCACTCACACCTAAGGACAATTTACCAGCCCAATTAGCCTGACAGTCATGTCTTTGGACTGTGGGAGGAAACCGGAGTACCCGGAGGAAACCCACGCACGCACGGGGAGAACATGCAAACTCCACGCAGAGAGGCCGCAGAGCCGGGACGCGAACCCACGACCTCCTTGCTGCGAGGCAACAGTGCTAACCAACTGCGCCACCATGCAGCCGATGACAGTAATTGTTGTAGTAAAATTAAAAGTATGACCGCTAGTCGGTGGCTGTTTTCACCTTCTTCATTCCAGTGAATCAACTAGATTTAGTAATAAAACTGAATGTGTTTTGTATGAATAAGGTTCTTAAAATGCTGTGACAGTTTTTCTACTCTTAAATTGTTTTTTTTAATCATAAAATATGGTCTTACTCATAGTATCGCATTATATCGCAATACATCGTATCGTCTGTCCTGTATCGCAAGATTCTTGCCAATACACACCCCTAGTTGTAAGTATGCCTCTTAACAGGTGGCATTTTGGAGTCCTTACAATTTTACCGGCAGCGACTATCCAAAACCTAGAGTGGCTAGGCCTAGTTGCTTTGTTTGACTTTCAGATAGGTAAAGCCTCTATTGTCTGCCGCTCCCGCCAATTTTTAGCCAATCGTAGGAAAGTGCTTCTAGCCAATCAAAGGCAAGAAAGTCTGGACTTTCCTTGGTTATCCTAGGTTTTGGATATTCGCTTACTGGAATGCTGAAGCACTATATCACTCCGTGAGGCTCCTGACGGCGGTAGCTCTAATGCTCTGCCAATCCATCAAACGGTGCGGCTTCATAGCTTAACAAAGTCGTACATAAAGCGCACTGGATTATAAGGCGGATTGTCAATTTTTGAGAAAATTAAAGGATTTTAGGTGCGCCTTATAGTCCAAAAAATACGGTATATTTAAAACTTTGCTATCAAGTCAACCATTTGTCACTGGAGTCAGTCCTGTTCTGGTACCACAATATATCACAAACTATCAGAATTATCAGAATAACCGATTAACCTTTGGGGTCAACTCTATTTAAGTTGGCTACCACAGCTAGCTATTCCTAAAATAGCCCTAACTCAATCCGTTATGGATACTGGTCCCTAACACACACGCTATACACATCACCACAACATCGTTGCATAAAACCTTGGCATTGCTTATTTGGAGTCACCCCACCCTGCTGAAAAAACCAGCATAGACCAGCATAGCTGTTTTCCAGCATATGTTGTGTTTTGGTGCTGGTATGCTGGTCCATAGTGATCCATTAGTTCAACCAGCATAGACCAGCATAGACCAGCATTGAATCATGTTGGTCTACCAGCTAAACCAGCACCAAACCAGCATAGACCAGCATCAAATCAGCATAGACCAGCATATAAATCAAGACCATCATGATTTGTTTGCTGGTCTTTGCTGGTCTATGTTGGTTTGGTGCTGGTCTATGCTGGTTTGGTGCTGGTCTATGCTGGTTGAACTAATGGATCACTATGGACCAGCATACCAGCACCAAAACACAACATATGCTGGTAACCAGCATATGCTGGTCTATCCTGGTTTTTTCAGCAGGGCAATTCAAGATGGCTGTCACAACTAATCAATCTTATGACAAAAATGGCACAGGTTCAAGTCAGATTTACAGATATTGAGTTTAACTTTGGAGTCGTAATTAAGAGACATACTTCAAGCACATAGCATTGTGTGACATCTTTGTTTAAAAATGTTAGTTTCAACTGTTAGAGTCTTTTACCATGGACAACTGGTTGGCTTTCTCTTTTGATGCACGTTTACAACTGATTAAGTGTTGGAGTTACCCAATTCAAGATGGCTGTCATAGCTAACTGACATTAACAAACCTAAAAAAACAGCTATAATTCTGTAAATTATACAATTGTTAAATTTGGTGTCATAGTAGCCAAGAGTCTTCCCCAACAGCTACTCATTGCACAAAAATATTTCCTTAAAACGTTGGCATAGGAGTGAAACAAATACCAGATGTCTGTATTAGCTATTTGATCTTAAAAAATACCAAAATGACAGTCAAATTTGCAGATTTTGAGCTAAACTTTAGTGTCACAGTAGTCAAGAGTCACTCACATGCTTCATGCTCTATTGGGCAACATTTCTGTTTATAACTTTGTCAATAATTTTTCAAATCAATCCTGTTTGTTTCCTAGCAAAATTTCTCATGAGCCATTGGATGGATTTTAATGAAACTCTCAGAAAGTAATCATTAGATGTTAATCTACAACCTTTGCAGTCACATTCAAGATGGCTAATCAACCTTCTCAAACACAATAATGGTTACAACTCAGTCAATTTTAAAGATATAAAACTGCAATTATTTGTGGTCTCCAGGGTCCACTATCCTGCCCGTTTTATATGTTTTTCTGTTTCAGCACACCTGATTTGAACAGATTGGTCATCAACAGGCTTCTGCGCAACTCGTTGACATGCCGAGGAGGTAATTAAATCATTTAAATCAGGTGTGCTGAAGCTGGGAGATGTTTTAAACATGCAAGACTGTGGGCCCTCCAATCAAAGGGTTGGAGAACTCTGATTCACAACACGTACACGTCAACAGATCGCGCAAGATCTTGCAATATTGCATGACATCCTGCATAACGTTATTTTCAAGATTTGACCAAAACAGCTATAACTCCATCATTTCTCAACATCAAATTGTTTTCAGTGGCAGCAGGCGATATGCATTCCTTCAAAGAACGATAAAGCCTTTATTTTGTAAAATCTTTGGAACCATCTCCATATTTTTAAAAAGTCACCTGAATGAACCAAAAACCTTTTTCTTCTTCGTGTTTTGCAGCCTGTCTCCTTTTCTGCTTCGGTTTAATGGCACCGACTGTTTATCTTTAGGCATTCGGCTTCAAATATTAATCTGCGTGCATTCCGATGGGTATCTACTGACATTTACTTCGCAGCAACACTGTGTTCTCATCTGGGGCTTTAAGGCGAATGCAAACGGAGAGCCTGATATCCTGGAGGCAATTTGTTAGATTAGCCCCCACATGGGTGTTGGCATGCACAGGTTTCAAAATAGATGACACAAATAAGACCCGTCTGGGTTGGAAAGATGAACAGAGGAACACACATGCAGCCCACCAAGTGTAACCTTGCTTAAAAACCCACAGGGGCATTTTAACATTGAGCCAAAAAGGAAATAAACGTGGACAAATCCATGCAGGGCAGGTTTTTAGGCCTTTTAATTACCCGTGTGTATCCCACACAAATGCACGCTGTGAAGCGGAGTTCAAAAGAGCCAAAACCACTAATGTGAAACTAACAATGTCATAAAATGCACCAAAAAGTAAAAGTAAGTACCACATTTTACTTATTTGCATGGCAATTGCCAGTAAAAATTCATGGCGTGGAGAATGTTCAGAGGTGATGTTCAAGGACTCTACAAGACAATCCCAGTTCACATGAGGACACAATGCAGTGATGCAAGACCCAGAACAGATTAACAATACGGACAGAATGTAAATTTCTCACTAGCTCAGATTAAACAGAACATTAAGAGTGTTCTGACCCGGCTGATAGCTGAGAGATCCAGTTAACACAGAATACCTCGTGTTGCCGTGTGAAGTGAAACACTTGGAATTACAAGGAGGAAATGTAGATTCTAATGAACAGCACTTCTATTGATGCAGTGGGCTCTGCTTAGTATGCTGCTATTCCCCCTGACACACACACACACACATTCCCACACACACACACACACACACGCTTTTCTGACTGGAAAATTATTTCAACTGCATCAGATTTCCCATCAAGTCGATTTTTATTATGTCCCTCTGAGAATAGAGACTCAAACATTACAAATCCGGTTCGAAATTAGCTGAGCGTGCAGTCTCCTCGCCACCAGCCCGTCACGAACTCTGGCCTCGGCTTTCAACTCCAACCTTTGTTCCAGATCTTATTAGGTTGTCTGCTAAAGCAGCCAGTGATCACTTCGCACCCAAATCTGACGTTTTCCGTGTTGCCATGGCATCAAGGCTGTCACCCAAAGAGTTATCACACTCCAACATCGGCAGACTTTGCAGGAAAATGGTGTCACAGCGCATCCACACATTTACAAGCACCGAGGTGTTAGTTGCTCCGTAAGAGCAGCAGAGTTCAGTCAGGATGCTTGGGCTCGGGTTATACAAACTGATGAAATAGAATTTCTACCAGCTGAGTGAAAATGCGATCCACTTCATGAGACGAGGCAGCTCCATTTGGCCTCATAAAGCAGGCAGGCAGAAGAAACCGTTTCACCGCTTTGTCGATACCATTTTGCCATCATGTTGCAGCATCACTTTACCTCCTTGACACAACAGAGCTTATTTTTGGCAGCGGCAGACGTCCGGCCGCTCCTCCCTGAGAAACCCTGGTGGGGGGGTTGACCTGCCACAAGCCGATCTCATTAACTTCCTCACACAGGGCTGCGTTCCCTGATTTCCTGCCCAGACATGGATATCACAGGCTTACTCGCATGATCTCCACCATAAGTTCGACCATCTGAAAACACATCCCTCCCCATGACCTCGCAGGCTGATTGGCAGGAGGCATGCCGCATAAGGATTTTCTTGGCGAACGCCACCCTGGGGGAGCTACAGATCTTCTCCTGAAAGTATGCTGCTGCTGCTGCACATGAATGTGCCTGTGAAGCCGAAGGTTTGTTGTGTGGCGAGCTACCTTTTAATAGGCACAAACCCACCCACCAGTGTGCTAGTGTGGGAGTGGGCTGTCAGTCTCTGCAGCTCTCCGAGGGTGGAAGTACCCTCTCAGAGGTAGTAAAGTTTGATTGACTAAAACAGAGATTACGGTTGATGCATCAATAACATCGTCTGCTTCTCTGTTCGTTCTCGGGCCTCCAGCATCGCCCGACGTAGAATGAGCTCTGCAACCTGGATGGTAATGCATTTCTGGAGGGGGTTGTGTGTGTGACATTTAAAGATCAAGTGCGTGATTGATGAATGCGTTAATTGATTTATTTGTTGGTGTACCTGATGAGTGCAACCTGTAATGCAAATCTCAGTGGAACGGCCATAATTAAATGCAAATTAAGGAGACGGGAACAGATATTTCCTGGCCGGTGGGATGTCCTCACACAACACATTTCTAAAGGATTACCATTGCAACAGTTCTCCACGTTTGACTGAGTTTTCAGCAGCCTTCGTCTCCACAGAGTGAATCAATATCACGTCTTCAGCGCCATTTGAGTCTGGAAGTAGCGGGTCCTCTCTGCCTCATTGCACAATCAGAGGCCGTACCATTCAGTCAGAGCAGGAGGTGATCGCTGCATCAACATGCACACACACCTCGACCGCTGTAGCTTTACCTCTGATATACATTAGAGGAGATGCTAAGTCCCGACACAGGTAATTGGAAGCTGCTCAGCCCCGTTTGAGACCGAGGACGGAGTTTATCTTTAAGAAGAATCATAGCAGCGAGCAGTAATGACTGCACACCCCATTTCTCACCAGCTCCACGCACCACCACACCTCGGAATCAACTCCACAAATCTTGCGCGGTTTGGTGAAGTTGTCCCACATAAAAACTGGGTCAGGAAAAAGGCATTTATTCATCGGTGCTTCGTCTGCAGCGCTCATAAAAATGTCAGCACGTTCTCTCTAATAATATTCCTCCCATCGCTATTATGGACCATTTCAAGGCGACCTCGCTGCTGCCTCCTTGTCACGGCTGTGATACTTTTTTACCCAGCTGTCAAAATGCGACCGTCGTCAGCGCTCACGCCACCGGGCCTCCTTCACTCCCATCTTCATGTGGAAAAAACAAACCGTGTCCCCACTTGGCAGTCTTGTCTGGTCGGCTGTTTTCTTTACGAGGCTTTCCGCACACTCAGAAGGGAAAGGTTATTACACCACGAGCTGTGTGTCACCGCTCAGGTGCAGAAGGTGCTTTCGAAGCATGGAGGGTCTAGGTTGACAGCTTTTTTTTTGCTGAAGCAAGTTTTTTTTTTCTATACTCACCTAAAAGCCAACATTGGGAACAGGGTTATTACTCACAAACTACAGGAAGCTGTAATTAAAAATCAGCTATTTGTATATTTACAACCGCAGAACCGAATCCCAAGTTTTCCATGTTTGATTGGAGGGCTTTAAAAAAAGCAATCCAAAACATTCTGGTCCTATGAAAATTTTCATTTAACTGGTTGTAACGACAACGACTACAATCCAGTGTTTGTGATAACCAGTAATGAGTCACTGTGAAGGAATTTTGTCCCACTGTTCTTTAGATGTTGTTCTGGGTTCGTTTGTTCTTGACTTCCTTTAAAACAGGGCATGGTGTGTTGCTTTTTGAGATCTTTTAGCCTACTTTATATGGAACTAGAATTGGGACTTTAGTTTTATACTTGTAACTTACATTTTGTACTTGTACCTTTTAGTTTTGTACTTGTAACTCATGTTTTGTATCTGTAAATTTTTAGTTTTGTACTTGAAACTTTCAGTTTTGTATTTGTAACTTAGTTCTGTGACTTGCACACATTTAAAAAAAATATGTTTCAATTACATGTTCAAATTGCAGGGTTTTACACATGCACAAAGCTATGAGTTACACACAAAACACAAAATATTTTTTACCATATATGGCTTGCCCAGAAGAACCAATCATAGTTTTGTGCTCTGACCTGGCTCTGACCTTCAGCTCTTGCTGGGGAGGTTCGCAGCCGAGTGTGAAGCGGCTGGGATGAGGATCAGCACCTCCAAGTCTGAGGCCATGGTTCTCGGTCGGAAAAGGGTGGCCTGCCAACTCCAGGTCAGGAGAGAGGTCCTGCCTCAAGTGGAGGAGTTCAAGTATCTCGGGGTCTTGTTCACGAGTGAGGGAAGGAGGGAGCGGGAGATCGACAGGTGGATTGGGGCAGCGTCTGCAGTGATGCGGACGCTGAACCGATCGTTGTGGTGAAGAAGGAGCTGAGCTGGAAAGCAAGGCTCTCGATTTACCGGTCGATCTACCTCCCAATCCTCACCTATGGTCTTGAGCTCTGGGTAATGACCGAAAGAACGAGATCGCGGATACAAGCGGCCGAAATGAGTTTTCTCCGCAGGGTGGCCGGGCTCAGCCTTAGGGATAGGGTGAGGAGCTCGGACATTCGGGAGAGACTCGGAGTAGAACCGCTGCTCCTCCATGTCGAAAGGAGCCAGCTGAGGTGGTTCGGGCATCTTGTTAGGATGCCCCCTGGACGCCTCCCCAGGGAGGTGTTTCAGGCATGTCCTGCCGGCAGGAGGCCCCCGGGTCGACCCAGGACAAGCTGGAGAAAATACATCTCTGGTTTGGCCCTGGAGAGCCTTGGGATCCTGCCGAAGGAGCTGGTAGAAGTGGCTGGGGAGAAGACTGTCTGGAACTCCCTAATTGGGATGCTGCCCCCGCGACCCGGACACGGATAAGCGGAAGACGACGAGACGAGTTACAAGTACAAAACTAAAGTCCCAATTCTAGTTCCATACTTTATGTTATGTTTATGTAATTCGACAAGTCTGGCTGTAATCAGGTCTGGGTGTGACTGGTAGAGCTGAACTCAGCTTTCGAAACGATGTGGTTAATCACAATTAATTCATGATTTAACAACAATCCTTTTTTCCTTTCCTCAAAAGCAGAAGGAAGGTGTAAGGGGGCAAATACTTTTTCCACAGCTCTATATAATCACAGCTAATGTCACTTTTGCTCTGATACATTGTGCGGTGCACCTGCAGAGCTGTAACCTGATCCCCAAGGTCTTAGTTTTTATGACATTCTACATCCCTGACAATGTCTCAGGATTCATCAGATGGATCCCATCTTATCCTCCGTCTCAACTGTGTCATAAGTAAGAGAAGCAGCAGAGAGAGTGGAGAGAAAATCAATAGCACGGGATAGCACATCCTCGCTGAGGCTCCGGGCCCAATCATCCCTTCCTACTGGCGATACGATCCTCAGAGATATCCATCTAATTCTTATGAGGCTCCGAACTGCCAGTCTAGACTTTCATCCTTCTGTACACAAACATAAAAGGACTTGTATTATCATTATATATATAAAAAAAAGTACGATCAGGGGAACAGGGGCTTAAAGCGAAAGCTGCCACAAAAATCATACAAGATTACAAGGATGTTTCACTCTCAAGTCTGCAGGTGACTAATTAGTTTCATGTCTAATTGCACAGCTTTTATTGTTTGTTCAGGCTTTGACTTGCTTAGCTTCCTGCCCACAATTTGATTCCCTAAGCCTCGAGTTGGCAAGGTTAATGTTACAAATCTAGTGGAAAAGCTCCAACATCCAGGCAGAATCCCCCCGTTTCTCATCTGAAGGGAGTTTTCTCACTGTGTGGGTGATCACCCAGACACAAACATTACACTTTCTTAAGAATTATACAAATTAGAGTCTTTTATTAAACATCTCACCCTCTTGTTTTGTCTTTTTGTCCTTTTTAGGTCTGTTAACCTGATTTAAAGCCAAATGGAGTCACTCCTGGTGTACCTGATAGTCCTTGGTGTGGCTGTAAAGGCTCACAAAGTCCAAATCTGCCCCAAACGCTGCGTCTGCCAGGTGCTTAACCCCAATCTGGCAACCCTGTGTGACAAAAAGGGACTTCTGTTTGTCCCACCTAACATCGACAGACACACGGTGGAGATGCGGCTCGGGGACAACTTCGTAACCAGCGTCAAACGCAAAGATTTTGCAAACATGACTAAGCTGGTGGACCTGACTTTGTCTCGTAACACCATCGGATCAATCGCGCCTTACGCCTTCAAAGACCTGGAGAACCTACGAGCCCTTCACCTGGACAGCAACCGGTTAACCCGCATCACCAATGACACCTTCAGCGGGATGTCCAAGCTGCACCACCTCATCCTTAACAACAACCAGCTCACCCACATCCACAACGGGGCCTTCAACGACCTAACGGCGCTGGAGGAGCTGGATTTATCGTACAACAACTTAGAAAGTGTCCCATGGGTGGCCATTCAGAGGATGTCCAACCTCCATACGCTCAACTTGGACCACAACATGCTCAGCTTAATTCCAGAGGGAACGTTCTCTGGACTGCAGAAGCTTAAGAGGCTGGATGTGACCTCTAACAAGCTCCAGAAGCTTCCTCCTGACCCCGTTTTCCAAAGAGCGGGGGTCCTGGCCACCTCTGGGATAATGGGGCCCTCGTCGTTCGCATTGAGCTTTGGAGGGAATCCGCTGAGGTGTAACTGTGAGCTGCTGTGGTTGCGGAGGCTACGGAGGGAGGATGACCTGGAGACCTGCGCTTCACCACAACACCTGGCTGGACGTTATTTCTGGACTGTTTCAGAGGAGGAGTTCCTGTGTGAGCCTCCTCTCATCACCAGGCACTCTCAGGTACTGCTAAACTTCAAGGATCTGGCAATTAACCGATTAAGTTAAAGCTTCCACTCCGAGATGTTCGTCTGCAGGAATTTCTGTGATGTTTTTTAAATAAAGTAAATGGTTTGCATGTTTAGAATAGATCGGAGGTGAAACTCTTGGTACGCGGTGGAGGCTTGTGCTGATTTAGTCCTCAAGCCATGCATCCTAACAGAATTATTCAATCAGCTCCTTGCCAAATAACTATAGCAACATCAACTCATTTATATTCATCAGACCTGTTCTGCAGAACTGCAGAGAAAATTAACTTCTACTTGGATTTCAGAATATATACCGTAACGTTTTGTCATTTTGATTATCTTGCGGTTATGAAAACCCTGACAATGATTTATTTTACAAGAAAAATACTGTAAAATGCTTCTCACGGCCTTTGTTTCCCACTGGATTGAATTCAGCGTATTATCTAATCATCGTATATAAAGTATCCCGAATGCTTCTCTTCTCTCTGCCTCAGGAGCTGCGAGCTTTAGAGGGCCAGAGCGTGACTTTGCGCTGCAAAGCCAGGGGTGACCCAGACCCCATTATCCACTGGATCGCACCAGACGGACGCCTTATGTCCAACTCCTCCAGGGCCGTGGTCCACACAGACGGCACGCTGGAGATCCTCATCAGCACTGTCAAGGACTCGGGTGTGTTTACATCCCGCGGGCTGGGCTTGTGATGTTGACTGAGCAGAATTAGTTGTTTGCTTGTGCACACAGACGGCTGAGGAGTTTGTCTACAGCAGATGATGAAGTTGAGATGTGCAGGTTAATGTTCTGATATGAGCAACAAGGAGAACCGACTTAAAAAAAAACAAATGGCTAAGTTTCTGTTGCAAAAAGGTTTCTGTTCTCTTAAAGGGATTTTGAAGTGTGTTTCTGTGTTAAAGTTATAAATAATTACTATCTTACTTGTAGTTAGTTTTTTAAACTGCTTCTGTTTGGAGAAATACATCCTTCAGGACTCGAGCTAACAGCTAGCTAAGATAACAGTGCACCATCTTAAAATAGCTCCCGTTTTAAACATTTGATAGTGAATCGCTCAACTTGAATTTTTACACTTTTCACCCTTATTTATGGTGGTTGGCTTCATCTGTGGCCTCTTCTTGGGCAAATACAGTTTATGTCCCACAGGACTGGTAAGCTAATAGCCTGTGTTTTGCTGCCTTCTTAAAACAGCTCCAATTTTCTAAATAGAATATACAAAGAAACCTTTATACATTACATGGATACCTGTGGTTATTTACAAGCATAAATATTATCATCAGCTGCAAAATGTAGCCCTTCTGGTGCATCCAGGAGTCAAATCTGACAGGAATTTCTTCCAAAATAAGTGTGATGTCATGCTGACAGCAGGGTAAAGGTTGATGAAATAACTGATTTAAGATGGCAGCAACACACTTCGAAGTTCAGGTTGACTTCCTGGCTGACCTACATCCAAAGCAGGCTGCTAACTAGCTTAGCACTCAGCGGTTCTAAATGATGGAATATTTATGTCTCTAAAAGGAGGCTGCCAAGGAAGTTATCTACAAGAACTATGATGGTAATTACATGTTTGTTTACAAGTATAAGTATTACAAACCGTAGCACTTGTGGTATACCCAAGGGGTCAAGTCCAGCAGGGAAAACTTACAGTCGCTCAAAGGCTTATAAAATAACATTTGCCAGAATCGCGGTAAAACTTTGGTCCAAATGAACAAAACTCCAAAGCCGATTGCTGCCTTCTTAAAAAAAGCTCCAATCTTCAAAATTTAACAGCAGTTTGTGTGAACGTTATTTACTCTAATTTAACACCTGATGGAAATTTCCTACCTTGACTCCTGAATGAACTAGAACCAGGGCTGGACTGGGACCAAAAAATGGCCCTGGCATTTTGGCCATGGCAACCCGCCATGTTTATAAGTCCCGTTTCCACTGTCGGAACTTCGGGGTAATTTTACCGGAACTTTGAGGCGCGCAACTGTTTCCATTATGCGGGCCATTTCGAGAGGGCCGTCTTCAGGGCCATTTCAGGGACCAACGGAGTCCCTGATCAGGGGCAGGTACTCTGTTGGGCTCGATAGATTAGCGGAGTGGGAAACGTGGTTAATTCGTGCTGATTGGTTGTGGGATGAAGGAAAATCATGAAAGCAGATGGCACCAAGATAAATTACCTGTGTGTTGTCGGAGCTTGCAAAAGGACCGTGTCTCCGAAGTTGGATTAGTTCGTCATGAAGTATACTCGTCCTTCTGTTCAGCACTCCCATCACAATGTATAAAACAGCGAAATACGCCGCAACCATCGCTTCTTCGTCCATTGTTTATTTATTTATTATTCTCCACTTCCTTGTCTGTTCGCGCCTTTACGCTTGTCAGTGACGTCGATGCTGACGTCTTACAAAAGTTCCGGAAAGGTGGGGGCTGTAATGGAGACACAACAGCTGAGAGGACCAAGCCAAGGAATGTCCCGGTCACTTTCCCCCTCGCAGAAATTACCCCGAAGTTCCGATAGTGGAAATGAGGCCTTGTTAGCAGGCATTGCAGTGTGTGTGTGTGTGTGTGTGTGTGTGTCACTGAGCATTTGCAGCTGTATGAGTGCTCCTTAGCAGAGCCCTTCATACGGTGAAATGACACACCGGTGCCCGGGCCGGCCCAAACTTACCATCGGCCTACCGGGTATTGCCTGGTACACCAGAGGGCTAGTCCATGCCTGACTAGAAGGGCTATGTTTTGCTACTGGTGGTGATAGCTTTTAAATAACCACAGAATCCCATGTAAATAACTTAACAGAGGCGTAAAAGTAAAAATTAAACACTGGAATTGTTTTAAGAAGGCAGCAATGCACTTTGATTTTGGCTAGCTGTTAGCTCATCAGTCCTGTAGGGCATAAACTCTATTTTGCCACTCAAGAAGCTATTTATAAAGATAGTAATTGTTTATAATTTAAAAAAGAAAACACACAGAAATCCTTACACCTTCAGTGAGTTCATATAACTCCTATTACGGCTTCCCTCTCTCTTAGAGTGTTCTACATGCTATAAAAATCCTAAACAGAAGGGAGTTTCTCTCTCTCTCTGCTGCTCAGCTGCCTGAAAGTCCAGGCTTGTCGCATCACATTGTATCACCGCTGGAGAGTGTCTGCCTTGTAGATATTCTTGCTGGCTTAAAAAAAAAACCTAGCAGTGGCTGTCAGGCAAGTTTGAGCCAATTAGCTGACCAATCAGAGCAGACTCAGCCTTTGTGTTGGGAGGCATTAAAGAGACAGGCCTTTTAGGCAGAATGTGAGAATGTGTTTTATTATGTTTGTCCTTTTATTTTTGGTGACAAACCAAAGTGAAGTTAGGAAGTTGCTAAAACTAAAGTAAAAGCTGATGATTTTGTCCAAAAATAACACACAAATTCAATCTAAGTCTCCAATTTTGCTCAATAAGAACAGTGTAAAATATTTAGTATAAATAGCATCAAACAATTATTTCCCCTCTGCATAACTGTGACAGTACAGTTAAAAAATAAATAAAAAGAGCTACATGCAAGGGATCTGCACACTTAAAGGACAAACCACACTGTTTATAGGACAGTATATTACATAATACTGCGCTTCATTCAGTTTTGACTAAATCTGTGGACCAAACAAAAACCAGAATATCCCCAATGAGCTGTAAAACTATTAATATGCAGGACAATATTTTAAATGCAAGATAAGAAACAGGATGAGGGTATTATTGTAATATCCTGTTATATAATCCTTCATTTGCAGATTTATGATGCTTCAAACCAGAGAAAACCCTCGTCTTCAGTATGAACTTCTAATATTTGTTTGTGATGTTTTCATCACAAAGTGAAGAGATTAACATATATAATCGGTTCCAGAGGCAAATAAAAATGAAATATTAAAGCTAAAATAATATTCTTGTTAAGTTTGAAATCTTTCAGTTATATATATATATATATTTTTTTTTTTTTACTGAATCCAGACATCATCATCCTGTTTCCTGCGTAGACGGACAGGTTTTCCACCACAGCTGGATTCTCCGTATCACATGACCAGAACCAACCCATGTGTGTTAGACTTTCTGAACTGGTTTTCGTTTGATACTTATTATAAACAGATTCAAATTATGGGGACCTGAAGATACCAGATCAACCAGATTTATGAAATTAGAAGCATGAAACACATAACTGCTCTAAATCAGTTCATATGTGTGAATATAATAAGCATACTTCATGGTCAAATGTGTCTTTTGCATTAGGAGTATTTATGTTATTGGTGTTTTTCCTTGCATCATTATGTTTATCATTGGCTCTGAAGGGTTATGTTGTACTCCTAGACTATATTCCGATCTCTTATTTAGGGATGTCATCTTTTAATGCTCCATATAATAGATAAATAAGATTTAAATATGGTAAATATGTAAATTCAAATAATTTATTATGCAAAAATTTTGTTTAAAAAGTAATATTACTTTGCATCGAGCAAACAAAACAAATGATGAAACGTCTAATCCTTGGTTAAGAACCAGTATATGTATCGTTTATTTAAATCTGCAGCAACCAGCTTCTTTAAATAAAACATGTGAGCAGCGAAATCTGCAGTAGATATTAATGAAAACAATATTTTAGCTCACGGAATTTAAATACAGCTTGAGATACATCATGCTGGCTTTAAGAAAATTACTTTTGAGAAAGAAAATACTCATAATAATAAAATATTTGAAATTTAAAAGTCTTTATATTTATAGTTTTGAGGGGAAAAACAACAACAAAACAGTGGCGCAGCATGAAAAAGGCTCCGGGCTGCTAAGCAAACTGAAGTTTAGAGAAAGGAAAAAAGTTAATTAATTAATCCTGCTGTCCTAGACTGGTTCATGCATCAAGCAAGTTATTCTCCCATCATGCATTGTGCCTAGGGATGCACCGATACCCATATCCTCGGCCCGATACCCATATCGGTATTGGACCGATACCGATTCCACGTACTCGTTAAAGTTAACCAATACCAGGAACCGATACCAGTATTGGTATCGGGCCGATACGATACTGATACCGATACAATACCATGTTCTTATGCTTGTTCGAGTTAACCGAAAATAGAAGAAAACGGTACTCAGTATCAGCAAGTACTCAGATCCAAGTATCAGTATCGGTTTTGTATTGTTAGAAAAAAAGTGGTATCAGTGCCTCCCTGACTGTGCCTACAGTACTAAACCAACCTGTGGGGGTAGTATTATGATATGGGGTTGATTTCAGTTGGTCCGCTCTTTGTTTCACAGCTTTGACCTTTTTCTTAGCAAACATTTTGACAGGAAAGAGTAGAAAGATTTATTACAGAGGACTCCATTCCAGTTAGAGAATATTCCTCTCCTAAACAAGTTCTACAGCTTCAGAAGTGGAATGCAGCCCTTGCTAATACACTTATGCTTTTCTGATTATTTCAAATCGAAAAGGTTTGCTGTGAAGATTTCTGTGTGGTGCTGTGCAGCTTTGAGGCCTGACAGCAGCTAGTGTTAGCCATTTCAGTAGCAGTTTGCATAACGATTTGAGTAAAAGAGTTTTTTTATGATGCATTTGTTCCTTTTGGACAGAGGTTTTTTGCTGTGTCTCTGTGAGAAGCGAAGATAGTAGACGCCAGCTAGCGCCAATGCTTCATCAACTTTTGTTCTCTAAAAAAAAAAAAAAAAACTGAATAATTGAATTAGAGGCAAATTATTTTGGAATGATCACCAAGCTGTTTCCAAAAGTGAGAGTTTCCAAAACTTCTAAGCTCAATAATTGTATGATATTTTCCTGTTTCAGGTGCATTCTCCTGCGTGGCTTCCAACCCAGCCGGAGAGGCCCAGCAGACGGTGGATCTGGTCATTGCCAAACTCCCTCATATCATCAACAACACCGTTGCGGAGCAGGAGCCCGACCCCGGATCGTCGGATATCGCCACGGCGTCTAAGACGGGGACGGAGGCAGGAGGGGTTCCTCTGGGGAACGCAAAGACGAGCCAAGAGAAGAAAGTCGTGATCGCTGAGGCCAGCTCTAACTCCGCTCTGGTCAAGTTCAACTTCCACAGGAGCATCCCCGGGATCCGCATGTTTCAAATCCAGTACAACGGGACCTATGATGACTCGTTGGTGTACAGGTGAGATAAGGGCAGGATGATTTATACATAATATTAATAAATGTAGTGAATCTTAGTGTATTGTCCGCTTTGAAAGCTTTAATCCCCTTGAAAGTTTAGTCATTAAGAGCTGGACCTGACTGTCGGCATGATTTGTGGTATCTGCTAATCCCATCAGGAAGACAGACTAATGCACCGTGCATGAATTCTTATCCTTCGACTCATAATCCCCCCTTGTGTATTATTTACTATGTGCAGGGCCTTGATAATGCCTAATCAACAAAATCATAACACAATGTCAGCACTAAGCCGTGGACCCGTAGGAAGATGAAAGCGCCGTCTTCCAGTGTTTCACAAAAAAAAAAAAAAGCTTCAGAGGCTTCGACACAAGAAGCGTCCTTTCATTCCCGCCTGTGTTCGCTCCACATTCAGTGGTAATCACTGTGATATGATAGCATTGCTGCACAAATCCCTGTTTTTTTCTAAATGAACTTTGAGGTCAGTAGCACATATGGTTTGTCAGCAGCAGCTTCTGAGCAGGAGGAGGCTTCCTGCGTTCCCAAGCAACCCTTTCCCTGCGATACTGTTGAAAGAATAAATCAAATGTCAGAACAGATTGTGCGTAGACAGGTCTTAAATAGCCCCCTGGAGAGATAAGTGATTGTCATGTCATTTTCCCTCAACAACAGTAAGCTGGCTAATCTCTTTTGTCTCAGTCCTTTTTTTCCCCTTTCAAAGCCCCCAAATCTACGTCCCAACTCACAGAGCGTTCCTCCCCTTACAGGATGATCCCCCCCACCAGTAAGGACATCCTGGTGAACAACCTGGCAGCCGGTACGCACTACGATCTGTGCGTTCTGGCCATCTATGACGACCAGGTGACCTCCCTGACCGCCACCAGGGTGATCGGTTGCATCCACTTCACCACGGAGCCGCAGTACCTTAGATGTCATTTCATGCAGTCCCAGTTTCTTGGCGGGACCATTGTGGTCATCATTGGAGGGATTATTGTGGCTTCTGTGCTAGCGTTCATTATCTTCCTCATTGTGCGCTACCGGGTGTGTAACCAAGGTGACGCAGATAAGGTCAGTAATGTGTGAGTCACTCATTTTTATCGGCTTTAACGAGGAGTGTAATTAATTGTCTGAATTCACCATCAGGCTCTGGAGATGGGGGACATCCGATCGCTGAGCAGTGACGGACAGCTTCAGGGCTGTGGGATCCCCAAGTCCCTGTCCAAACAGGTTCTACGTCCGGAGAAGAACGACAAGGACTGCCTCAGAGTGGCCCTCCCACCCCCAGAGCCAGCCAAGCAGCGAGCACCTGTTGCCACGCCCAACACGAAACCCTCTGTCCCCGACTGCACGGTCTCTACCTCAGCTGGCAGTCACAGCTGGCACCCGGCCTCTCCGGGAGCTCCGAGGCCCAAACGCTCCGGCGCTCCGTCTAAGCCCTCCGAGTCTCGACGAGCCGAGGCTCAGGCAGATGTCGAGCTCAATAACATGAATCGTAATAACTCATCGGAGGTTAAAGCGGCGGCCGCCGTCGCTCTTCCAGTCGCTGGCCATCCTGTCAAATGGACTGCTGCTCCCAGGGGCCCACGGCCCCACCTAGGCTCACGACACTACATGACTGTGCCGGCAGGGGGAGCGAGAGTCAACCGCAGGCACTCGCTTAACGCAGACTCATACGGGGAGCGCTGCTACTCGGCCTACCCTAAAACCGGAGCCAGTCTGCGATCCAAACGCAGCCTGTCTATGAGCGGAGAGCTGCCGCAGCTCGACGGCACGACAAACATTCACCGGGCCCGGGACAAACTCTCCAGGTCCGAGTGGCTGCTGGAGAGCACTTTATGATTTCAAGTTCACGACCTCTTGTTCTCTCAGATCGAATCGGAGGCCCGGCGTGGAGCACACAGGAGTTTTATGCCTTGCTTTGAGCTTTTCTGCTCCTTCACCGAGGAACCTGTGGAAGACGGGCACACAGGGTCCAGGAAGCATCCGTTTTTTTTTCTACCTAATAACCTATCGAAGTCTTCTTCATATCAACATTTGATTGAGCTTGGATGAAAGGCACAATGGTGTATAAAACATGTACAAAAATGTTTAGTTGTGTGAGATGCTATATATCTCAATGCAACCTTCGGTGTTCTTGTGGTTTTGAATGCAGTAACCCGATTATACTGTATTATAACAAGAACAGCATCACACATGGGAGGGAGGTATAGTTCCTGATACTTAAGGTGACACAATCTGAAGACTTTTGTTTGGTTTTTTTCCGTGTGTGAAGACTTTTGTCTTTGCATTTCAGACAGATGGTGACACGTCTTAATTACCCCGGTGGTGATTTGGAGAGATTAAGAATGTTCGTTCCATCCCAGAGGTGCAGGAGCAGAATGTAGGCAGGCAGAACTCCCCAGAAGCAGCACAATGCAGCATTTCTTTCTCTCTTTTTTTTTGTGTGTGGCACAAGTCGACTCAGCCTAATACTGCCCTCCGGTTTGAATCGATACATTTTTATCACATAATTACATAAAGACTCAGCTCCGATAGGATTCCTGTCGTGACTGATTTGAGCAGCAATTGAACCGGCACCGATGGCATGACAGGTGCGGCGAGTAATCTGATATTACGCGTGGATGAGATCCAGAGGAACGGTTCATTTCCATATTTTTTACTTCTATACGGACGTTATCTCGCCACGCCGGCAACGGCCGTTGTAAATTAACTTGTGGATGTAAGAGAAATGATAATCAGAGGAAATGGGGGGAGGACGTTTGTTCGCTCTTGATTTTGCTGTTGTTTCTGTTTGATGTTTACCAATATAAATAAACCAGTGATTAAAAAAAAAGAAGGGACACAATCAGATTAACTTCCTGTTTTTGTGTGTTACCTCCTTTATTCCTGCCTGCTCTTGCGGCCAAAGCGGTAATGAATTTGGGGTTTTCTTCCTACAACTTCATTCCCTTTGCTCTGCAAGTGGCGGACCTCTGACGGCTCCCCGAGCTCTCGTGTTTGTTCAAAGAGAGGAGGGAGGCCGATGATGAAAAGAGGCCTCGCCGGTCACAGGGGACGCCTTGCAGATCTCCTTGCTCGTTCTAACAGCGGCGTGTCTGTTCCCTCTGAAGTCAGCCACTGCAGAAACCTGCGGCAGAAGAGGTTAAACACAACCTCCGCAGTGGGAACCCGACTAATCGTACAGTTACAGTCACGGGATTGACGTGACGTGCATCATCTTCTGCTTCACAGTGGGTTTTTTTTTTGGGGTGATTGATTTTAGCATAAAGGAAAGCAGCAACACATCGGGTTGCAAACGCAGGGAAAACCTGTTAAGATGAGCTCCACATGCTGCATGTAAGACAAATTAATTCCTGCATTCAAAGCCACTTTTGTTTATTATTTCTCGCTCATTACAGGTGATTAAAATGCCGAGGAGCTTGGCCCGAACCTTGGTTCAGTTGTTGGCAAGAGCCAGAGGTGTGGTGTGTGTTAATAATAGATGCTTTTCTGGAGGGAGACGGAGGCTGGGAGAAGGGAGGAGGATGGGGGTGGGAGGCAAAGGAGAGAGGAGTGAATGGGAGGTTTTGTGAAACACATACAGAGAGGGAGGCGAGAAAGGCAGGGGTGAGGATGAAGAAATAAAAGTGCAGCATCCTCGGGCTCTTCTGTATTTAACGCACTTCCACAGAGTAGTTGGGGACAGGGGGAGGAGAGGGCAGGGTGAGTGTGGGTAAGACCTCAGCTGGAGGTCAGGAGACGTTAACCCTGTGGCCACATCAGAACCACACGGTTCCCTTCACAAAACTGACCCACTTTGCAACCTCATTAGTGTGTTTCCTGGCCCTCTTCTGGCTTCCTCCTCCTCAGTCTGACCCCGTCTCCCTCTCCAGTCTGCTGTCGTATCACGCTCACCCCCCTCAAACGTCCTGCCGAGATTCCAAGGAACCCCGAAGTCCCACCGTGGAGCACGTCCTCCAACATGATCCATCCCATAACCAACTGTTTTTAATGACAGTAATGTGGAGCGGGATATTACTTCTGTCATGTGCAGTTCGTGGCTCGTTCAAAGAGATCATTGTTCTTCCTCCGACGAGCCGGAGAGCCTTTTAGCGTCGAGAAGGCTCCTTCAACAAGTGCGTTTGCACCTTTCGCTCTCCATTATCTCCACGCAGCAGGCGGCGTTAGTCAAAGTCACACATGAGACATCGTGTCTCTGGCAAGCATTGTTCCTGAGAGAACACACGAAGGCCAAAACTGTTTTGGGAAGAGGAGGAGGAGGAGGTGGCGGTGCTGCTGTGTAAAAAATGCAAAGGCAATTCCAAAGGGTATGCATTATTGAGAGGAGTAAATGGGTCTGGAATGAACATCAGGGCTCATTAATAGTGAATGTGATTACCGTTTCTGGGAACACGGCAGTCCGAACAAGAAGGGAGATGATTGAAAGCTCAAAGAGGCGAAGATCTGCTTGTTTACTCGGCACCGACGGTCACGTCAGTCATGACTAAAGCTGAAAACGGTCTCTGCTGAGTGTCCCGTTATGGTGCTCCCCCTGAAATCCCCCCCCACCACACACACACACACACACACTTCGCCCGATCTGCTCGGCTGTCCACCTGAGCTCAGGGACAGGTTGCAGGCATTTTTGTGAACTCAGCTTTTGGGTCCTCGATTTTGCCGAGGAGAACCTCAGCAGAACGAGACCTGCTGGTTGACAAACAGGACATCTGTTTTGAACCCAAATCATGCTGCACCCCCTGAAGGGTTCCCACGCTTCCTCCCTCCTCTTCCTTTCCCCATCTCTCTCTCTCTCTCTCTCTCCCCCTCTCTCTTCTGTATAAGCTTCAGGGTGATGGACGACCAAGAGGCTGGCTGCAGTTTACGCCAGACGTGCCAGGCACCATTAGGAACCATTTTCTGCCCATTTGCCTGATAGCTGCCATCTCTTATAGAAGTGATTTGCTCTCCTTCTCTGGACTCCCCACATCCTCACCCGTCCTCACCTTTCAATGACGGATCTCTCCTTGATTTGCTGGAGATCGCTAAAAGAGCAGCGCAGCAGACAAGCCAGATGTGCCAGTCAGCTCTCAACTATTCATCAGGCGCTGGTGAAGGGGGGGATGTTTAACGCTTCAACCCCAGTGATTTACTTAAAGTGCTAATCTTGTTATCGCTTCAGGCTCCTGGTAACCGAGCATTAGGAGCTGCTGGGAGGTCACGGCCCACATTATTTGGACTCTTATCTCCAAGAGGCCCCAAACATTTAGATGCTCCGCTATTTGTGTTTGAATTGAATCATTTCTCCTTTTGCTCACAGAGTTTTAGGCATTTAGGGTTACTTTAAAGTGTGGTGCAAGACAGGTTTAGCACGTTACATGCTGACGTGTTTTGCAGATATTTGATAAAACTGTAAGCACAGGCTGCAGACGGATCACGTGGCTTTTTCGCTCTTCAGGCGTGAGTTCACAGTGAGGGTGAATCAAACAGGTCGGGTCGTGATTGGCGTCTGGAGTTAGAAAGACTGATGCAGGTGGGAGAAGAGAGCATCACATGCAAGGGGGGGGGGCTGCTTTAAATTTGAGTTCACACATTCTGGAGGAGCAAATCTGGACAACGTTTAAAAAAAAAAACGGAGAGCAGAAAGTGTTCAGCTCGAAAAGCATAATGTAACCCAGCTGTAAGCAGAAACAAAAGTAAAACACTCTAAATGAGAGAACAATGAAAACCTGGCTCAGATTCTGTTGACACAACATTTGAAACAAAGGAAACAGATTCTAAGCAGCGTCTGTTTGCTAAACTCAAGGAAATAAAGGAGCTGAAAAATTAAGTGCTGTAGCCAAGAATCTTTTATAAAATCAGCACAGTTTAAACAAAAGTTGCCTCCAAGAATGTTTTCTGCAGCCTTTCAGGCCAGAGATTTAAACTAAAATCTAGGGATGTTCGATATTGGCTTTTTTTTAATCGATATCCGATATTGTCTAGCTCTTAATTTCCGATACCGATATAAACCGATACCAAAGACATGTTGGCGGAGTCCTCACGCTACATGTTATGCTGCAAGTAATGTCGCGGATCGATGATGTCAAAGGTTCGCCGATAGATGTTGCGTTCAAGGTTGGCTGGGAAATGCTGAATCCACAGGATTTAATGTAAGGTGTGCCAAATAAACACAAATATCTCAAAAACTATACATCAGATTTGTTATATTTTTACATTTTGAGAAAGAGGAGAATTAGCTGAAGAGTTTGAGGTATAATATGTGCATAGTATGTAAAGGTTATGTGTGTCATTACAAAAACCGATATTTTCCGATATTGCATTTTAATGCCAATATCGGCCGATATTATACCGATATTATCGGTCTACCGATATTATCGGACATCCCTACTAAAATCATCTCATTATTAATAATGTAATTAATGTCTGTGAATTTCACTCAAATCCAACCAGATATTTTACTACAAACACTCACAAGCAGATAAAACTCAAGGAAATTACATGATTGTTGCTTAATGTTTTTGATTAATCTGACTTCTGTAAAAAAATAATTATCTTAGACGCTTAGAGGGTTGCTGGTTCAATCCCAGCTCCTCATGCTGCATATCTCCCCTCAGGGCTCCCTAAAAACAGATATGTTTAACTGATTCCTGGTCAAAAATAAACACGTTTGACAGATTAGAATAAAAAGTGTACATTTTTGTTGTTTGAATCTTACAAATTAGATGCACATTTGCTTCTATTTCTAACATTTTGACTGATAATGTTCTATTTTTGCTTAATTTTAGTTAAAAAAAAAACAACTTTTTAAAGTATTGTTTTAGTCATTCAAGGTATTTTACCTAAAAATGTTTTTACAACCGCTTGTATTTAGAAAAAAAAAAAAAGGTAAAAATTCTTAAATGTTTGATGTTTGAGACATTTCTATAGATATAATCCAGTTTTTACTCACATGCATGCAGATTGTCTTACCATAAAGGTATGGTGGTAATTATGTCCAAGCCAGTGACGTAAATCTGAGTCTGACAGAGACAGAAAAGGATGACAGGGAAGACGTGATGACTGAGAAAGACAGAAGAGATCTCTATATTTAGACAGAGCAGGGAGAACTGATACGGGGACCAGCGGCGTGACAGAGAGCGAGCTGCAGACAGAGCAGGAAAATTAGGAGTAGATCTCCACCTATTCTGCTCTGTGCATTGTGGAACTTCAGCAGAGGAAAGAAGGGAACCCGACCGTACTGATATTTGAAGACATCAAAGCCGGAGACGTGTGCTGCCAGCGGTTTGCATGTTGGCAGGGCGGAGCGATGCGCTCTAACATCTGCAGCAGCCGTCCTGGTGTTCAGGGGGGCATCTCAGCCTCTTTCTCTCCCTCGTGCTCTCACTCTCTCCTCTGTTACCTTGGTAACATATTTTCTGCATGGAAATAGCATCTCTTGCTGTGCCTGGTGCACACACACAATCTCTCTCTCATACACACACACAAAAATCCACTTCAAGAGATTTAAATGTGTCTTCAACAGATCTGACCTGCAGATTGAATGGAACGGAGTTATTACAGTTCGACTCGTCTCACCAGCAAATTGGCTGCATGTGGAAAAGAGCAATTTAAGAGTTAAGCATGATAGTCGCTGACAGGTACTCGCTTTATATTCAAGGATGTAGTGGGAGGTTTAACCTACATAAAAGCCTCTTTGTACAGGTCTGTATTCCCAGATTAAAGATGATACCTGCTAATATGCAAATCAAACAGGTTTAAATACAAAAAGACGGGTGCAAAAATCTTTGCAAAATACAAAAATGATGTTTAAAGAGCTGCAGGTTGCAGATTTTCTGATTTTAGGAGGGGAGGTTTATCCTTTTCTTCACCGCTGAGGCTGCTCGCTTCACGTCAGTGTGATAAACAGTCTCTCTCACTGTCAGAGCAACACAGAACAGACAGACCAACTAATGAAAGAAAACTCAGGAGCTGAGATTGTGGGTGAGATCCCACTCAGCTGCAAATAAGCCAAGACTTGGCCAAGTCAGAGCGAGAGGAGAGAAGGCAAATAACATCCAGGTAAACACGCAGGACAAGATTTAAAAATATATATTTAAAAGAGGGGCCTTGACTCCTGGGAAGGAGAAACCATAATGAAATAAGCATTTGAAAGAGAGCAGGTGTTGAAGGCTTGACAGACTTCAGCTGCATAACAAGTACTGCATTCACTCTCCCCTGCCTTTGTCAATCAAAAACAGCCAGTGCTGTAAATAAACGCTCCTTTAGAAGAGGAAGAAGAAGAAGAGACAGCTATCCCCAAGTGGAATCATGCCTGAATCAGCTTTACATACTCAGACTCTCCGTTTTTTTTTTTTTTGTTCTCCACTCGCACACAAAAACAAGGGGGTGGGCTCGAACGTCACTCCAGTCAAAGTCGCTCTCAGGTTAGAAGAAAATCAAACCTTGCTCTGAATTTAAAACAGGAGCCGTTTGGAGTCAGAAAAAAAGCCAATAAGACATCAAGAATGCACTCAGACTAAATCGATTGCTTTTCCTGGACTAGCAGACAGTGAGAAGCTCAGGAAAAAACTCTAAACACACACACGGTTTGGTAATTTTACATGAAGCAGCTGCAGATCAGCACCACGGACAGCACCACTACCAGGACGCTACTGTTTGTTGCCTGAAGAGTCCACGGTGGGGGGGGGGGGGGGGGGGGGGGTCAGGCTAAAGAGCAGCATCCTAGCAGGACGCTGACAGACACTCATGCTAATCCTGCTGGCTAAACAGAAAAAAGGAATAGACTTATGAGTAAACTCAAAAACTGCCAGCGGACACCTGAGAGAGAGAAGGGTGGAAATGCTTCTGAAGTGATACGACTTTCAAAATATGATCCTGGGGTAAATAGGAATTTAAACTGACAGTCTGTCTGTGTGGACAGGTACCTAGTTTGGTTTGATTTGTAAAAGAAATTCACATGTGCTTCAGAAAAACTGTGGTTTGTTTCCTATCTGCAAGATTATCGGCCCAGAAGGGGAATTTTGCATGAGTGAACAGATTCAGGGTCTCAGATGACTGCAAATGAAAGCAGCTAGTAATGAAAACTGTTGATGGCAGGAAATCAAACGGTCCTCTGAAAAATATATTGGAACCCTGCATTACATAGGAAGCCTCCTGCCACTATCCAGCTGCTCCTGTGGGATATACTAAAGCACCAGCAGGTGAGAAGTCATGTACTAAAATCTTCCCACAGTGAGTTCTGGGTCTGCCCCGGGGTCTCCTCCCAGCTGGACATGTCCAAAAGACGTGACCGAGGAGGCATCCCGATTGCACGCTCGACTCATCTCAGCTGGTGATGATGTGGAGGAGCAGCAGGTGAGAAGGGAAGAGGGATTAGCAGGGAGCCCTTCTTCGGATGGATGAGCTCCTATTTCTGAGGCTAAACACCCCCTGTAGGAAACTCATTCATTTTCGTAGGTATCCATCTTGATCCACATTTCATCATGACCCATAGGTGAGGGTTGGAATGTAAACGGACCAGTGAATCAAAAGCTTCACCTTTAAGTTCAGCTCTTTGTTCGCCATCATGGAGAGGAGTGGTGCAGGCGAAGACCTGATCCATCAGTCCTGTCCTAAGGTCTACAAGAAGGCCTGGTCCTGGTCAAGACCCAGTCCTGTTTTAGAAAGACTAGGACTACCACTCCAGTCTGCCACTCCGTAGACATCATTCTGGTCCTCCGTGCAACACTAGGTGAGACAACCATGAAAACTGCAGTGCCCAGATCCTCCAGACTGAACACCATCCTGCAGCTTTAAGTGATGGAGGTTTACCCAGCTGGTAATTACAGTAAATTTACCCACAACACCTCTGGGATTAATTTGATCTGGGCACCAAAGCAATTAAGGTATTTTGTAAGCCATCACTATGCATGTGTTGTACAAAACTCAGAAACATTAAAGAGTGAGCAGCTTTTCTGCATTATATACCATCTTTTTATATAAAGAATTTATAGTTTGATCAACTCTATGAACTCTATGATCAACTCTATAACCTAAACACCAGGATCTCCCCTCCGCTTTTTAAAATCCAAGCCTCCGTTATCTGGTTTTGAGCTGCCTTCATGTTATTTTCCACGTTGCTTCATATTGTAATCTATTGCACAGATTGCATAAACACTTTTATAGAAAGAAGGAGGAAAAGGCATCATGCTGCTTTGATCCAATGATGCCCAGTAGATTGTAGAAAGGCCTGCCGATGGTTGGTTATAAAGTTTTGTTAAATCACAAGAACTGTTATGAAGATTTTCCTCAAAATTCACAAAAAAAAACTTGAAAGTATACAGTATACTAAGCATTGTCTGCAGTCATTTCTATTCAGTTGACATGAATATTTGTGTGTAATCTGAAAACTAGCCACACGATGGTGCTGTTTCTCAGTTTCTGCAAACTGTGAGGGAATTGAAAGTGAATGTGTTGCAGAAAGGCAGCAAATCCCATAATAATGTCACTTTGTGTGTCTTAAGATAGCATATTGGCAACAAAATTAACAGTTATGTGCGAACAACAGCAAGAACTAGACAAATAGTTGCTGTCACAGAACAGAAGGCTGATAACACTGCATCAGAGGAAGGATCAAACTTTTTTCCTTTTAAGAACTCTTATTTTCTAATAGTCAAAGTCATATTTACAGCCAATTTAAATCTATAAATTTTATGTACGGTTGTTAATCTCATGACAAATGAAGTAGCATGAAAAAATGTTGCACTGAGGTTTGAAAATTTTTTGCAATAATCAATATATAGCATTTATAATAAATAAGCAATAAATCATAACATTCTATATAAATCATTTAAAACTATTAGCAAATCAGACAGACACAAATTAGGGTAAATTACACTTCTATTTGGAGCCGATTTTGAATATATGAAAAAATATAATCCAATCTAAATACATAACCCTAAAACGTGATGTTAAAAATCAGATCTAAATCTATAAAGTTACATCTGTGTGAAGAGATCCTCATCAAAAGGTTTCATTTAGCTCATGTGCAGAAAGAGAGCAAGATAGTTAATAAATGAATAGACTCTCAGTCTTACCATCAAAGGGACTCTGAGATGTTGGATAGGGAATCTTTTCACCCTGCTTTTATTTTGGTGGGCTACTATTATTTTGCAGCAGTCTAAATTTTTCATACTAGTTGGAAATAAGAGTTTTCATTTTTAAAATGGATACATTTATATTTGGGTTTTAACATTCAGTTTTAAATACTTGATTTTAAATGTTTGGATTTAATTTTAAAGTCACACTATGTCACTTTTCCATATTTTTAAAATTTCTCCTTGAACCCGATGTGCTAATCTGACCCTTTATACTAGGGTTAATGAAAAGTCACTCAGCCCCACCTGCTGTTTGGATCCAGAATACCACATTTGTAACTTCTGAGTGCCCCTGAAGTCTCACAAAATCACGTATCTCACGAGGGTTAGGCTAACCCAATGTGGCTAGCCGTTATGCTAGCGCCGGAGTGTTTTTAGCTCATGATTCCTGATTTTTTTTGATCTCTTCCCGCTTGAACACAGTTGATTTCTTTAAAGGATTAAATAACCGCTCCAGTAGAAAGCTATGAAGGCTGAGGAGACATTTCAACAGTTAGATTTAGATGTTTCTGAGCAGAAACAATGGTGCTAACGATTTTACGGCAGTGATTTAAAACGGACACTGGGGGTGCCAAAACAAGCAAAACTACATAGTATGCCTTTAAATATTTAAATGTGAAAATATTTAGTATCGATTTTATATATAATATTTTTATTCTAAATATTTAGATTTAATAAAATAGCTATACCTGACTTTAAATGTTTCATTGAATATATTTAGATTTAATCTAAAATATTTAGATGTAAATGTTCATATTTAGACCTGATTCTAAACATTTACTCTCAATTCAACATATTTAGCTCTAATTCTAAAAGTTTAGTTTCAATAGATTACTAATTACTTATTTTCCATTTTATTTTTTTAAACTCGAGTCTAAATATTTATTTTTTATGTTATATTTTCAGGCTAAACTAAATATTTAAACATGATTCTATACATTTAGATATAACTTAAGATAATTCAATTTCATTCTACTGTTTGGGTTTGATATTAAATATTTATTTTATATATTAATACTTGGATTTATATTTAAACAGTTGGATATAGCATTATAATAATTAAATGCAGTAATTATTAGACTAAAAATGTCACTATTTTCTGTTATATTTAGCAAAATGTTACTAAATATGGCTAAGAGTAGCTGTTTTTTGTTTTTTTTAATGCATTACTTCATAATCAATGCCCCATACTAAGCTATGCTAGGAGCATGATGACCAATGGGTCTAAAAATATGTACCCTCCAATAATCAGTGATGTTTGCTTTCTTCGTCTTTAATTAAAGATAATCAGAGCCAACATAAGAATTTAAAGCAGCAATCAACACAGCTCAACAAGGTCAAAATATAATTATATTTAAAGTGCAGAAAAATCAAACAATCAAAGCACAAACCAGAAGGCGATTTAATTCCAGTAACATAAACTGGTCATTTAGAAAACAGTCATCAGCACTTCATTGTCTTTATATTTAATCTAAATCAACCCATTAAAGCAATGACTTCTTCTTTTTTGTCCCCCAAGGTTTAAAACAAAACATTAAAGTGATTACTGAACATAAAAACACTCCCTAAACTCCCATTTGCTCCAGTTTTGGTTCTTACTAAATAATTAGTTTTTTTTAACAGTGTTCATTCAAAAATAATATCACTACGGCTGAGCCAAATGACGTTGTCGCCCTCTTGTGGTAAACAAAGTTAAACCCTTTAGTGAACCTTTTAGGTGAGGTCACATAATAAGAAGGATGAGGTCTCTTCATGGTCCCAACAGGAAACACTTTAATCACATATTTCAGGTGTGAATGGTTATGGAACCACCTACTCTACCTTGTTCATCTGAAAAAAAAAGAAGAAGAAAGTTCATGCTCACCTCCAGGAATTTGATCCCAGAGCCCAAGCTTTCTGCGAAAGTGAGCCTGAATACATCTCAGAATCCTTTTCTGCAAGTAAGGCGATGTTGCACGTCCAGAGAACCCAGTACCTTGGCTTCTCTCCTCGCAGATGGTGGGGTTACATAGACGCAATGACCTGTGGCTTCATGGGGCCGAGCCAAGGCTTGGTTAGCAGGTGCTAGCCTGTGAGCTCCTCTCCTGCAGGCGTGGCTGCTTTCCAAGGTAACCCCTTCATTGTGACATCACCTGCATTAAATCTACCTCTTTCCCTGAGACCAGTTTACCATAGGAGACCCAACAGCTGATGGGCCAATCTCCTATGAGGCTTAGGATTGACTTCGAAATGTCTTGTTTACATTAGGGGTCTTTTAAAGGCCATACAATCCAAGCTGAGTCTTGGTCTAGGTATGCAGTAAAGGTTCCATTGATTTGCACATAAAAAGCTTTAGCTAACGAGTGTAATCTACCGTAACGAGCAACCTGCTTGTGCCACAGCTGTTAACCAATGAAGTGCTTGATTTGTTTACTGCATATCTCTATAAATTGAAAGTCCCAAAACATGTTTAGCAGAACATCACGCTGCTTTTGCAATCACCTTTCAGCTCATTACGTGATTTTATACAAAGTTTATTTCTTCCATACATAAAATTATCACTCACCCTCTAAACCCCCGGCAAAAGATGACCCAAGAATTCTTAGGAGCATAGTTTGACAGAGTTGGAATGACCCATTTTATTGTGGGCAGTTGAGTTACATGGGTGTAAATAACAACAAAGGAAGTTAATGGTTGACTTCTGTACATTACATTCTAACAAAGTGATGGTCTCGCAGTCGTTTCAATGTACACTTCGAATACTTCAACTGTGACAAGCTTTATATTACTCATTCATCTGTGTTAAGACAGTTAATATAAAATATAAAGCAACTCATGACTAAAAGTTTAATTGGTTAACACTTTAAATCACACCTCTATGTCTACTTAGTTTTAATACAGCCATACGATACAAGTATACAAGGTTATTTTTGTGGTTAGAGAAAAACACAACAGAGGTGTGGAAATGCAAACATACAGCTGTTTCTTAAACTGCTCATAAGTGTGAACCAAGTCAAACAAAGCGGAAGCCTTTTTTCTTTCATGGGGTAAAGATGATTCAGGAGGAAAAAAAAAAAAGGAGAAACGAGGTTTT
Source organism: Callopanchax toddi (assembly GCA_006937965.1). Lineage (NCBI taxonomy): Eukaryota > Metazoa > Chordata > Actinopteri > Cyprinodontiformes > Nothobranchiidae > Callopanchax > Callopanchax toddi. Next base: position 3,009,308 of record SSNR01000055.1, on the reverse strand, counting down.
TCTAAACACAGCCTGAGACAAGTGTACAATATGCACACTTGGGAGGGAAATAAAAGCAACGCAACAAAATAAAACTACTAATATATACCACTGTTTCTCTGATTTCTCAGGTAAAAATAAATCTCTGGTGTTTGTCCATGGGTTCCATCTTCCAGTAGCAAAGTGCCAATAGAGAAACGGGGACTGTCGGTTGGCCTTTTGGGGGGTTACTCACCGTGTTCCTCATCCAATGGGACAGCAGAAGAAAAGGGGGTTCAGGAAAACCAGCTGAATTTCAGTGTTTGTCTTTTAATCTGTCAGGTTTTCTATATAAATCAATAAGTCTCAAGCTTTTCATTCTTCAAAAGAGGTTTCGCGTGTGCCAGTAGATCGCCGTTTGTCACCGGTGGATGGGTCCTCATTGGTTATTTTTAGCTTTGGCGTGTGTGAGAATGTGAGACTTTAGGTTGGTTGACTGGGCGAATTTCTTATTGCAGCCGTCGAAAGGGCAGACGTAGGGTCGGTCTCCAGTGTGGATTCGTACATGTGTGCGCAGGTTGAAGTCCAGAGAGAACCTTTTCCCGCAGCCTTCGAACGTACACTGGAAAGAGAGAGTGGAAAAAGTGGAGTCGTTTCACCCATCTATTGACACACGTAACACGTCGACGGCTTGATGCCAACCTGGAAGGGTTTCTCCCCTGTGTGAACGAGCTGGTGACGTTTCAGCTTGGAGCTCTCGACAAAGGCCTTGCCGCACTCCGCGCAGACGTGTACGCGAGGTCCGTGGGTGTGGAGATGCTTCCTCATGGCCGAGTTATCCCTGAACATCTTTGTACAGCCCTGGAAATGAAAGAAAAACATAAAACACGTTTGCATTACGTCATTTTTAGAAAAGGAAAAAAAAAAAAACACGACTGCAAAGACAGGTGGGTTTTTTTTTTGCTTTAAATTTAAATCAGCCAACGTTGTGAAAGGATTCTTGTAAAGCATCACTAGACTCACTTTATGAGGACAAGCTATCGTCCGAGGAGCATCGTCTTCTTTGACCTTCCTGGGCTTCATTCTGTTTAAAGAAAGAGAAAAAGACACACAAAAAAACCACTATAAAGACACTTATGAAATAAATGTAAATAATATTTTGCTCTAAAATCATACCATGAGAATACAATTACGTCTTTGTTTAAATTGAATTTGATATAAACCACTTTCTCGTGAATTGCAGCTGTTAGTGTGAAAAAGTATTTGCCTCCTCCTGTAAGACAAAGCATGATGTGCTGCTTTTTGAGATCTTTTAGCCTACTTCATGTGGTCAAACGGGTTCTATTGGAGAAATGTCTTAATTCTACAGGTCTGGCAGTAATCAGGACTGGGTGTGGCTGGTGAAACTGAATTCAGCTTTCCAAATAATGTGATTAATCACAATTAATTCATGATTTAAACAAGGGGGCAATAATGTTTTCCACATAGAGCCAGGTTGGTTTGGATAGATTTTGTCCTTTAATAAATAAAATCATAATTTGAAAACCACAGTTTTTATTTACTTATTTTTATTGACCAGAAGAGGGTGGCTTGCCAACTCCGGGTCAGAAGAGAGGTCCCACCCTAAGTGGAGGAGTTTAAGTATCTCGGGGTCTTGTTCACGAGTGAGGGAAGGAGGGAGCGGGAGATCGACAGGCGGATTGGGGCAGTGTCTGCAGTGATGTGGACACTGAACCGATCAGTCGTGATGAAGAGGGAGTCGAGCCAGAAAGCAAGGCTCTCGATTTACCGGTCGATCCACATCCCAATCCTCACCTATGGTCATGAGCTTTGGGTAATGACCGAAAGAACGAGATCTCGGATACAAGTGGACAAAATGAGTTTCCTGCACAGGGTGGCCGGGCTCAACCTTAAAGATAGGGTAAGGAACTCGGACATAGGGGAGGGACTCGGAGCAGAGCCGCTGCTCCTCCACATCGAACAGAGCCAGTTGAGGTGGTTCGGGCATCTGGTTGGGATGCCTCTTACCTCGGGAGGTGTTTTGGGCATGTCCTGCTAGCAGGAGGCCCCCGGGTCGACCCAGGACAAGCTGGAGGAAATACATCTTCAGGTTGGCCTGGGAATACCTGTGTGTCCCAGCTGAGGAGCTGGCAAACTTGGCCGGGAAGAGGATGGCTTGGGATGCCCTACTTGGGATGCTGCCCCTGCAGCCCGGATAAGCGGAGGAAGGCGAAACGAGTTTTTATTTACTCAGGTTATCCATCCATCCATCCATTTTCTGTAGCCGCTTATTCCTCCACAGAGGGTCGCGGGGCAGCTGGTGCCTATCTCCAGCGGTCAAGGGGCGAGAGGCGGGGGACACCCTGGACGGGTCGCCAGTCCATCGCAGGGCCACACAGAGACGAACGAGACAAACAACCACACACCCACTCACACCTAAGAACAATTTACCAGCCCAATTAGCCTGACAGTCATGTCTTTGGACTGTGGGAGGAAACCGGAGCACCCGGAGGAAACCCACGCATGCACGGGGAGAACATGCAAACTCCACGCAGAGAGGCCGCAGAGCCGGGACGCGAACCCACGACCTCCTTGCTGCGAGGCAACAGTGCTAACCAGCTGCGCCACCATGCAGCCCTTACTCAGGTTATCTCTGATCTAATTTGTTTTCTGACCTAATACATACGTGTGACTGGTTAGCAAAAACTCAAAGAAACCTGTAAAGAGACATACCTTTTCACAGCATTGTACATTTATAACTGAGAGCTGAAGTCCTTTAAATCACTTTAATCACATGAGGCCCATTAAACACTAATTATGGTTTTTTGAAGTGATCTCCAAAGATCACATTACTTTTGCAAATGATAACTAGTGTCATATGTTTTTCAATTATTCAATAGAGAGCTGTCATATAAAAGAAAGTTGCGTGAGGTAGCTAGTACTTTATTTTATTTACAAATATAGGATTATTTGTTAAAAGTAAATTAGTGAACAGTATAGAAACATTACCAGATCTCCCACATTTTTCTGAATAGTGTCAACAGTATACCTATTCCAGCAAAAATCTTGCCAACCTTTCTGAAATCTAGCATCTCGTAAGCTGAAGCAGCATACTGCATGAACATCAGAGCTGTGTTGATGGTATAAACAGGTTTGTTTACCGCTGGGAGCAACTGAAGCCAACACTCACCTGGCAAATTCAGCCAGCTGTTTGGGGTCTGAGAGGTCGATCCCCGGGATGCCACCTGGGGGCAGCTTCTTCCCCGTCATGTACTCCGAGTAATCCGGAGGGGAGTTCTCCCCCACGATCTGCTCCTCCACCACTGACTCATGGTCAATGTCTTTATTGTCATCTAGGAAGACATTACAGAGACTGAACGGATAACATATTGGCAGCACTCTGGCTACAAGCCTGAGGAGGCGGAAAACATCTGCTCCAGCATCGGCTTTCAGACTAAATTAAAAATGACTTCAATGTGGCACAATGATTGCATGAACACATTTGCTAATAACACTCACAATTTGACATTTTATTGTATAATTTATACAGTAATTAGAAATTTGTGGGTAAAAGCATAGCTAACCATTAATGTTTATTTTTAAAAGGGTCTGACCAAGAACATAAAATAATATAGTTTAAATTTGAGGTATCTTATGCCACTTCCTACTTTTACACAAACACATCTCAGAAACTGCTTTTATTACGTCACTATTTTCAGGAACCCAATGCTTGCATGCATTATGCAAAGTTAAGAAGGTTTCAATTACAAAACAGAGTTTATCAGAGTACAACTGAAAGGCTGAGTGGATTAATCAATCAGTCAGCTGACAAAAAATGGCTACTGTTTAGATAACACAGTACTGTGAAGAATTGATTAATGGGAAAACTAAGCAGACTAAGTGAAAACATGCTCAGATTAAAAAACATTTGAGCTCATGTTGTAAAAACAATACAAAATGTTTAATTTTTAGAATAATTTCTGTAAAAGTATAACATTCGTATTTAATTGTGTGAATTTCCCCAGCTATATACAGAATTTTCCCTCCTTTAATAGTGCTAAAAATACAGGAAGAAATATGTTTCTAAAACGTAAATAAAATGACAGTTTTACGCAACAAAACTAAGTGTATTTTATTTAAATTGAGAACAAAAATGAAATTATTATAAATTCCCAAACTGCTGTTAAGAGGAAACATTACCTTTCACCAACCAGCAGAGAGCACTATAAATAGATGAATAGATTTAAAAATGGTCTGCCTCCGGTTGCTAAACTGGTTAAACTAGTTTTACGAGGCTTAAATATAATCGATGTCCTCGTTAAAAATTAGCTATTTGGTGTTTTATTTAACCGTTTAAGTGATAAATTTTCCACCTGGTCGCTGTTTATTGTCAACTCACAATGCGAGGCGCAAACACAGTCTAGTCTGGTTAAGCCACGGAAGCCAATGCTAATGGCTAAATATTAAACAAAATAATTGGTAATTCACTCATAAATGTCACATGTATTAAGCCTGTACTCACAAAACACACTCCCTGAGAGCTACACTCGACGTTAAGTGTGCAGTAAGTGCGCCACAACGCTGCGGCCTGTAAATATACCAGACCCTGCTGCTTCCCTACCCGAAGCACCGCCGCCATCTCTGCCTGGCCGCCTCTATCGCCATTTTTTCGGGGCCGCCGCCATACTTACTAGTCTGGGGGAATATGGCGGCGCCCAGCAACACCTAAAACATGGCCTCCCTTCAAAACAAAAACATTTCGATGTGCTACAGAAGGGTTCTGCTTCGAAAACTTGCATTAAACGTCGCTTTTCACGACGGCGCGACGGACCACTCCAGGAAATAGTCTGGTGCAGCAGGACAACGCCCTGGTAATGAGGCCTCATGCAACGGAGCTGACTAAACAAGGACAGGGCTAACGATACTCACCCGATGCCCACATAGTAACAGAAAATTCCCCCTCCAGTGTCTTTATTTGCACCTGCTTCTGTTCCCATTTTCGTCCACCAACCTCGGTGCCAGTTAAATAGCTCTTTTTGCCTGCTTTCTTTCCACCAGTGCCGCCTCCCCGTTTCACTCGACCCACTGAGCTCTTCCCAGCCACAGTCACTAAAGTCTGCTCAATGTACTCGTCCTCAACCCCCGGAGCCGGTACCGGGATGAGAATCTGGTCCTCGAATCCGCTCCCGCCGTCCGTATGCAGGTCAGAGTCATCCCCGCCGACAACCTCCTCCCGAGTCTGGACCAGGATCACCTCCTGGTGGTGGTGGATCGAGCTGGGGTCGTCGGTGACTAGCGGCTGGAGCGCAATCATGGGCTGCCCATCATCATCATCATCGTCGTCGTCGTCATCCCCGCCGACCACCGTGGTCTCGATAGTCTCCACCGGTATGGTTTCTACCTCTATTTCGTGGAGCTCCACGATCTCGGCGGGCATCTCCGAGCCGTCTGTCTCAATGTACAGCGTATCTCCGGATGCCATATTGAAATTCGCCAGTTTGCCTGTCTCATTCACGCCGTGTTGTGCTCCTTTTTGGAACCTCACAAACACACTCACACACCCCCTGCTCTGCACCTCCTGCCTCCGTCTCTTCTCCCTGTTCCTCGATAACAACTCTCCTCACTCCGTCCCACGCCACTTCTCGTCGCCACTATGCTCTCAGATCCAAGCATCGCGAGATTTCACTAAATCCTAATAAGAAAGGTGCTGCTGAAATACTGAGAGTTCCAGGGGGTTTCCAAACCCAGTAGACATTAAACGAAGTTTAATCCAAAACTGAGAGTTAATTTGGTCCACTTAGTTTGCCATTAGAGTGACATTAATACTTTATAAATGCTATTTTAATTCAAAACGTACAATTAGGCATAAAATCCCAAATGACAGCTAGCTATTTATGTGATAATGAGAAAATAGTATGATTTATATGAACTTAAAAAAAAAAAAAAATTGCATTACATTTTCCCACCAGTTGCTACATCTACATTCTATTCAAATGTGCACTATGATAATCATCATCGTGTGAATGACAATAAAACAATTCTATTCTTTTACATATCTAAAGCAGTAAAGGGATTTCAAGCAGGTTCATAAATGTTATATGTTTTATTGTTCCTGCATAGTTCTACCTGCTAAATATCACCTATAGTCTATTGAAACACAATTGTCAAATTCTGTCTATAAGTATATTATTTATATAAAAAAAAAGCAAGATGTACCAGCAAACTTGGCTTAAAGATACTGTAAGGCACATTCTAGTATAGTTGGTGGTATTTCTGCATTAGAATAAACATATACCCTCAATAATACAAAACAATTTAGCAAAATTTCTGGAATTATCTAAGGGTCTGCTGCTTTTATTATTGAAATATACCATTTATTCTAATAAATATGTGTACAGATCCCCAGAGTTTACTTAATATTAGTCATAAACTTTTATTACGTTCTCATTGTATATCTTTATGTATGTTTTACAGTTTATTTTGCATTTTTACATTGTTTACTTTTGCTTTTAAGTATTAATTAAAAATACATAAACCATTTATATTATATACAATAAAATTACACATTATTTTTCTTTTTGTTGTAAGGATAAATAAATAAAAAGATGCTGCATCTCACTGAATTTCATCCCTTCCTTCTTTAAAATCAGCGATGCATATAGGACTGCCTGGCCAGGGAGGTCATCATCTATCTTCCTATGATTCATTGCTGACCACTGATAGATAATACATTCAGGAAATGTTTCTGCAGAACATCCTACGTTGAGTGCAACACTTTAAATAAACACAACAATCCTATCAATAGCAGCTCAGATGGTGTTTCTCTGCTGCACCAGCTGTAATTTATGGCGCCTGTTAAGTGAGAACAAAAGCACCAGACAGGCATCAAAAAACACACAAAATGAACAACACACCTTCATTTATCTAAGACATTGTTCACAGTTTTATTTGAATTCATTTGAAACTCAGTGTTTTTTTTTTTTTTCTTTCGTAGATCAGGAAGCACTTTGTCATAAAAGGAGACAATAAAATGAACAATATCCACCATATCCTTGCAGCCAATAAACATTTTTATTAACAATGTGATCACAAATACTCTGGTGTGTTTGTATTTTTTATTATTTTTATTTGAGATAAGAAGATTGTAATATCCAAATAGGCTTATTCCACCCTTGGTTTCAGGTCAAAATCCTGTTTTTTTTTGTTCCTTTTCTTAAAAATTTCTGCCATTGTTTCATCACTGTGTTGGCGAAATGGTAAAAAAAATTTAAAATAAATGTCTCAGGTCAGATGATGAGAAATGGAAAGTGTTTGCAAATATACCTCAAACAAAACTAAACATATAGAATTGATGTGCAATAAAATGACCACTATTATTACTATCATATTCTTATATTTCCCCCAATATCACCAAATGTACTCACTACACTACCACAACTCATTACATTACACTGATAATCATAAGAATGATAGTAATAATAATGAAAATATAACAATAACAAAAAAGAATCAAACAAACTTGGAAAAAAAAATGAAGCAAAAGAAACATATTGTATTTTATAAATTTCCTTTGGGCAAAGGACAGCAGGGAGAACTGACAAACGGACGAAAAATGTTAACAAAACTGAGTAATCAGTGCGAGAATGTGCCCCATTCACGTCTCTCTGCAGAAACTAACAAACCAAATGCTACACAGACACGCCTGAGGTGTTACAGTAACGTTGTCGCGTTGTTTCAACACCACAGCTGAAGACGATGAGTAGATGTCACAGTTTGGGCCTCTGTTCCCGACTCCTCCTCCTCTTCATCAGGCCCTCGGCAGCTGCTGCAGGGGCAACGGTTTGGAAAAGTGGCTCTCGTCTCAAAGATTATGTCGTGCTAACTCGACTGAGTTCAAGTCTAAGGGCTGTGAGGGAGGAGAACAGAGGGCGGAAAGTTAAAGTTCAAATTTAAGACTTTTTAAACTTTTTGTGGTAAATTGGGTCAAACTGAGAGTTTCATTGAGAGCAGATTTCTTCTCTCCTTTTTGCTTTTTTGTGTCCCTCTTAAATGTTTGAAGGCACCAAATCAACTTATTATATCAACTTAATACTTATTAAGGGGAAAAATAGCTGGCTCTATGTGGTAAAAAAGAACCTGCCTGATAACGGTAGGCTAAAAGATCTAAAAAAGCAATACATTTTCACAGCACTATATAATTCCCCCCAAAATTTGTTCTATGAAGCACAAAATGAGCAGTTTAGTGTATTTTCTTCTCTTATTATTAATATTATTCACTATCACAATTCCATCCTTAAATTGTCAAAAATGTTGCTGTGATTTTTATAACATAAATACTGTATTAAAATGCATGCTATTATAATATTGCAATCTTTTAAAAGTTCATCGCATTCATTGTTCAGAATTTATTCAAAATACAATTTTTTTCTGTTACAAAACAATATAAAATTCTACTATTCATTATTCCTTTCACTATAATATTATCCATTATGTAGAACTCTGCTTATCTGCGTAAGTCTGCAAATGTATTATAATTTTTTAAGCATTTAAAAATATATATGTTTTACAATAATAGAATAAATGAAAGACTTGTACACCAATATGCAGGTTCATTAATAATTACATTTGTCTGTAGAGACTGACATTTTAAGTCTCATAAAAGGCCTTTTAAGGATGTTTAGTATTTAGTTTTATTCTTGTTTATTTTTTAATTAATCATCTAATTTTATTTATTAATTTTAGACATTTAGTTTTGCAACACTATCCTGCAAAAATGCAACATCATGGATTCTATTAATGTAATGTGTCATAACTGTTTTTATAAACCAAGTAGGGATATTATTACATTGCTGGATTTTGTTTATAATGACTCTAGTGCAACCTAGTGGTTAGAGCTGCTCATAACTACCAGGTTTGCTCAGTTCCACTGATTTGTTTTCTCAGAAAGACGTTATCAGGTGATAGAACAGTGTTTACATTCTGATCTGATCAAGACAAAACAAAACGTACCATCAATTATCTCCTCCTTCACTTTGTGCAATTCACGGAACACCTCATCCAAGATTTCCTATTAAAAAAACAAATAAGAAAAGCTTAAAAAGATCACAGGAAACATATTTGTCTAGAAAAATATCAGATTTTCTTCCACAATTAAAATTAGCTTTCAGGAAACAACACATTTTGTTGGTAAAATCCCAAAATTAAAAATCACTCTGACCAGATGTTTTATTTTACCTGTTTCATCCTATCGAGGTCTAACGAGTCTGTGTCGCCTCCACTCCCTGCATTTCTGACCCTGCAGGATATAAATGTTAATACAATAACATCAATAATTAGAGGTTTTTATTTACTGCGTATTTAAATCTGTCTCCATAAGATACAGCCAATGAGCTGTAGCGCTCTCACCTTGAAACCATTGACCTGTCTGCAGAGTTAGCTCGGTCCCAGGGCTTCTTTGCACCATCTGTGTGACAAGAGTACTTGACTGAACAGAAAAACTAACAGGGAGTGGAACCCAGGACTACTCTGAAATAGTATAAAATAACGTCTTGTTCATAATATATGATGTAATTTCATATTTTGTGTATTTTTAAGATAAGGTCGGTTCACTTACCTGTTGAATTCTGTCCACTCCGTGTGCTGGGTGACGGAGAGTTTGGATCATCCTAGAAACACAAATATAAAACATCAGTGTTTGTGTCACTTAAACTGTAGTGGATTAAAGCCTCACTAATGTTTAAAAGCTTGGTACTTTGCACTTTACACTTAGAAGTGACAAGTGCAAAGTACCAACCTTTAAAACTTTAGTGAGTTTAAGCCAGTTCACTTTCAAAGCTTGGCACTCCATGCTTTTACACTCTGAAGGGGAAATTGCAAAATATTTTAATAGTAATGAGTTTTAGTAATCACTTCAGTTTAAGAGCTTGGTACTCCACGTTTCTTTTTGAGGTGCAAAATGCAGATTATCAAACTTTTAAACGTTCTTAAAATCATGGTGCTCCACACTTTTCATTTTGGAGTAAAAATGGAGATTCCCAAGCTTTTAAACTAAACCGAGTTTAAGCCACACTCATATATCTGTACTTCACACAATTTCATTTTGAAGTTAAAAAAAAAAAGTTAAAGTCTTTTAAACTGTAGCTTGTTTAAGCCTCACTAAAAGTTAGGTACCCCACACTTGTAGATTTGAAGTGAAAAGAGCAAATTACCAAGCTTTTAAACAAGTGAATTAAGCTTGCTGCACCTTTTATTTTGAAATGTTTAAGCTTGTCAGATGAGAAGTGAAAAGTCTCTAGAAAACTTTTCTTTTTTTCTTTCCACTCAAACATAATGAGAAGCTAGTTTAATAAATCTGTTTTGTAGTTGACTCACATTTTGGCTGTCCTCCGGCTTCTCTGAAGCTGCTTTCCTTCTGGGGGAAAGAAGAAGCCTCAAATAAGAACAATGACTTTCCATGAAAGTCATTTTTAATAGTAACGATTATACATGCTGACTGTGGGTCTAACTAATAATGACTGAATCCTAAACACTTTATTTTATAGCTGAATGCTCTGACCTTCGTGCCAACAGAGCGTTCATCTCCTCCATCAGTCCTCCGCTGCCTCCACTTGTTCGGTTGGCATCGTTTTTGGCGCTTGAAGAGCTCTCCTCAGGCTAAAGAGTAGAGTCCATAACTACTTGTTACTTTTAAAGGCAAGCTTTTGCAGTCAGGGGTAGGAGAGACATGCATCTTTACAACTTACTCTTTGGACACGACGTAATTTGGCTCCAGCGATCATAGCAGCGAGACCTGTTGGTGCAGGAGCCTCATCCCCATTGCTGCATCCTCCTATGGGCAGAGGAGGAGGGAGGTGAGGCTGAGGAGCCCCTGCTGTTGTTGGTGGTGGGCCTGGCGGTGGTGGTGGAGGAGGAGGGCCACCCATGTTCATTGGTGGAGGTACTATAGGTGGAGCCACAGAGAGCACAGCAGGATGGCCTTGGAAAGGAGAACCTGGAAACAACAGGTTAAAAAAAAGTACTTTAACTTAGTTTGGGATGTTGTTGAAGAGGATTCAGATTATTTGTAAGAACTCGTGTCCTACCTGAGTTAGAGGACCGCCGCTCTCGCTCCATGTGCGCCTGCATCTGCTGCTGCTGCTCCATCATTTGCCTACAGGACCAGGATAGACGTCAGCATCACAAACATCTGAACTCAGAACAGAATATCTACACAGAGGAATGATTTCCAGAGCTGCACCAGAATACACCTGCAGGTCCAAAAAGTGAAACTAAAGTGAAAACCTCTTTCAAGTTTGTCTTTTTAGGGTTTTTATTGTTATTATTTTTTGAATACAGTTACATTTTCAGATTATTAGTTTTAGCAGACCTGTTAAAGCATCATGGAAACTATTTCCTACTTGGAAACAAATTTAAAAAAAGAAAATAGACATCTTTTTATTTTGATTATAGATTTTACTCTGTAGACTGATTGATGGCTGTCAGGGCCGGATCTAGCCAGCCCCACTAAGGGGGGCAGGTAAAATATCAGGGGGGCCAGTCTGGACATGCTAAGAATTTTTTGGTCATCACATCCCCCCCAATCCCTTAAATGCATCAAAAACTACACCATCATCATATCAGTTCCTCTATCCATAGATTTATTTTCATATTTGATCCCTACCCTCTGCATTTACCCGGGCTTGGGACCGGCACAAGTAGGACACTGGCTGATGCCCTGTTGAGGCTGATTCATCGGTTTAGTTTCTGTTTTGTTTTTTTGTTCTTCTTTGGGTTTTTTGTCCTTTTTTGTGTTTTTTTGTTGTTGTTCATTTTTGTGTTTTTTTGTTCATTTTTGTGTTTTTTGTTTTGGTTTTTTGTTCTTTTTGTGTTTTTTGTTCTTTTTTGTTCTTTTTTGTGTGTTTTTTTTGTTCTTTTTTGGATTTTGTTTTGTTTTTTGTTCTTTTTGTGTTTTTTGTTCTTTTTGTGTTTTTTGTTCTTTTTGTGTGTTTTTTGTTTTTTTTTTGGTTTTCCGTTTTGTTTTTTGTTCTTTTTGTGTTTTTGTTTGTTTGTTTTTTGTTCTTTTTTGTGGTTTTTTTTTCTTTTTTGTGTTTTTTGTTTTTCTTTCTTTCTGTGTCATTCATCAGTAGCTACTTTGAATGAGGACAAACGGAAGAGAGCGCTCACTCTGACCATTTTTCACTGAAATATTTTTGAAATTTGTTATTTCTGCATGCAATCGTGTTTGGGGGGGCAGTGTCCCCCCTTGCCCATGCCTACATCCGGCCTCGATGGCTGTAGTGTGTATAGTATTGTGTTTATCTTTCTGTCTTGTAGATTTCTGCAGATGTCATGAGTTTGCTTGTGTTTCAGCCTCTTCCTTATTTGATAGTTCTTGTTTTGTGTTGCAAATCTTGAATGTTTTAATTTGAAATATTTACATTAAAATTCATGTTCGTTCATTTATAAATAATTTAATGAATAAATAAATGTAATACGAGCTCTCTGCACCATTTCCAGTCATATAACTGGGATTTAAAATAGCAGATTTTAACCTTAAGAGTTCTTAAATACCATAAGTGTTTTAATTTGGAGCTGTGATAACAGGTTTGTTGGTGTTTGATGGCTAATTTTAACTATCAGCATCATTAAAATGTGTGATAACCTACATGAATCTCCACGTTATTGCCCTTCTTCTCTAGTCACCATCTGCCCAACCCTTTTGTGTTTAATCAAACTTTCCTCTCATGCCTCTTTGTGACGCATGAAGCATATGTGTGTCACAGCCCAGGAGAGTGGGGGAAGGAGACAGCTCACGGAAAGGAAGTACAGTTTTCCAGCTGTGAGTTGGACAGGAGAAGTGCTGAGGCAGCAGCCTCCCTGATGTGACAGCAGCGAACGCAGCAGGAGCAGATCTGCTGAGCAACATCGACTCTCTGCCGCTGGAGAGGCCGACGAACACAAGCCTCGAGCGTGCACAATCTCCTGTCACAATCACAGCCTTAATCCCAGGAACAGTTTAGCGCACGCGGAATCATATTGAGCCAAAACTCCCATCATATTTGTTCTCTTAAGCCCTGACGTTCGGCATTTGGATGAGCCAATAGGCTGAGTGGAAAAGGCTTTTAAAAAATGGCAACAAGGACCTGGATGTGTCTGTGAAGTGGAACAACAAAGCACCATTTTGAATAATGCTCATTTGAAAGTTTGAAGGAGAATAAGTGAATATTAAGGTGAACATTTAGGGGTAAAAGTACTAAAGGCAGTGGACTGAATCCTGAGTTTCTCTGTGAGATGCTGCCAGATACACTGGACTGGATTTACAGCCTTAATCCCACTGTTCCCATTTAAACAGAAGGCTGCTAAATGTTCATCCACTGGAAATAACTCAGAGAAATGTACCGAGCTCTCGTGGACGCAGCAGGGGAGCTCTCACTGGTAAACATTTCAGAAGTAAACAGTAAATGTCACATCCCTGCTGCAGAGCTCTAAATATAGCTGTAGATCAGTCTGAATTTAGAGCATCACTCTGAGATGCCATTTACTGAAAAGCTTCCTGTTATACAATGAGGTTTTATACAACTGGTCTAGTCAAGGTCTATAAATAGAGATTTATGGATCAAATACAGTTTCTAGCACCCTTAAGCTCCTTGTTTTGCTTTTAAAATCCAGAACTGCATCTTTATTCATCGTTACTGCTCTGATTAAGTGTTTTCATTTCCTGTGTTGTACAGTTGACCAAGTATTAAAAAGTGGAGACTGACAGATTATAAGTAATCAGGATCTTATAATCGGATTTAAAGAAATAAGGTTTTTAAATTGGCCTGGACTACGTGTTAAAAAGTGTAATTACTGTAGATTATGTTGAATTTCTTAAGGATTAATTTCTTACTGTCAAAGATTTTGATACAGTGGATCAGACTTTATTAGAGAAAAGACAACATACTGGTGTGAACAAAGCAGAAGCCACTTCCAGGTTTATTCATGTCGCCCAAGGAGTTCCTCAGGGATCAGTTCTGGGCTCACTGTTATTTACTGTACTGCAAATGCTTATTTTCATTTCTATGTTGATGATACTGTGACGTACTTTGCTGCATCCACACCTTATCGGCCCTTTATCAGCTCCATTACATGATCTCTATGATTCCAAACTTTAAACAAAGACCAAAACTTTGTTTTCTAAATTAAAATCCACAAATCTTTCATCTGTCACCACTCTTCCGGGTTCAGGGATTGTAGATGGTAAAAAAAGTTAAAACAAATTTCTCCTCAGAATAACATCTCCTCTTTCTTTTGAGGCTATAAATAGATATCTGCTACTTTTATGTCTTTGTTAGGCCTTAAGAGATGTAATTTATGCCTCCTCGCTGTGCATGCTTGATTATTCTCTGAGCTTCATAACTCTGATTCATCATTGTACATTGTTCTCTTGTGTTGGATGGTCTTCTTTATCCTTTTGCAGAAAAATTGACATATTCTTCTTTACTAAGCTAGTAGTCCCACCATATGTCCTAAAACAGTACAGGGGATTACTGTGTTTGTTCATTTATTTTGTTATTGTTTGTATAATTTGGTGGATTTTCTGCTCCTACCTCTTGAAATCAGCTTTTAAACAGCCTAAATCTCACTGTAAACATACATTTTAAAATGCACAAACCTTTGGATGTACATTTTTTGATGGATAATTTGTTACCAGCTCTGGTTTTTAGGTAATGTTTTCCCTGTGTGTTGTAGTGCTGACTGAGCTGCTGCCCGTCTCCTTCTCCTTCCTTCAGGAAGATTCTTAATTTCCAGAAAATTTCCTGGTTAAAGTCACACTATGTAACTTTTCATATTTTAAATCCGAGCAGAAACAATGGCGCTAACGTTTTTACGGCAGTGATTTAAAACGGACACTAGGGGGAGCCAAAACAAGCAAAACTGCATAGCATGCCTTTAAATACAGGCTTAAAAAATGTTTTTATATTTTAAGTAAAAAAAAAAAAGACTTTTTTCAACACGAAGCATTAGATAAACTGCACAAATAGTTAAAGAACTATTTCATAAAGTATCAGTCTGAAAGTTCTGAGAGTTTTTTGTGTGAATTTATGAGCATTTATTAACATAATCAAGTAGATCTATTTATCTGTTAACATTTTCAACCATTTCATTACTCAGTTTGAATCATTTTATTCCATTAAGTTAAATTAAAGATAAACAAAATTTTTGTGATCTTCACGCAATGATAAATAACTATTCAGCTAACTAATTAATTCACCCTGCCATGTTGTTTCAGGGAAGAAACTGGATGTGAACCTTTAGGCTGTGAACTGTCTTAACCACAGCACCACTGCGCTGATGTTTGTATGATCTCAGGAAAAATACTTCACCTTGCTCTCTGAGCTTCTATCTCGTCTGAAGTTGGGCCATTCTGGACTTGACGCTGGAGAGCTGGACCTAAAAGAAAAGCAGAGGGAGAGGAAAAAAAACTGTTAAAACAAAACTCTATACTATCATATTGAAGACGTTTCTGTGGAAAGATTATGAACGATTAATATCCTACAGCTCTTTGAACAACCTCAAGTTGGAGAAATAGAGATCAGCTATTGCAGGATTGAGGAGCTAATGGCTAGTTTTTAATTAATGTGAAGACTATATCAGAAGCATTTAAGTAAATAAATGATAAATTTCACATAATGTTTTTACATAAATTAGCTCGCTATCTACCTTTGGTAAATGGTAAATAGCACTTTCTAAGTCCTACATATTCACATATTCACATTTCTGGACAATATTTCATAATTTTCCTGCTGGAATCACCATGTAACGTGAAACTGATGGCAAGACTAATCTTCAGGAAAAAGACTAAAATCACTTTTTAAAGAAACTATTTTTAATAAAAATTTGAGAAAGTCATTTCAATAATATCGTAATTACAGACTGCTTTAATATTAGTCTATTAATCAGGGGTTAAAGTTTGTCGTCGTAGCGACAGATTTCAGTCAATTGGAAAAAAAGAAAAAAGTGTGTCTGTGCGTGTGTGTGTCGCACACACTGCTGTTGCGGTCGTGTAATGACCCCAAACTACCAAGTAGTGCTCGCGGCAGAACCAGAAAGGTGGAGCTGCACCAGGTTCAGCCCCTCTGACTTGTTTTTTTATTAACTTTATTGCAACCAGGGTCAGCCCTGCTCCGCTATTTTTTAAAATTAACTTTATTGCAAAAGAGTGAATTTACAAAAAAATAACTGAATATCTGCCTGTTTCTCCTTCTGTTTCCCCTTGTTTTCAGGATAAAACATATCCTCAAAATTGATTAAATATCTCGGGGTTTCAGTCATATTCTGGTAGCAGTATTAGTTTGTGAATTTCTGTCATACGGACTACAACGAGAGACAGTGAGCCTAGCAGAGAAAGCCAACTAGCCCACTTTGCTTCGTAGCGTTAGCTGCCATTAGCTGCTAATAGCAGCTGTTAGGTGCTATCAGCTAGCAGCTTTTAGCTGCTCCTGGCAGGGGCCAAAGCCATCCATCCATCCATCTTCTGTAGCCGCTTATTCCTCCACAGAGGGTCGCGGGGGAGCTGGTGCCTATCTCCAGCGGTCAAGGGGCGAGAGGCGGGGGACACCCCGGATGGGTCGCCAGTCCATCGCAGGAGGGGCCAAAGCACTGGGGGTAAGCCTGAGCGCTAAGCGGACCCGTAGCACGTAGCTCAGCAGATCCAGCGTAGCGTTAGCCGCCATTAGCCGCTGATAGCAGCTGTTAGCTTTGCCCTTGGGCTCTGTGGCTTAACCTGGTGGGGCCCAAAGCACCGGGGGAAACCCTGAGCGCTTCGCGGACCCGCAGCACAAAGCTGCGCCGGACCAGGAGCACCATACAAAGCTCCGCGGACACACTTACAGCATTACCCGACAACGAGGTGTTGCATCTCCGCCGGACTTTGTGCTCCGGATCCGGCGGAGATGCAACACCTCACTCTCGGATCCAACAGCCCAGTGTAATAGTCCAATAACCAGGTCAATCACAGGGGAGGTGTGGGAGCTGACTCTGATGGAATGGGCGGGTCTGACTCTGGTTCACAGCAAATTCAAAAGTGTTAATTTTGGGGTGTTGGTCAAATTTCAGCAAGTGTAGAGTTAATTTAAATCTGAGAAGAGTTATATTCTTGATATGTAACTCTGAGTTGCCAAATAGTGCGAGTTAAAACTGAGTGTTAAAAAGGAGTGTTTCTAAATCAAATCTGTAGGTGTCAAATGGGATAAGATAACTCTTGACCTGCTAACTCTGAACACCTGCAGTGGACAGAACACCTCCAGAGTCAGTCTCTGACTCCTCCCTCTCCTTTTACCGGTCGGAGCTGCAGCAGAGAGGAGAAGAAGCTCCTCCAGGACATTTTAACTCGACTTTTCTTTTTGTCTACATTGTTTTCTACACTCGGTAAGTCACTGAAATCGATATTTGCCAGAGATGGTTATAATATTTCATTATTTTGTACTATTTGTCTGAGTGGAGCCACAGGCGCTAAGCTAGCCACGTTACTCGACGTCAGGTTAGTCATTTGTTTAAGTTCGCTGAAAGTTTCTGTCTGAGGACAAATACTGTAGCAAGGAAAACTGTTGGAGACACATTCGGAGTCAAACATGTCGCTAAACTCCTACACAAATAGCATAGTGCAGGTGTTTGGGTTCTCAAATATGAGCGTCGGTTTATGGCGCCACTTGAAACTTCACCATAACTTTTTGAAAATTCTACCCAGTTCAGACACTATTAAGACCCGCATGGTCTCCGTGACTGGTTTGCGGTTTTTTAGCCGCACACCGAACTAACTACCACGTGGTTTGTATTTAATAGAGCCCGTATTCGGCGTGGTTCGACCTGGGTGTTTGCCTGGAAAAAAAACTACCAGTGTTTTCTATCTGTCTTCATACAAGTAACATTTACCTCATAACATCTAACAG
>SSNR01000055.1:2822993-2991275 GCA_006937965.1 Callopanchax toddi | reverse complement strand
ATGGTAAATAATCACTTACTGTCAGTGACCCACAGCAATCAAATAGGTATTTGCAATATTTAAATACGATAAATTGATTATTTAATTCTTTTTTCTTTTAGTATGAAGAACAGGAAAAGGGGAGTAGAAGCACTTGATCCTGATGAAGCTAAACAGGTGAACTTTCAGAGGAAGAAAAGCTTGACTTTTTTGTTATTAAAAACATTTGACAGCACTTGAATCATCATTTAACCTAAAGCAATTTATTGGCACTCAACATAATAAAATTGAGAATATTTTGGGTTAATTTGCTTAAGTTTATTAAAAAAAAATAAATTTTTTTTCAGAAGGTGTACTGTCCAGAGGTCCCTACCCAAAAGGTGACATCTTCAGTGAAACTCTCCGACAACTGGTTGCAGACATGATGCATCATATGGGTAAGAATTTTATGGTCTGTGATCATAAAAACAGTCTCACATGAGCAAAATTAAAATAAATATTTTTGCTTTTAAAGGAGGATCCCACCCATAAGTGTCCGGACCAACTGTGCAATCAGGATAGCAACACTGTTTCCATATCTCCAAGGTCCATATTCAAAAAATGGTTGTGTAAGTGTTACTACCGCTACATATTGTAATTTATTGTCATTTCAAATTTATTTCTAGTGTTCATTCCATTGATGCATTTTTAAAGTCTGTACCTGTCTGTCTTTTGTCTGTGCATGCAGGAACATTCTCAGCATGGTTCGACTCAGATCCTGAGGCTAATACCGGCCATCTTGAATGGAGGCTCAAGACAGTCCAACGCGACACCTATGATGGCGCTGGCAGGTGTTCCAGACCTAACTTCCAGGACAGCCCAACAATCCAAAGAGAATCGCTGTCAGCTGGTGGACAGCTCTTTGGTGAGGAGTGCAGAGAGATGCTCTCTGTCATCAGACACTCAACTAAACTTATTGTAATAGAATAAATTATTGTATATATTTTTGTAGTTACAAAATGTCCAAGAAGTCCAGTAATTAACAAAACTTCTTAAAGTAGTTTTCTAGTCCAAATTTAGTGTTTGTAGGGCGCTTAAGTCATTTTAAAAAGGGGAACAGAATGTCTCTTTCCAGTACGTTGTTTTATGTTTTGTTTAAAATATGCTTTTTGTCTTCAAGGCTGGGACAGACATGACATATCTTCTGTTGTTGCTGCATCTCCTGCCCCCTGACATCAAGAGGACACAAGAAATGCTTCTAAGATGAGCTCAGCCCAGGCAGCCAATCATCTTCTAAGATTTGTCAAGGTATGTACCATCAACACTACCAAAGTTATTTATGGATTATATGCAGCAACAATCTATAAATTGGTTGAGTTGCAAGTTGATAACAGGAATGCAGCTGTAAATTAAATATTTTTATTTTACGACATTTGTCATAACAGGTTCTTGAATATAGAAGAACATTTACAAAAAATAAAGCCATGTTTACATAATTTGTCCTATTTTACTCAGTGTTTGTAGCATTATGTTTTCCCTCAAGGGTATTTTAATTTTGTGTCAGTTGAGCAAAAGAAAAATATACAAATGACTGAAATTTGTCATTTATATTACAGGAAGGAGCCTCTGCTCCACTTTTCTGGAGAAAGTCAACGAAAGGCAGCCATTCCTCTTCTGTATTGGTGAGCAAAATAAGAACATTCAGAGGTTCGGCTCTGGACCAGAAAGCCATCTCATGTGATGCTCAGACATCAGTGACTGCTTTTGAGGGGCTTTGTAGAGCGCACTTTGACTTCAGTCTATCGTATGAGGCGCTTTCTAGTTTCTACACCTTGATTCAGACTGCAATCTACAAGGCTGATGTTGGAAACACAAGAGAGCCCACAAATCAAGGAACTGAGAGCATGACTACTGCAAGAGCATTAAAAATGTAAAAACCTAACGAAGTCCCTGGTAATGAAACATCAGCTTCAATTAGCCTTCTCCTATAAAATTATTGTTTTTAAGAGACTTGAATTTTGTCCACTGAAAAATAAGAACAATTGATGGTTTGGAAGATGAAAATTTATTGTTCCAGAAATCTTATTGTTCAACTGTTTCATCTATAAATTAGAATACAAAATTATGGTACTGAATACCAGATGTCTGCTTATATGAACTGGAACATCCATGATCTACCTGTGTCTTAGAACATTTGTTGTATTGCACTTTGAACTTTTTCATGCATATTGTATTGAAGATAAGTAATGAGTAAGCTGTTATTTGCATTGATCAGCGCACATGTCAGATCCTTTGATGGACAATATTCTAAAGAGTGTGAGAGCAAATACATTGTTCCGTATTGTTTATTTGGAAATGTTTTTAAATAAATGTGTAAAAGAAAGCGGTTTCTTTTTTTGTTTTCAAGTCAATTTAAGAAATTTTTAAGAATTCATAAAAATTCAGTTAACACTTTTATAGTGTTAAGGCTACATTAAAAATAACTCTTGTGTAGTTAACAAACAACTCCTGTGAGAGAGTTAATATATTAACTCTGACACTAGTTAGTGTTGGTGAGTGTTAAATTATCAACTCCAGAAGAGTTGGTTTTTGACACTGAATTCAGAGTTAAAGTACCAACTCTCCAAAAAGAGTTAAATTAACTCTTACTGGTGTGGACCCATATAGACACTTCTAAAGTGTTGAAATCAAATCTGACAGTGTTAATTAGAGCATGCTGAATTTGCTGTGTTGAATGGGCGGGGCTGAACCTGGTGCAGCTCCACCTTTCTGGTTCTGCAGCGAGCAGCCTCTCCAAACTACTAGACCCCGATTATAAGACGAACCCATATTTTTACATTATTTTCAACAAAAAAACTAGTCTTATATTCAGGACAATATGGTAGTTAGCAAGATAATGTCAGAATAAGAGCTTCTACGATTGTTTACTAGAATTTTATAAAACTGGAGTTTATATGTATAAGTTATAACATAATATAAACTAATGCAACTTAACATAACAGTTTTTAAGTTCATACAAAAGTAAAATGAGCAGAAACATTCAAATAAATGTAAGTCAGAGACTTGTGTTTGCTGCCTCCTCAGCAGACAGGAAACAGAATCATCTGCTTACAGTGTAAAAGTTCACACACGGAACAGATTCCTGTATATTTTGGGCTTAAACTTTGTCTTGTTCTGACTAAAACAACAAAGACTAGTTAAGCCTGTAGATGTTGATTATAAATGACAGAAGATGCTCTAATATGCTGCATTTAAAGTCTCTTCTTTATGTAATCTGTCAGCGAGATCGTACATAAGGTGAGTGATTTATTCATGACGTGATAAGATGAGGGCAAAAAGACTAGTATAATCAAGTCAGATGGGATGATAAACGTTGTAAGATTATGATTATACTCCTTATTCCTCCCAAGAACAAATTTTAAAGATATTGTTGTATGAAAAAGAAAAAGGACTGAGTGTTCTTTTTTAAGATGACTGGAGCAAAGTTGAAACCTTGCTGTGCTTGCACCTTTACTTTAGGATTTCTTAAATTAAATAAGTGTAATGGAGAGCCATAAAATAAGGCAGTAATTGCCTTTCATTTGGACTAACATTCACTGCT
Source organism: Callopanchax toddi (assembly GCA_006937965.1). Lineage (NCBI taxonomy): Eukaryota > Metazoa > Chordata > Actinopteri > Cyprinodontiformes > Nothobranchiidae > Callopanchax > Callopanchax toddi. The sequence continues at coordinate 2,987,716 of SSNR01000055.1, read as the reverse complement.
CTGTGTAATGAGAAAAGCGTCTTCATATAATAAATGTTCAGCTCCACAGTCAGGATGTTCTCGGGTCAGTGCTCGTGCTGACGGTTACACCTCTGACGGAAACGGTGCCAACGGCTGCCATTGATCGAGTAACAGATCTGAAAATAACACGGGGCGACAAAGACGTGACTCATGCCCACTATCAGGTACTTTAACTGATACTTTAACCAGTCCCAGTCAGGTAGGCACAACAAACAGGCTTCCAAATCAATAATCCTGTAAGAGTTTCACTACGATAAAGACAGGTAAAATTTGACTTTTACTAGTTTAAAGTTATATTTCAGTCATTTTCAGGTGTTTTTTTGATGAAAAAGTTTCCAGATTAGTTCAGGACAGATAAGCTAACAGCTAATCTGAGTACAGTTTAAACCACCACACATTTCAAACGACAGGGCTGTTAATTCTGTCGTTATTTGCAGCAGAAATTAGCTTTGGCGCTAGCTACTAGCACGTCAAAATTCTGCTGGAATAAACTTAAAATGTGGATTAAAAAATGACATTTCCATAAAATACTATGATTTTTTATTTTCAGATTAGAACTGTTTTAAGAAGTTGTTAGCTTTGACCAGAACTAATCTCTGTTTCCCCAAACTGAGGTCATTCGAATAGCTCTCTACAGCAGATAAGATCAAAACCTTTAGAACTGACTTCAAGAAATCTGAACTATCCTAAGATTTATTAAGTTTATGAACAATAATCGGTTGTATTAAAACACCTTGTTTGTTCAACTCTTACAAAAACATGCTGAATTTAACTAAAATCAAATATTACACTAAAAGTAAAAACAGTACATGGATGTTTACATAAAATCTTTAACTTACATTATTATTATTATTGCTTTAGATTACATCATAATGCACCAAGTAAATGAAAAACACAAAAAGTACATTTTAATAGCTTTTATTCCTGGGTCAAATACTCTTGTTCCATCACATTTTACCCTATTTAACTTTAAATAAAGAAAATAGGTTGAATTTACTTTGTAAGTTTTTAATACTCCAACTATAAGTGGTCGTTTATTGTAACGCAAAAAAAGTAACTTGTCAAATCAGCAGGATTTTAAAAATAATTTAAAATGGTGCTGGAAATTAAAGGACAAAGGACAAGAGAGCAGGTGAAAAATGTCAATTTAAAAGTTTAACGCCAGATTTTAGAGGGAGAACTGTTCATTTACAGAGCTTTAATGGTTAATGTCACATCACTTAGTAATAAAACTTAACACACAAACAAACTTAAAAAATAGGTCATGCAGGATTTGACACAAACGCACAGCAGGAGTTTTACCTACATGACATACTGAAGAACAGAAAGCGGCCGTAGCAGACACAAAGGCACTGACAGAAGCACTCCCTCCTCACCATCTCTCCCGTTCAGCCACGTTTCTTCCTCCTCACCCTCATATTTTTTACCTCGTCCCTCACCTCTCTCTCCCTCCCTTTTCCCCTTTGATTCCTCCCATCCTCCACTCAGCCTCAGTATCATCTGTCATCTTCGTGTAACTCACACCAGCAGCAGCGTAGCGAGCATCTCCGGTTCGAGTTTCAAAAGGTTGGGTTTGTCTGCAGGCCGAGCGGCGTTCAGGCCAGTCAGGGACGAGAATATGAATGACAGAAGTGGAAAAGGTGTTTTCTGCACAGGATGCAGTTTTTAAAATCTTTACTGGTGTTTTTTGTTGTTAAATAATCATTAATGGACATTTATTTGCTTATTTAACTGGAAAAAATTGATAAAAGACCAAACTGGAAGTTGTTCTCTACACTTTTTACACTTTTATTGTTTAAAAAAAGACAAACAGCAATTTTTGTTATTGTAAATTCAAAAATAACTGCTATTTTGAACAATAATCACACTTAAAATCAAATAATTATGTCCTGTATCTGCTGATTATCGCTGGAAATGACTGATCCTGAGTCAGATTTGCATGTTTAAATATTTAATTTTAATCCTCTGGAGTGGTATTTTTAAAAATAAATTTGCAAAATTTAAGGACCAAATGGGTATTCTGAAAGCTCATTTAGCTCTAATCCTAACATAAATTGATAAAACGCTGTAAACACCAAACTCTTCAAAGCAGCGAGGACAAAAGGTCAAGTTTAATCCTTCTTACCACTAGAGGGAGTCGACACACCTGCTCTCACGGCTAGAAAACACACCCTGTTTGGTTTTTAGTGCTGCAGCATGAAGTTCTGAATCAAATCATGGATTTTCTCTTTCTGTCTGGTGTGCATACACCTGAGCATGAAAGAAAACCAAGCATTTCCTGCAGATGATCTGTGTTTTTCTGCAGCAGGATGCAGATGAGTGGTCAGATATGAGCGTCCTCCTCCTGCTTATCGATGCCACTCGAGCCTCTCCTCCCCCCCATCCCCATCCTGTTATTAGTCAGATGAAAAGGTCTGCTCTCTAGCACGGGACCCAGGGGAGATCTTCTCAATGACTCATTCTAATGAAGAGGCTGGAAGGGGACACACACACACACACACACACACACACACACTGCTGCTGCTGCTGCTGCAGGGGAAATGAGTGGCAAGCTGTGAAAGTCACTCTGTCTCAGTCTCTTTCTGTTACTCCCCAGCTTATATTTATCTGCGTCTCATTGTGACACACACACACACACACTGATCTTTAGGTCTTCTGCTCGTTTGTTGTGGATGCTGTGTCATGAAGCGACCAGCAGTGGGGAGTAAAAGCTTTAAATGTTTCTAATGAAGCACAGAAAAACTCCCACTTTCTTCATTTACTTCAAATATTTTAGATGAGACGTTAGAAACAACATAAGGAACGGAATTATAAAACCAAACACTAAAAGCACTGTTTATTTTAATATCTGCACACGGCAATATAATTATAAAAATTTAAAAAATGGGGGGAAATGTAACAGAAATCTAAGGGAATTTCCCTTCATGACTTTTAAACAGGTATTTTATGATATTTTTATGTTTTTAAATAAAATCTGCACTGGGATGAAAGGAAAAGGTTCTGCATTGCACACTCTCAGAAATGAAAGGACATAATTGTACCTTTTTTTGTCACTGGGGTGGTACCCTCAAAAGTACAATTTTGTACCTTTAACTGGGCGTTATATCCTAAGGGGTACACATTCGTACCCTAAGGTACAGGTTTGACTAGTAAAAGGTACAAACTACAAGGGTAAACATGTGTACCCCCAGTTAAGGTACAGAATTGTACCTTTTGAGGGTACCATTTTGAACCTTAACTGGGGGTACAAATGTTTACCTTTGTAGTTTGCACCTTTTACTAGTCAAACATGTACCTTAGGGTACGAATTTGTATCCCTAAATGGTACCCTTGGGTACATATTTGTACCCCTTAGGATACAACCCTGCAGTTAAAGGTACAAAGTTGTACTTTTGAGGGTACCACCCCAGTGACAAAAAAGGTACAATTCTGTCCTTTCATTTCTAAGTGTGCAGGATATTATCATACAGTAAAGGTTTAAGTTCTTATCAGACTGAAGACTGTTGATGCATCTACAGGATGAATTTTTTTAAAGCAGCGTTTCTTACATTTATTTTAAGTTCTGACCCATAAAATAACAAAAATAAAGTTAAATGAACAAGAATAAAAGAAGAACATTTTATTATATTTATTGTGTCTATTTTTCTTAGTTATTTGTAATCATTTTAGAGCAAAACATAGCTGTAGGAATTGATTTTCAGTCTATTTGATTTCTGGAGATCAACCCTTAAAGTTTCACAACCCAAAATGAGGTCCCAACCCAAACACTGGACTAAAGGAACTCTTTTCAGGAGTTTTTAGATCCAAACTGGTTGAAGAGAAGATGGGAAATGAGTAAAGTTTGAATATGTTTTTAATTGCCTGGCAATAAAAGACACAATATGGGTGATAAGGTTTTTCCTCTCTGTGCATTTTTCCCATGAGCCACCAAAGAAATTTTACCAAAACTCTCAGAAAGTACTCACTGGACATACGTCTTCAACTTAATGTTGGATCCAATTCAAGATCACAACAGCTGACTTTAGACAACAAATAAAAAGGCTAACAGTCAATTTCACAGATATTGAGCTATGATTTGGTGTAAAAGTAGTAGATTTTTTGCAGGTTGGTTTTACTCAGTCAAGTACGAACATCTAAATATTTATTATACATATTAATACTTCAGAGCCAAAGTGATTTCAGCAGATTTTTAAAAAATATATATATTTTAGCTGAGGTCAAATTTTCTTGCATTTACCAATCAAACTGTACAAAATGCATTTCAGAAACAGGGAAAAACTGCAGCTAATCATGAAACCTTTTGACAAAAATGGGAAAACGTCTGTGCAAAAGTAACCTTGCCTCTAATCACATCCAGCAGCAACACCTTGAGTCATCTTTGCAGGAAAACCATCCTCCATGTTTTTTTTTTTTCTAAAGAAAATAATTTTGTTATATTGTCAGGTCTTAATGAGATAGTGTGTTAGTAGAGGTCATACCTCCATCCTGAGCACTGAGGACGTTGAGGGCAAAGAGCATAGCATTGGAGAAGGTGGTGGCTTCCTCTTTGCTGGCAAAGTTGAGGCCATAGACCTGTCTGGCGTCTCTCCACTGGTGGAAGGTCGGGGTTGCCTGGTTGTACTTGAGGCCCTTCACTATTGAGTAGTTAATAACCACCTAAAATAGAGGAGAGGAGTAAAGAAAAGAGGCAGCAGAAAATAAATCATAAAACATATCAAGCTGTCATGCTCATTTACATAAACTAACGTGTCTAAATGAATGTGTTAATCGACCATCAGTCCCCTCTGTTACCTGCTGGTCCTGCAGTTTGACCCCCACCACTCTGAAGGTGTTGTTGGCAGTGTTGTGGTAGATGTTGATGCGGCTGAATCCTTGCTGTCCCGGCTTGATGGGCACCCACTTCTTGCTGGTGTCATCGTAGACCATGACGGAGGCCCGGGCCTGGCAGATGCTCTGTTCGCTGTGGGGGGCACGAAGAGGATCGAAGGTTAAATCAAACAAAAATCACATCATTTTAAAAATGCATTTTGCATTTACTCAGGCTATCAGATCTAAAAGTCTGAAAACTTTAAACTTTTTCTGTCTTTATTGTATTTTCTGGACCTTAGCTTATGCTGCATCCAACCACTAGAGGGCGCTTTCTATATTGGTTTTATTATACTCCTTCAGTCTGTTGTTATTTTAATAACCTGAAAATGTCTCAGAGTCAAATAATTTCTCAGCTTTATAATTAAATTCACTATGAGGATATAGAGATGTAAGAAATTAGATTAAAGCGAACAACACAACAACTGTGTGCTCTTATTAATAATCTGAACCAAATGTAATCAAGCACATGTCCTGCATCTGTTGGTGCTCTTAATGAGGCTCAGTGTGTGTGTGTGTGGGTGTGTGTGTGTCTACTCCTATCTCCCAGCCTGCTAAAATACTTAATTCTCTCACTTTTACATACTAAAAGCACTAATTCCATGACATTTTTCTTATGCAAAACACTGATCTTGGTGTAAATAAGAACAAAAACAAGGTGGTTAAGCAGGAAAAAAGACATTAAATAAACAGAGAAACACATTTAAAACGCCAAATGAGATTAACTAGAGGAGTCCCATCTGTGTTTGTGTTTCTCTGCCAGGATGACATGAGTGGATCAGGCCCGAAGGCTGAGAGGAAGAGCTGTGTCAGAGAAACGAGGATCAAAGAGAAGAAGGCCTGCAGGTCACCATGTGAATGAATGTGGGTCAATTATCAGGCAAATAAAAATAAATGGGGAAAAAAATGTCTGTTTGTTGAGAAGAGATAGATATGTTCACATTTTCATCAGAGCAACTTGAGGTTTTTTTTTTTTTATATATTTCCCAGTATTTTCACAAGTACCTGTGGAAATATTTAACTCTCAAAAGTAAACATGGTCTATGGGTGAAATCTAAGGGAATAAGGTGCTCGATACACAAATGTCTGACTCAAATGTCTCAGTATTATTACTTTCTTTAATTTTTTAAAATCTGACTAATCAGGAGTTAATGTTTCTGATCACTACAATGTTCAGTTAAAGGCACACTATGTAACTTTTTCTTTTTTTAAATATGTTTCTTGAGCCAGTATGTGCTAATATGATCCTGCAGGGTTAATGAAAAGTCACTCAGCCCCATCTGGTGCTTGTGTCCAGAATTCTGCGCTTTCAACTTCTGAGTCCGGTGCCCTGAAGTCTCACAAAGTCACGTATCTCCCGAGAGTTAGGCTAACCCAACGTGGCTAGCTGTTATGCTAGCACCGGAGTGTTTTTAGTGCATGATTCCTGCTTTTTTTTTAAATCTCACCCTGCTTGAACACAGGTGATTTCTTTGAATGAGTAGAAAGCAATGAAGGCTGAGGAGACATTTCAACGGTTAGATTTAGGTGTTTCTGAGCAACCAAGCAGTTTTTACAACAGTGATTTAAAACAGACACTAGGGGGTGCTAAAAACAAGCTAAAACTGCATAGTGTGCCTTTAAGTTAAATCAGGAGGACACAGAAAGCGACCCTTTGATAGTCAGACGAACACTCTACCTACTGAGCTATCACTGCCCCAGGGCTCATTTTACATGCGCACAAAACTATGATTGGTTCTTCTGGGCAAGCCATATATGGTAAAAAAAAAAAGTTTTGTGTTTTGTGTGTAACTCATAGCTTTGTGCGCGTGTAAAACCCTGCAATTTGAACATGTAATTTGAAACTTATATATTTTTTAAGTGTGTGCAAGTCACAGAACTAAGTTACAAGTACAAAACTGAAAGTTTCAAATACAAAACATGGGTTACAAATACAAAACTAAAAGGTACAAGTACAAAACATGAGTTGCAAGCACAAAACTAAAAGTTTACAAGTACAAAACATGAGTTACAAGTACAAAACTGAAAGTCACAAGTACAAAACTGAAAGTCACAAGTACAAAACTGAAAGTCACAAGTACAAAACTGAAAGTCACAAGTACAAAACCTAAGTTATAAGTACAAAACTAAAGTCCCAATTCTAGTTCCATAGCTAAATGCTATAATTTCAAACTTGTCTTTATTACTTGCATTGGTGTAATAGATTTCCAGCACATTGTGTGCTCATAGAACAAAGTTAGTGACTTATCATTAAGTCAAAATGTCAGTGAGCATTTAGCGTACAGACATGGCCTTTTCAGACTAGCATTAGCATTTGGCGCCATGTTGCTTTTGTTTATTTTTTAACAGGAGAAGCTTGGAGTCTAAATAAATTCTGGCAAATATCCAAAACAAAAATATGCCCTTTATTCATTTTACTATATTTGCATGTTTCATCTGCTGAGAAGTGCTACATTTTTAACTGGCAGGTCAACTGACAGGACTGAACTTAACCGACAAAGATAAACTATAAAACTAAAAATATTCTAGGAAATATGTTAAAAATCAAAAGTTGAATACTATTAATTAACAAGGACTTGATTTCTAATGAAAAACAATACAGTAAGTTGTTGCTCACAGTCATGAATCAACTATTCTCTTAATTACTAGCACACAGCTGGAATTATGCAACCGCAACAAGGGGGTGAGAGAATGCAGAGGCTTTAGTGGTTGCAAAAAAACGAATTAACTTTATTACAGTTATTTAATAATCAACTAATGAGTTGTAACATATTGTGTTAATGGCTCTAATTAGGGCAGCATTATTCTGTCTGTCTGACAACTTTAGACTTAGTATGAGTAATCATTTAATAATCATTCACCAGCATGGACAGAGACATGGAAGAACAGAATGTCACTCAGAGACGCCTGGATAATGAATTAAACCCTTCAAGTATAATTATACTCCAGTAAACAGAGTTCAGGGGACAGCTTAAGGCTCAGATATATAAGAATATATAATATGTGGTGACTTTTGATTACTAGAGTCCATTTTACTGCAGACCTTTCGACTTGAAAGAGTGGAAACGACAGGGCCGCATTCCATTTAGAATGGAAATCCAGTTTTACTGAATAACCAAAATGCACAGCTGCAAAAGTGGAACACAGCTTTCGTTAATCCACCTGTGCTTTCCTATACTCTGGTAAATCTGCAGGGAAGTAGGTCTATTCTGTGACATTAAAAACATGTCAGTGAAACCAGGAAAATCAGAGCCAACTAAGCTAATGAGCCTGGCAAGACTTTTAGAGCGCAATATTCATGAGAAACGCACCACGGTAAGATTGAAAAAAAGAAGATACTTTCTCTTTTACTCTGAAATGAAAAGGAATAAAATGAAACATAAAACTGGAGTCAAATCCCAAAGCTAAACATCTTCATGCTACTAAGCTAACAGCACTTCAAGCTATAGGAGCTATCTCCTGTTTGTGTCCTGCTCTGAATGAGTCTTTTCTAGATGCACTCTGAGATCAGCGTCAGCAGGGCAATGATGTGCTTAATTTATTTTTGTTAACTTGTCGACTCTGTTAAATTTTAAAACGGTGTTCTCAGCAGCTAGCTAAAAATGGCAGCGTGGGCCCAGGAGCATGAATAAATGAGGCTCTTGTGCTAAAACGGACTCGAGCAGACAGGCAGGAGGCGATTGAGTGGAAGAAAGAGAAAAAAAGAGATGAAGCAGGAAGGAGACGAGTTTATTCTGACTGACAGTTATGGATGCAAACGCAGAAAAATATAAAAATACAGCAACGGCGTGCAGATCCCTTCATAGCATTTCAGTTTATTTATCAGCTGCTGTGCAGAGCATGAATAAATTAGATGCTTTTGAATTTACCATGAAGGCACACGCTTGTGCATGCATATATGCATGCAAATGAACACACAGATTCCTTTAATGCCATTGTCGTAGCTGTGTGGATGCAATCAAACCAATGGGGCAAAGAGCTGCTGGAGAACCTTCCTCCAGTCTCAGCCAACGAAAAATCAATTTGAGCCTTCTGGTTTCAAAAAAATCTATTTGGCTTAAAATAAAACCTGTTATTTTACTCAGAATCTCCTCCCCGAGTGACTCTGAACACCGTGACCTTGACAGAGCAACATCTGTAGGCAACACAAACAATAACAGCAACTAGAACAATGCAGTGGCTGCAGCTCTTGTTCTACTTTAAATCTCTTCTGGTTCGTTTATCTACAACACCTGTGATACAATTTCCTAATAAGCAAAGATAAATGATTTTTTAATACACTAAAACGTCATTTGTAGCTTTAATACTGAACAAAAATACTTTTTAAATGATTATTTTTACTGAATTTGTTGCATAAAACAAGTCACTGTGAATGTGCTGAGGAATTTATGAGGGTCAGTGATGATAACACATGAAATATTTATATTATTGAGGACAGAAATAGTTTTTTATTTCTTGTGCAAATACAAGATTAAGCCCAAACGGAATCAGATTGCACCTGTTCCCATCACATTCATCCTCTCTTAACCTGAAACGTCAAAGCGTTAAGTTCTCTTCTCTATTTCCGTCTCCTGGCAGTAAATTTACTCTTCCTGCATCATTCTCCTGATTTGAAATGAGCAGCGTAATTATGTGCTGTCAGAGCAGAAAGATATGCTGTTGACTCACAGGTTAAAAAAAAGTCACAGGAAAGAGGGAAAAATGCATACAGAGCAGACAAGAATGGCTAAAAAAAGAGAGAGAGAAAACCCTTGAGCAAAGAAACATAATTAGCACTTTGATCCTGACTCCTGCTGATGATTTAGCAGAACAGAGAGAGGTGGGATTTAAATTTGCACTATATGCTTGGTAATGTTTGACATAAGGACGCTGGCTGAAAATCTCATATGTCTTGTGTGAAGCATCTTTGAGCTCTTTTGAAGCGAAACCAGCTTACTGATCAGTTTTCATTCATGTTCTCTGTGTTTCTTTGACTCACCACCAGACAGAAGGTGAGCCATCTTCTGAAGAACTTCCTGTGTACAGTTTTAGTACCAGAAAACATTCAGATGAACTCTCTTGCTATAAACTGCTGTTGGCAAGTGTAGTGTTAGAATCTGTCATTCACATCTCCTACAGTAATCTGTGTTGTCAGAGGCTCTTTATGTGTTCCTGCCTGCATGCAGAAGACTGCAGCTCTACCCTGCAGACACTGTAACATCAAAGCTATTGTGATGCTCCAATTTCAATGGTCTAGCTGCTCAAGGCTGCGGTGCATGAACAACCAAGGCAAAATCTGCTCAAAATAGCCACACACACTTGCTAATTTCTGTATTCAAGCAGCACAGATTCATATCAGAACGCCAGGTTGGGTGTGTCGAAGTTGAAGAGTAAATTTCAGCCCCAGATGGAGCAGAATGCAGAGGCAGACATAGTTCAGGGAGTACATTGCTACGAAAGTTGCCAATTGGTGTTGATTTAGTATATCAATTATGCATGCCCTATATCAAGCCCCCATTGAGAAAAAAAACGCACCAACCAAAAAAGCTCAATTTTGAGAAAAGATGTCATCAACCACTGGATGGATTTTAAAGATACTTTCATAAAGTCATCCCTGGATGTGCGTCTCCATGTGAATAACTTTTTGGAGTAAGTCCAGTTCAATATGGCCACCACAGCCCTATAAAACACACACATGTCTAGAACGCTGGGAGGCATTCACACATACTGTATTTCAGGCACTAACAGGTTGCACAAGATTTCACATTATTGCATGTCAAATTTTCCCAGATTTCGATGTGAAATGCAGTTTCTAAATGAAGGCGTGAAAAGTTTTTTCCCTTCTCTGTTTAGTTGTTGAATCATGACCTTAAAGCAGCTAGAAGGAGTATTTTTCTATGTATCAAAGTTTTCTAAATGTTTTAAATGATATATATCAGGTCTAAACTATGATCTATGGGTTGAGTCATTCTGATGAAGACCCTCCTCCCTCCTATAGACCACTTTGCATTATTTCTGGCCTCCAACCTTTTTTAGCCAATAAAATTCAAATGTCTGCATTGTCGGCATTCTCTCAACATGCACGCACATCGAGCAAACCTGTATCAGTAGGGGGCGCTCTCGTACAGGACGCTCTGTGTGTTTCTCTGTTTACCTCTCAACCGTTCACTGAGGACTCACAGCTCATTTCTACTAAAAACCTACCCACTTCCCAGCCAAAGATGGATTTTTATTTTTAAACCTTTCACCTCACAGAATGGCAAGGCTTGCCAAGGATACACGTTTATTTTGGTCAGAAAGTTCATCCAGGTCTGAGTCATGTTCAGCTTCAGAGTCCAGCAGCGGCTCGCTGCTAACAGAGCTAATATCAGAAGCAGCAGGGACAGAGAGGGTTCATCAGAGCCTGGTAGTGTTGGAATAAGATTTGTGAACTGTGAGTGATTAAACCCTACACATTGAGCTGTACAGTTTATGCCTAGCAACGTAATGTGCCGTGTACACGCGACCGGATGCGTATCGGGGTGTTTTGAGGAGGAGCCTTTGGACGTTAGATTCAAAAACTGCTCTCTTGATGAAATAATCCACAATGCGGCTTTAACTTCAACCATGTGAGACCTGCAGTATTTCAGATGTTGTTCTTGGTTCTTTTTGTTTTTGAATTTCTTTAGAACAGGGTGTGATGTGTTGCTTTTTGAGATCTTTTAGCCTCTTTCATGTCAGACTGGTTTTATTGAAGTGATTTCTTAATTCTACAGGTCAGACAGTAATGGGTGTGGCTACTGGAACTGTACTCAGGTTTACAATTTAAGCAGCTAATCACAATTAATTCATGAAACAAAGGGCCAAGTTGGTTTGAATAGTTGTTTTTTTCCCAAAAATAAATGAAATTATCAGTTGAAATTTTGTATTTTGTGTTTCTTGTGTTATTTGTTTGATGATCTGAAACATTTAAGTGTGACAAACATACAAAAAATAGGAAACCAGTAAGGAGATAAACACTTTTTCACACCACTATACATTATTTCTCAACATAAGATGAAACTATGATTATTGCACAGTGTAAATGTGACCTGGAGACAAAAGATGCAGCTTTATTTTTAGCTCCTTACAACTTTCCTCCCACCTCTCCTGTCAGTTTTATAACGAAACAGACGCACTACCAGTTAATATAAACGAACATAATAACACGTTAGCATCACTCGATCACTGTATAGCTTAATGCACTAAAGTTTCTATTGTGTTTGAGGGTGCAACCGAAAGAGGGGAGATCAGAGAAAGTGTCTTTGTGTCCCGCGGTCAGCTGCTCAAAGGGAACAACACGATCATCAGAGTTCACAGAATCATTTCTTTGTCTGTTTATCTAAATCCTTCACAAAATGCTCTCTGTTTTCCTCGACAGGGGAACAATGATGGAGAGCGCTTTTTGTTTGTGAAGTGGCCAGAAATGGGATGAAACAGCAAGCGTCGGCTGCACGAAACATCAAAGCTGCATACAGCTGACAGCTGAAAGATTAATAAATGTGCTGCTGCAAAGCAACGAGGTGCAAACTTTAGCTCACATAGAAAATATGAAGAAGCTGTCTCTGTAGCCCAACCTTAGGGGCAAAGAAGTATCATTCAAACCCTCAGCAAACTGACATCTGTGGGGATTTTACTCAAACAAACAGAAAGCTTCTGTCCCAGTTCTTCTTCTTGCATGCTGTGCTGGGTGTCAGTCATGATAGCTCTGCAGAAAAGTTCCCCCACTGTTAAATCTTTGGAAATAATCAGAATTTAAAAAAAAAGACGAGACTGTAACAGAGAAGAGCAGCAACAAGAAGAGCAGCCATGGTAAAACAGTAAAAAACAGATTTAAAAAAAAAAAGAAGCTTGATAAAATTTCAAAAAATCTAATAGAACCACTTTCAGCAGGAACAACAAATTAGTCTTTTTTTTGTCTGACTTTATCAATTTCTCATAACATTATGAAGACTTTTAAATGTTAGTTTATGTCGTGTTCTGCCCCCTGGTGTCCAGTTTGTGCCTGTGTTCCTCCTCCTGTGTCCTGTGTCGGTTCCTTGTGTTCACAGCGTCTTCTGAGTCCAGCCAGCAATAAAGCCGTTTTGTGTTAAGCCTCACCTGTTCTGTTCCTGCCTCTGTCCTTCTTTGTTTGGGTCCTGCACTAACCTGGTCATCATGACACTTGAGGTCTGAAGACTTGAGGTCTGAACTTTAACTGGATCGTTGCATCATCTTGATTGGTGTTTTTGTTGTTGTTGTAAATCTGATATTTGATCTTTGTTTTGTTTTATGACCCAGTTTGGTCCAATCAGCTGTCAGACTGATGGACTCACATTACAGTCTAGAATACTTTGGTGCACAGAGGAGTTTGTCTCAATGACTGTAAGACGCTCAAACCATCAGCCCTCCACCACCATGGTGACCGCTGGTATTATCCAGTGTTTGTCTGATTGACCTGTTATCAAACTTTAATGTTTCTGAATCAGCAGCTCCTCACTGATTTAGTTTATCTCACACAGCTTTATATTTTAGCCTCGTTTTGCTCAGTAAGTATTATGGAATCTATCGTGTTTTTGTTCACTTTAACAATTTTTGGACCTGTCAAAGATCAAATCGTTTAATTATGTCTGGATGTGAAAACTCGTCATGGTAAAAGCTTTCTTCTGTTAGTGGGAGTTGATGAACAGCATCAATCATGCATGCTCAGTTTTAAGTGATGAAGCATTTTAAATAAAAAAGAATGAGGCCACCCACGTATCATTCCATAATCTTGAACGGGCTGAGCTGTAAAATGTTCTGCAATTCGGGAACAAATTTCCCGTGCTGTCCTATGGATGTGACGTCAACTGACGCTGCGTGTTCTGGAAGCTAAAAAAGTAATAATAAATGTATATCCAGTAGGTGGCAGTATTGCACCGTTGGGCTGTGTTGCTGGTCAATGGTGGACTTCCTTCATCTGAATTTGTGGTTTTTCTCATAAAATTGGTGTTATCTTGGCAGCGTTTATGGTGCTGAAAACCTCTCTGATGGATTATAGGGCTTCACAGAGCTAAAGGTGCTGTTTTAGGCGACCACACAGCAATCTGTTGATGTTTATGGGTCTGTAGGCCTCAAATCCCCGAGTGTTTCCTGGACCTCAGTCCGCTTAAAGTGCATCAAAGGCGGGTGTGCAGTGCACGCTCCTCCAGGTGCTCCGGAGCTCCACTCCGTGATGCGAACTTGAGAAATCTAGGGTGATAGAGGCGGCGGGACATGATTCTATCACCCTAGATTTCTCAAATTCACCTCCAGGAATCAGAGAACACCGACTGATTAAAGCTTTCAGCGATACAGGCAGCTGGGAAGGACTGGAACATAGCAGCTAGCAAAATTAGCTCTGTTGGATCGCCTCCGCGGTCGGACCCTGTGTGTATGTGGGACGGGGCATTGTTTTACTATATTTCCTTTTGTATTAATAAAATGTATTTTTATTTATGGAATCATGTCTCCAGCTGCCTTTGGTTGAACCCTTATGAACTAGTGAGAAGTTTGTGCGCGCTCCCGTTCAAGGCTGCAGTTATTCGCAGCACTTGTGAGGTTCGTTTCTCAAAGCTGACCCTAGTTCCTTTAAATGTTTCTGTCCTGTGGCATAAATGATCCCATGTTTGCGGTGAAGCCGCCGATCGGTGGCCGGTATAACCTAAGCAGCATTTCCTTGTCTGTTTGGGGTTTATGTGTTGGAAGGAAGTGAGGCAGGCCTACTGTAGCAGACGCTGGAGAGAGAATGAATGTGTCTGAGCTGACAGCAGACTTTCAAACAGGCTGCCAGTTCTGATGCAAACAGTTGTAAAGCAAACCAAATGGGTCAACTTGAAGAGGGAAGAGTCTAAAAATAACCAACTCCAGATGATTCGGGTTTCAAGTCTCATTTTTGCAAATCGTATCAGGTAAAATTTGCAGTTAAGCAAAGAAAAATCCTAATACATGACTAGAGAAGGGCCCTGTGTTATTTGAGCAGTAATTCATGAAAAAGTTGTGTATGAGTCAGTAAAACTCATTACTGTTGGATATGACACTGCATGTTAGCACCAGAATAGAACAGCCGTTTTAAACGTTGTCTCAGTGGAGCCAGAGTGTCAAATTATCTCTCTTTCTCTCTCTTTAGCCCAGTTATTTTTCAGGTGTTGTGCAGACAATTTCAGCAAAACGTGCTAAATCACACTAACGGTGAAAATTTCCTGTAAAAAAAAAATCATTTCTTGCAAAACAAAATTATCCATGAAGACATTCAATTTAATTTCTCCTGCATGCTTTTAGACCCACGATGCAACTGATTTCACTTTCTTGGGAAGAAGAGACAATTTTGTTCATTATGCTTAAATACAAGAACGATGTACTTTTCAGTTTGCGTGTCTAAATGCATGACGGAGCATAAAGAGAGGAAACACTCAGACAGAGCTTCACATCCACGAGAAGCATGCTAATCTGCTGCCATGATAACTGGAGTGGAACATTTGCTTGGCCTAGAAAATATGGCTGTGGTGAAAAGATGAATGAGCAGTGAGATATGACTAAAAAAAAAAAAAGGGAAACAGCAACATAAGCCCTCAGACAGCCCTGCTCCTTAATTGCAGACCTCACTATATTTGCCACAAGATGCACAACGTCCTGTCTTGTTGAATGAGTGCATCTCCATGCTGCGTGTTTGCATGGTTCTATGCGTCCATTTGAGTATGTGGGAGTGGTTCTATGTCATGATGAGAAATATTGCATGAGTTCTAACCGCTGTCCTAAAAGGGAGACAATGCATTATCTGCTGAAGAGTTTGGAGGTCTTCTGTTCCTCTTTTCAAACGCCAAAGAGAAGACTACTGCCACGACAGTTCACAAAGTCAGCGAGGACGGCCAAAGGGAATAAAACAGATCTGGATTTATGGTCTAATTCCCGCTGTAAGCTTATGAAGAGGGAGAAGGGATGAGGTGACTTTTACTGCAGCTTTAATTGATCACATAAAGCATTTAAGAGTTTGCTTACCCCTGAGAGCTCCTGCTGAGCCTCTAAAAAGCAGAGGGGACTCTCGGTGCGCAGGGTGAAATCGCAGGTTTTATTTTACATCAGCTTCCAGCAGCTTTCATGTTTGGCCACACAAATGCATTATTTATGCTGATGGATGCACAAGTCAAAACATACAGCTGAGGCGGTCTGTTAGTGGGTCAAAACAGACCGTAACTAAATTTAAAGGAACATTCAAAGTTTTTGCGTTATCGCCACCAACTCATCCATTTTCTTCATCTATTCAAGGTCCAGCTGTGGAAGTAAAAGGTCCAGGAGGGAAACCCAGACCCTCTCCCCTCATCAGCTCCTCCTGGGGGATTCCAAGGCATTCCCAGACCAGAGAGGACATATAATTCCTCCAAGGAGTTCTGGGTCATCGCCCAGTGCTCAGAAACCTCCAGAGGGAGGAAACCAGGACATTATGATCATACTGGACTTGTGGTCCCTGTACAACCAAAGCAGGAGCTGCATCCACATTCTCAGCACAGTTAAGCTGGTCTTAGTTTGGAAATCTTTGCGTCTCATCTCTGCACTTTTGCAGATGATTCGATTCTGTTAACGTCTACAGGCCAAGGCCACCAGCGTGCACCGGGGCACGTTTCTCTGTAGCTGTCCTCTCAGTTTTATTTCAGCGTCTTTGCAAAGAAATTACCGCAAGAATCTTCTGACATCACAAGCTGCATCAACAGATTAAATGACGGAAGTGTTTTGTTTTAAATAAAATATTCAATTAACATTTTCCTGAAGACGTTTTAAAGGGCGTCAAAGCATCTACTGCATGAAATAAAACATTTAACACGCATCAGCTTTCTTCTACAAATCCTTGTAGTAATTTGAGAAATGTTTGAGGGTCATCATGGTAACAACACACCTGCAAAACACAAGCACAAAGGCATGGACACGTTGCAGGTGCAATGGCATTACTGTAAATACTAGAACCCAAACAAACAGCTGCTGTGCAAAAACTAAGTCTCTGATGTTCACACCTGCACAGTTTTTGTGTGTCCATAATTTTTTAATGATATAAGGTAAAAACACCCTTCACTTCCAATTTTGAACACAATAATTATCAGCCGGAGGACATTTTTACCGACAATTGTAAAAAAAAAAAAAGTGCTTTAATTATTATCCCATCAGCATGGAGGTCTCTCCTGCTGGATCACTGCAGGACGTTGACAGGGTTCTGCAGAAGCTGCTTCTTTATATTAATATAAACCTTTTTTATCTCCATTATTCTCTCTATTTTCACCAGTCTCCCAAACCGATGCCGCCGTCTCACTGTAGGGCTGGTTTTAATGAGCTGATTCTCTGTACAGGGTTTGTTTCATTTATTTTTTGTGGTGTAGAGAAAATTCAGGTGCCATTCTGAACATTTTTAGACACTCTTGCGTGTTCAGTGAATGTTTTCTGTAGCTTCTAAGTTTGTCTCCTTGTCAGGTTTATTTCATCTCCCCTAAAGAACTTTATTTCTTTGATTTAAAAACTGCTTTTCTGGGCAGCCAGAGCCATAACTCTCTAGGTGGTTCCAATATTCATGTAAGTTAATACAATTCTCCAAACCTTTTCTTTGTCACTGCAGAGATTTACAGAAAATAAGTCAACAAATGGATTTTATGTTCAGTGTTTGAATGATAAAATGTGGAAAACTGCAAAGAATCTAAAAATTTGTGTCTATATTTTAAGAAAAGCACATTAGGACCACAATATTACTATCACCTGTCATCATCCCTAAACCTAAACATGATGTGGGTTATTTAGACTGAGTGGGTTTGAGGGGGTTGTTGGGTTTTTTTTTTTTTTTTTTTTTAGAAATGTTCTGAGAGGTATTCCAAAAAGTGGGTTATACAAAGTAAGTTTACCCTGAATTTAGGATAACTCTGTGTGTTCTGTTCCAGAAAGAGGAGTGAGTAAATCTCTCTGTCTATCACCATGGTAACAAACTCTGCTCACTAGCAGGTTTAATCAAGAAACCCTGAGGTTTAACCAGTCCTCAGACACAAGTGAACTGAGCAACATTCTTTAAAAGTCTGATGGAGTTCAGACCATAATCTTCTTTAATGAGAACTCCCTGCAGTTGTCATGGTGATAGATATACGTAGAGCTCCTCCGCCTCACACACACACACACACACCTGTTTTTGGTTAGGTGTTGGTCACAGGGGAACAGGATGGAAACACATACAGGATAGCGATGTTCAAACCCCTATTAAACGCCCCATTTTGAATAGCACAGAAAAAGAAAATTCTCATTAACTTTAATTGATTTTAATCCCTACGCAGATGCAGGTATTTCATCATATTTTATAAAGCTGTCATTTCATTAACACAAAGTCTGTGAGGCAACTTTAAATATCACTAAACAGGAGTTCACCACCACTTTAAGAGATTCAAATAAAGCTGTCAAAGCAGAAAATAGATCAAAAAGTCCCCAAAAGTTGCATTTTGTCCTCATATCTTTGTTTTTCTTCCATAAGCGATGTCCACTATATCAGCCATATGGTATTATGTGTGGATTAGTATCCAAACGTAGAGAGAAACCAGCTGTTTTAGAAGCAAAAACAGTTTCCTGGCTTGAAGGAAGTAAAGTTCATGGATAAAACCGAAGTCATCCCCCTATTTGGTTGAATCACTCTCCATCTGCTCACCTGCTCCTCCACTAACCACCCCTCCCTGTATGATAGTCCTTTGTTTTCCTCCTAAATTTCAAGTTTTAAAGTTTCTGCTCTTTTCTGCTTTGTCAGCATTTTAGTTTAAACTCAGTCATCTTCTTTGGGTCTCATAAAAAAAAAACACACAAACCCTTTTAGATCTTTTTCTTAACCACTCAATCCGTTTTTTTTTTTTTTTTGTGCAAGAAAAAAAGAAGATGAGGGTTGTGTTTTACTTTTTAGGGTCAGAATGATAAACTTATTTTAATATCTTTGTGTCTTTAAAGACTCCAGCATAAAGACACATATTCCTGCTGTTTATGGGAATCATGAGCTGCATTTACTGGAATGTTTCATACTGCGTCCAGAGCCCGAGGCTGTCCTCGTCTGTCCAACTGAAGACACGCATTATTAGAGAACTTTCACCGGTGTGTGTGTGTGTGTGTGTGTGTGTGTGTGTGTGTGGAGACACGGAGGTCTGTCAGTCGCTCCAAGTCAACCAGGCATGAGTTAAAAAAAAAACAAATGAATAAGCAAAAGTACTCAGACCTCATGCTGAGAGGAAAGAGAGTAAAAAACAAGCAAAAACATGAGAGAAGGGGGGAAAATCAGGGACACAAAGAGAGAAAAATAAAAAACAGATGATGAGAACTCAAGATGGAGATCAACAGATAAACAGACAAAAGGAAGTTTACAAAACAGAGCTTTAAAACTGCACGCATCTCCAGTTTTAGACAATAAAAACTAAAAAAAATCTTCCCTGCAAAGAGGTGGGACATTAAGGAAGAGGCCCCCTGTTTCCCATGATGCCATTTAACTGTCACACACATGCTGCAGATCCTTTTCCTCACTGGGTGTTTTTAATCTCAGACTACAGTAGTGAGACGTGGCGTCACGGTGGACACTCGGCTCTTCCTGTTTGTGCTCCAAGTCATCAGTCAGTAGAGCCACTGACCCAGAATGCTTCGCAGATTTCCTCTACTACGTTTGACGTGTTAGCCTTCGCCTCTAATCTCTCCCAACGCTGTGATGATGATGATGATGGTGGAGGGGGATAATATAGACGCTCCGTCTCCTCTGGGAATCCTGAAAAACCAAAAGCCGCTCCATCATCCCAAGACCTAATCCTCAAGCAATAACAGCAGCTCTACAATCGAAGTCAAAGGCTTTCAAATCAAAGGTGGATGTTAGGATGTCAGGTGAAACAGCTACATTTAAAAAATACTGTAATTTAATTTGACTTTGAAAACTTTTATTAATACTTGAGGGAAAAATCAAGTTTTTTTAAAAATTTCATTTGGATAAATCTTCATACAAGCGCACATTTCCTGACATATTTGATCATATGTTCACTGTTTTTATAGCTTGCTTTTCAAAATAAAGGTCATCTTAGAGGAATAGTCCAAATACTTTGATGTGTGTTTCTGTGAAACATTTACAAGCAGATTGCTTTTTGAACAACCTCAGTTTGGAGAAACAGAGAAGATGAGCTAAGACAGTTGTTTTCTGTGACCCCCACCCCCCACCCCACAGACAAATCTCATTTTCGAACTCCATTACAGTTTATTTCACATCTCAAACCTTTTCTTGAACATTTGAACAAGTAAAAGAAACTACACTAAAATACAGGTTCTAATAAAGTAAACTTTAAATAAATAAAAAAAATACAACAAACCATTTTTACAGCTCAGTATAAACTTCAAAAAATGCCTCTGTGCAAAAAGGGTTTTAAAACATGAACAACTCCCTGAGAAAATGAAAATAAAAAAAATGAAAGGTTTATTCTTACAAAAATAACATTTATTCGCTCATTTTTCTCAACGCTTGTTGCTGCAGCTCTTATTTGTTTTTGTGTTAGCCCATCAAAAACCTGCTCATTATGCTAGCAGTTTATTAGCATTCAGCTTTTTTTAAAATAAACCCTCCTGCTAAAAATACTCCTGCAATTACACCACATCAAAGTGTTTCTGCTGTATTAAAACGGCTCTAATCTCAGATTATATATATATTTAGCAATTTAAGCCGACGTTATTCAGTATTTTTACATCACATGTATTAATTACATAGCATTTTGTTGGTATTTGAGGAAGAAATCAGCTGCAGAACAAGCTCCTGTAGCAAAAATGGCAGGACATTTTATAAATCTGCAATCAAAAACATGAAATGTGAGGTTTTATAATGTCATGATATTAAAATTAAATTCAGATTAAAATTATAATCAGTTGTTAGTTTATCTGTTTGATCAGAACTAATCTGTGTTTCTCCAAACTGAAGCCATTCAAAGTGCTGTCTAAAGTATTAATTGAATTGTGAGTATTGGTTTTTATTGTTTATTGATTAGATTTAGTCATACTGTGATGCCTCGCATTACGTCCCTGATGGGATTTGACACTGTGGGTTAGAGTTCAACAGATAAAATGTCCTTCAGATAGGGTTAAAAATTATATTCTTTGTCTTTAACATGAAGCAAACACAACTTGGAAATATTGAAATGATTATTATTGGTAGAGGGTTTTATCTATGCTTATTAAACTGGATCTAAATTTAGAAAAAGCTGATAAAAATGGGTTTGATGGGTTTCAGATGGAAGATTCACTCCAGCGCTCAACAAGCATATGTAGTCTAGTGGGATGACCAGCTGGTTGTCATGGTTATCATGTGGACACCCTGTGGTAACCATGGAGAGGTTGGATCAGGAATTCTCCTGAAGGTTTTTCCCAGTCAGACACGTTTCCCCACACTTTCCTCGTTCCCACCTCCGTTAATCTGACGCAGTCGACTTCTCTTTGTTTTTTGCTGAGCTTTGATTTTCTCTCCCTTCAGTTTTTGTCTCCATCCTTCTCATCTCATGTATCTCCTCTTCTCTTCCTCTCATTTTTTATGTTTTCTCTCTTCTTTCTATCTCCATTCTTCACATCTACTAACAGGTTGATCCTATTGTCACTTTCAGGCGATGACCTTGTGTCTCAGAGCTTCATCACCTTCCTGTTTTTACATAAATCAGCTCCGTTGGTCATTTTGAACATCTATCAGTAGTTTTAAAGAAAAGCTTACGACAATCCAGGGTTTGTTATTGGTAAAAGAAACCAATTATTTTTAAATTTAAAAAAAATGTGTTGCATTTTTGGAGATACACGTTCTTTTGTCAAACAGCCATTATGTCAAAACTAACAATTACTCTGTATTAAAAGCCATTTTTCATATACTGAATTCACTACTGTCTCTAAATCTTAAGGAAGTGAGAAAACTCGACCCCAGCTTTCTGCTTTTGGGCCTTAAATAAGCCTTTCAGACTCACAGGTGACTTTTCCCATATTCATAGCTTTGAGTAGAATTAAATTATGACATAATTAAATGTTAGAGAATGAAGTAATGATTGTGAGCTAGTGTGAGCTGCAGCTTGGACTAATTAACTACTAGACTGACTTCTGTCTTTAATCCGTTAAGTCCACACCTACAAAAAAAAAACATTATTTTAGCTTTTTTTATATAATTAATTTGTAGAAATAGTGTTTAACTTTTTATTCAATCATCTCCATAGCTTTGAGGTTTGGTTGGCGGTGCTGAAAAACACAAACAGACATGGAGGAAACAACAGGGTATTGCAGAGGTGAGCAATCCTGGTCCTCCAGGGCTCATAGTCCTGCATATTTTAGGTGATTCTCTGAATAAACACACCTGATCTGAATTAGTGGGTGGCTAAGAGGCTTCTAATGGCAGTGAGGAGATAAATGAACATTTAAATCATGTGTGTAGAAGCAAGGAAAGCTCTAAAACTTGCAGGAGATTGGCTCTCGATGACAGGAGGTGAGGAAAAAACAAACTGAATTCTGGCATTCAGTAAAGAGACAACTGAAAAACTCCAAAACTTGAGATGTCAAACAAAAAATAAGTCAAGTTTCACATCCAAAACCATCAAAAGGGGTTTTTGTGTCCTTTAGAACTGATTTTAACCCTTTAACTTCTACACACCCCAAAATACAATACAATTTTTCTTATATTCTACTAATAATATTTGAGGCAATATTAATGTATGGTGCTAATGTTTAACATTTTAATGTGTTAATAAGATATAGGGCGTAAAGATTGCTCTATACCAAGTGGTTGACCTGTCAGTTAAAGGGTTAAAAGACACACAACTCTTAACACTCCTTTAAAACCGCCTGACTGTCAGAATGATCAAAAGATCCGGTGGTTATGTGAGTTTTAAAGAGGAAAATGTTTAGCCGGCCTTTAAGTCCTGCATCAAATAACTCTGCAGTAAAGTCACGAGAATGCACCCTAGGAGGATAAAAATCTGCATGCACTCTAAATTCTCAGCAAGGGAGTTGCTCATCAGGCTGTAAAACTGTGGCGCACCTCAAAAACACGGTTTAGTACGGCAACTCGGAGGCTCTGAAAGAGACTCAAACTGGTTGATTTCACCTGTTTGCTCACTTTTTCTCACTCCCAGTGCTACTCTGATGGGCTTCCAGGATACAGTAAAAAAAAAAAAAGAATGCAAAATACGCATTAAGTCGTGTTAAAGTGGTTAAAGTGTTGTGTTATTGCAGCTGTAAGCACAGAAACACTGAGTTAATTGTTTTCATATGAAGATACAGGTTTAACAGCAATGCCTAGAGTAAAAATACATACAAGCACACGTGCATACATAGTAGAGAAGAGTGTTTTCATACTATGACACATTTTGAGAAGAACAAAGAAAATCAAATAAAAGGGACTAATATATGTTCGGTATTAATGCTGTAATCACTTGAACTACCAGCATTTTTTTGGCCCAGAACCAACACTGAAACCATCCAATCACGTTGCAGTGATGTCATACACCAATGACTTCATCACAAAGATGGGAAACGAGATGATATCAGCTCTACTGGTTTCATTCTGCAGCAATTCACAGTTAAATGCATTCATCTGATTTGGCTGCAAAATCCTGCCAAGACCTTCCAAGGTCACAGATTATTGTTTATTATTACTTTTTTAATACATTTAGGCACTTTAAATAAAGAGTAAAACACTGACATGACCCGCTGTATTGTTGTGTCTCTGCTGTGAAAAATTCTCTGCTTTTGCATGAATATCCATTTCATAAAATCGGATTTGTAAAAGATGATTGCTTGAATTAATTTTGTAAAAAAAACAAACACCTAATCTCTGCACACACACACACACACACACACACACACACACACACACACACACACACACACACACACACACACACACACACACACACACACACACACACACACACACACACACACACACAGTTTGTGGATGTGTGTGTGTGTGTTGCACTAAATAGACTTCCTGCAGGAAATGATGCAAATTAAATCTATTTGCTAAACACAAATATATATATAATTCTTTGATGTTTGATGATGTGAACTTTCACACCTGATGAAATGCTTTCAGGCGGATAAACGATGAAATGAAGGGAGTGACATCCTGGCTCTGCTCCTTGCATTTCCAGGTTATTTTAGTCGGAAAGGTAGACGTTCTTGCTTCAGTCCAGTTCAGCTGTGAACAACCTCAGACTCCTGCGGCGCCATCAGGGAGTTCTGCCAGGCTGTGACAGTGACACGCCGTAACCCAAAATAGCTGCATGGCAGCCTGGCGAACCTAAAAGCTGCTTAGTGTGGCAAAACTCCGGCTGAGTCTCTTAAAGCTGCACTAATCAGAGCTGTTAGAGGAGAAATGTCTAATGTATCTCACATCAGATCACTAGGGCATCCCAAGCCGTACGTGCAAAGATTGCTAAGTGAGTGGATTGTGACAAAGACAAGAGTGTATTTCCTTAAAGTGAAGGTATTTGTCTTCCTTTTCATGACTGTCATAAAGTCTGGGTTATTTTACTCCTGAGTGTAAAAGCTCCATGCAGAACAATTACACCTCAACAAGACAAAGAACAGTGAAGCTGTTGCATGTCTGAGCATGCGTCTTTAAGGTCGCTGCAAGCATGACGGCATGCAGACGTTTAGCTGTGGATGCAACAAGCCACCCCACTTTCAGCACTGATTGGAGAGATAACAAAAGGAAGTGAAGAAAGTGCACACTCTCACACACACACTCTCTCACACACACACTCACACACAGAGAGAGAACAAAAGAGCCATGGAGGCATGCAAAAAGAGACCTACAGATTCCTAAACAGGCAAATATAACACAACTATCAGCCCCTCTGTCCAAACTTGGCAAGCTCCTTCCTCGGTCATCAATGCCCCCTGGTTCTCACAGGGTCCTAAACACTTTCCTGCACAGCTAGCTGATACATTAGCATCCAGCCCCATCCCCCTGCAAGGGCAGCAAGCCACTCACAGCAGCACTCATCACACACAGAATCTCCTTATGTGCTGCAGCAGCAGCTGGGGATACAAACAAGAGACGCTGACAAAAATCTGACATCACTCACTAATTCACTGATGAATCCACTGATTTGCCATGATTTCCTACCTGACTTTGAACTCAGCGAGCTGTGGCTGCACCCCTGGCTCTGCACAGTAGATCTGAGGGAAGTAGAATCGATGCGACTGGAGGTTGATGTCCATGGTGTTTGCAGAAAGCAGGTGCACAGGTGAGCTCCTGCACTATGGCCACAAAAAAAAGGGAAATGTCTGTATTTGTCCCCTCAGGTGCCTTTTTCTTTGTCCCTCCTGAAATTAGCCGCTGACACTCCCACTAAAGGCTGAAGCTGAGCTGAAGCATTCCAGTCACCTTCTCCACGGATGCTAGCGGGTCTAAAGGACTCTACCGCCAAGGAGAAGACATCCCCTTCCCCTTCATCTCCTCTGTGCTCTGAATGATGCAGTCACCTCTGCTGTCCGTCTGTCTGGCACCAAACAGGCACACTAACCTATTTCCCCACTAGCAGCTACTGTACACTCAGCAGCTGTGAGCACAAGAACAAAGATGAGTCCAGGAAAAGATGCATCCCAGTGAATCAGGAGAAAAATCCTGGAAAATTCATCTGTCAGCTGGTAGAGAAGCAACTTCAGACAATGGATTAGAGAGAAAGGGATGCTTCAGATACGAGGATGCTCCTCGCGTACAGAAGGCTGAATGAGAGATGAGAGTCCTTTGGTTTTTACGCTTCAGAGGCAGAAGAAAGAGGAGGATGGAGGGAGGGGTAGGCAGAGAGAGATTCCCAATGCTGTGAGGCGTTGCCCTCGCGCTGTCTCTCCCCTCTGTGTCTCATTGGATTACCTCCTCCCTTTTCCTCCCCCTCCTCGCATCCTTTCCACTCACCCCCGCCCAGCTGTGACGAGAGATGGGCTGCCGGCCCCGGAGGGTGCCTCCTCCCCCTCCTCCTCATGCACAGTTCCCCTCACCGGAGCCTCCTGATTGGCTGATTCGGGGATGCGTAAGTCCGCATGGAGAGGAGGAACAGATTTTAATTCATCTGATGGCCCCCGTCTTCTCCTCGCGTATGATTTGACGTGGCATGCCAGGCTTGGGTGGAGCTCAAAATGCAACACACACACACAGATCCAGCAGCTTATAGTTGATGTTCATTAACCTAACGCGACGCAGGTGGAGAGAAAAAAATAAATACAACCATCTGCTGCATGTTGGTGGCTTAGTCAGCTGTTAGCACGTTAAATATAAACAGTAGAAGCATGATGAGGATATCTAATTATAACAGGTACAAATAAAGAAGACTCTGAATTCTCCATTTAAAGCCTCGATGATGCTTGGGGCTTCTTCTATCCAGATGCATATATAGATTATAGATGATGTTCAGAAGTAATTTGAGGCCATAACACTAATCCCTGCTGCAGGTTCAACATAAAAAGCAGTTCTCCAACAAATCCCTTCCATATTTACTCTGACAGCCCAGAAAATAGACCCGTCCCGTCTCCTTCTATGACAGCTCAGCCTGCTCGCATCATCAGCGTCTGTGCTGCTTTTTTGTTGTTGTTGTTTTTCAGCAGGCGTTTTCATCGATCAGTACAGAATGACACAGTTTGTTTTGTAATCAGTGGACATGTCAGTCAGAGTGGTGTCTTTGTTCACCAGGACTGGTGTTTCATCAATCTCCTGCAGGGATCTGTGTTCTTTTTGGAAAAGATTCATTGTTTTGCATGTTTGTTTTTTTTTGCAGTTTTTTTGTGCAGAATCTCATGCAGTGCAGCAAGATCTCGTGCAATCTGTTAGAGCAGAGATTCTCAACTGGTGGGTCACGACCCAAAAGAGGGACCTGTTTTCAGTCGCAGGTCGTTACCTATAGCTAATTGAAGTGAGTGCTGCTTCGTTTCCTTCAAAGGATGATGTTCTCCCATATTTACCTACTGATGATGTAATCAGATTAAAATCAAATTGAATTGCACTTTTTGTTTAAGTCATTTTAAATTAAAACTGCTGCTGAATAGTTATTATTTCCCACAATTCAAGGTTGTTTTTTGTATTTGCAACTAAAATATAATTTGGTGGGTTTTTTCTCATACTTTTCTGTAGTTGCTCTTTATATGTCACGTGTTTTGTTTGAAAATAAAACAAATTCTTCTTTTCCTTTCGGCGTTTCATATGTCTCCATCTATCCCTGTCCTCTACTCTCCCACCAATCAGATTCATGTCCTCCATAAATCTCCTCTTCGGTCTTCCTCTAAGTCTCCTGCCTGGCAGCGTCCTTCTACAGATATATTCATTATCCCTCCAATCTCAGCCCGGCCTCTCTGATCTGATCTCCAAAACATCTAATGTTCTGTCCCTCTGATGGACTCGTCCCTGATCCATCTTTGTCTCCTGAAGAGAAGCTCAGCATTTTCATCTCTGCTACCTCCAGTTCTGCCTCCTGTCTCCTCCTCAGAGCCACAGTCTTTGACTCTAATGTTCTTATTGCTCTACCTGATGATTAATGTTTGAACGAGTGACTGAATAGTTTTAACAAAATGTAGTTATACGTGTTTAGAGTCTTTTTTAATTTACTTCTTCTTGTTTTGGTTTTGTGCTGCTTTTGTTGTGAAGTTTGACCAAAGACTTCAGGACAGAACTTTCTCTTGTTATTTGTGCATGAGTGTCTTTGGAGTATCTAAGGGTTTTATATGGTGCAGCACTGCATAATATGTTAGTAACTCCCTGAGGAAGACTTGTGAGCCAAAATGGGTTTAAGGGTTTTTGGGGGGTCCACATGACTATGACATGAAAATAAAGACTTTTAAAATCATCATTACTAGGGATGTACCGATACCACTTTTTTCAAAACCGATCTGATACCGATACTTAAATCTGAGTACTCGCCGATACCGAGTACCGATACTTCTACCACACAAAAAAATGCCAGGAATTGGAATACAGGTTTTATTTTTTCTTCTCTGCTTTTTACAACAAATAACTGAGTTAGATAAAAAAAAAATATATATATATTAATAAAAATGATCACAAAACTAAAATATAAGGTGAAAAATAACCATTTTCTGTGATTTCACAGTGAAATTATTGCAGTTTTCCCACATTTTAACCAAATAAAATGAACTATTTGGCACCATCTCCAGCTCTCAACCCACACTGTTCCTCTTTAGCTCAATAGCTCCCCCTAGTGTTCAATATAGGAAACTACAACAGAAATCACAAGTCACAGACAGTGAAGCCACTGGTATCGGTTCCTGGTATCGGGTAACTTTAACCGATATCGATACCGGTATCGTATCGGTATTGGGCCTCATCCCTAATCATTACAGGGTTTTTTTTAAATCTTCAGTTTGTTTCCATCCCATCCAAAGAGCAACTCAGCTGGACTCTGAAAAAAAAATCCAAGAAGCTCCCATTTACAGATTTCTCAATTTACAAGAAATGTAATGCCTGTGGCTATAATATGTTTTTTCTTTAGCAATATATGAAACCAAATCATTTGTTAAAGAAGTTTGACATGTAAAACACAACAAATACCTGCAATCTGCCCCAAATTAACTTCAACTTATCATTTAATCTCATTTTTAGACTCACAGAGTGAAAACACTGACTCTGGAGCAGCTGGCTGCACTTATAATAACACAAACACATCTTTTTGCTTTTGGAACAGCAGGAAAATGCTGCTTAATGGCTGAATAGGAAATTAAGTGAATGGTTTTCTAAGCCTCACAATCTGAACTGCAGAGAAAGTCACAGATGAGAGAGGAATGTGGATGATTCTTCAGTAAAAAAGAGGAGGAAGACACAAATAGAGGAGTTTGGGAAGGGCACGGAGCGAGAGACAGATGGACAAACTGATAGTGAGGTTAACACCTGAGTGGGATGGAAGTGGGCCGCATGGAGAGAAACAGCAAGGGTGAGGAAAGAAAAGATGAGGAGGAAAGGTGGGATAAAAGATGGAGAGAAAAGAGGAGAAATAACAAGAGGAAGGTGGAAAGGACACCCATCCCCCATCCCTCTCTGTCGGGTCAGACCCAGCAGCAAACTGTACTCTAATATTAAACTAACTCTGCTTGTCCTGAGTAAACACGAGCATGTGTGTGTGCAGCAGCCAAGTGCTACTCTAGCAGCCTGCTATTAGCACACTGCAGGAGGGTTGGCCTTGTGTGTGACACACAGCGTCAGTGAGAGTAAACCACTCAACGTGACACGGTGACATGGAGAGAACGTGACGGAGCTTCAGAGGGAAATTAGTGAGTCACAAAAAGAAAAGGTGGAGAGAAGAACGATGCAAGCAAAACAAGGTGGATCCAAAATACCATAAATAGAACTGCCACACATCTGAGTGGGAATCTAAGCTGGAGCAAACACTCGCCCCCTAGTGGCTGGTTGCAATTTAAGTTTTAAGCCCAGTTTAAACAACTTAAATGAACGAATATTTACCAGATTCAAACATTTAATTACTTTTATGTAGTTCTTGCTGTTGTATAGTGAAAAATATGTTCTGTTTTCTTAAAAAACTAAAATAACATCACGGTTGTGAGCATGGAACTGGGACTGGGTCATACGTCTCTACTAGGCAGACTCAAATTGAAGAAATCCTCCATGGTGGCACCTGAAAACAGAGTATTTTGGCTTCACTTAATCCTAGTATTTGCTCATTATGTGTGATTTGAATTTTGATTTGAAGCCTAAACTTGAAATTTTGACATTTTACACCGGTAGCCTATAGAGGAGCTGACAACACGGTTTTTCAGCACCATGGACAGCACACCTACGTCCAAAAATCCAACGAGCAACGAGGAACTCTGACTCTATCATCTCTGTTTTTGTTAAATTCAGTAATGGTTTCACCTTCTCACGGTCCAAAAACGGACGCTGCTAAAGAGTCAACTTTAATCAGCGTTCATGATGACGTTAAAAATGTAGTTGGCTTGTAACAACCAACCAGTGGCTGTTCAGTTTGAAATGTGTGCATTTGTTAATTAAACTTTTCCTATTTTTCATTCTGTATGGCTAAAAAATTAAATAAAAATGTTAGAAATAGTTGAAAATATTTCTACTTACAATAATTTAAAAAATCTTGAGGAGGCGGTGTAGTTCACTTAGGGGGTGACGCCCCCATACGCCCCCTTGTGGCGCCATGCAGACCATCTATTGAGCACCTAGAGCTAGACCTTGATACCCCTGTTACATTTTTAGATGTATCTGTCAAAACTGTTCATCCTGTGAGTTCTGATTCATACATATTGGTAAAGTGTTTGACCCATATAGTTTAAATATTGTAATAATAGACAGACTGTATTAAATGTTTGATGTATTTCTGTATGACTCACTCCCTTCATCCTATCAACACCCTGAACCCACACGGTGACGAGGAGCAAACAGGATTAAACGAGTGTCAGAGGTGTGACAGGGAGAAGGTTGAACGTCTCCCGTCGTCTCTCTTAACTCATACGATCTCATCCTCTCACACCCGAGGACGGAATCAGTGGCAAACACACACATACACACACATACACACACAATGAACACACCACACTTTTTAATTCTGCTACACACTAACAAGAGATGGAGGAGATACAGAGGCTGAGGGGAGACAGAGAGGGGGAGGGAATTCATTCACAAAGATTATATTATCATTCTTACACACACACACACACACACATACACTCACACTCACACATGTCTATGCTGATCTGCCTCTGGATGTCTCAGCATGCATAACTCATAAACCAGACAGCGATCACCCAAAATGAACTGTTCTCTTCGGATTCATAACAGCGAGCAGACACGTGTCCTCACACCTGACACTGCAGCATCACTATCTGCACCATCCTGCTCCGCTAACTTATATAGGTCAGACTGAATTTGGACAAAAGTGGTTGCTAATGCCCACACACTTCACGTCAGTGCAGTAAGATGTCGTTGCACCATTTTAACCAAAGCTGATTGAAGCCTTACATGAATAAATGAACAAAGAGGGTACATTCCTCTACTGAATATGTTGCATTCCAGTTTGTGCATCACCCAGCAGGTGGCTGCCGCCATGTTTTTGTTTCTCTGATGCATATTTATCTAGCCTATTAACGACACAATAAACCTTGATTACACTGACAGATCGTCCCAGTTTTAAAACTAAAAATTTTCCCTTCCTTGTTGTGTCTAATTAGCCTACATGTTCTGGTAGAAAATGAGTCTGAACACCACATTCCATTATTACTTTATGTGCAATAATATTGTCATATGTGATTCTGGCCTAGTGAAAGTCATGAATCATTGATAAACCGATTTGCTTAAAGTGTCTGCTTAGATCAAAGTTTGAGAGGATAGAGTGATTAGCATGTTAGCCACCTCCAGGAGGAGTCCTGTTTCCAAAAGGAGTGGATTTTTGCAAAAGATTATGACAGATTAAATCTAATCTGTTACAGGCAGCTCTTTGGACAACCTCAGTTTGGAGAAACAGATTAGCTCTGATGAAACTGACAAGCTAACGGCTAATCCAGCTAGGTGCAAAGTGGATCACTAATGCTTTAAGCAGCTCTAATTGTAAAACTATTCACAGCTGTTCATGCAGACCACTATTTTATAAACATTTACACTGCTGTTGGTTTGATTTTACATCATTCTGGAAGAAATATTATGAAACAGCAGCTACAACCAGAACCCCTCCTAAAAAGATCCAAGCTCTCTGGTTGCATGCCGAAAAGAGACTGAGACACCTGTTCAGCATCAAATCACACAGCTGTGCACAGAGAACAATGGGCTGGGAGACAAATCTGACCTTCTGATCTGCAACAGCAGGACATAATCCATGACATTTTCATGATTTACTTCAGCTCAAGCACCAGAGGCTCTGACTATTGGTTTACATTCTCAGCGTATCATAGAAAACTCATATCATCACCAGTATCCTCTTTGAAATTCGACCCAGACGTCATCCACTGCTCTGACCTCAGTCAGAGTTAAACTGAGCACAGCAGCGTTTGGCCTAATTCAGCTTACTGTTGTACAGTAGGTCACACACTTATCAGCGAGCGCTCCTGTCAATACACATCAGGAAAGATTGTTAGCAGAGGATTGATAGATTTACCAATTTGCTCTCAGGGAGAAAACCCAGTTCAAACATGCGGAGCGGTTAGAGGATGTGAGTTCGTGTAAATGGGGCTGGGTTCTCGCTTTGCACGTTCTCACATTCGATCAATACGAGACAAACCAGTCAGAAAACGTCTGTGTGCAACAATAATATAAATGGGATTTTTAATTAGCATGAGAATTCTGCATGAGGCTTCACTATGTGAGATTTGTTGCCATCTAGTGGTAAAGTTAGAGGTTGCAACCAAATGAATTAGAGGAATTACATTCAACAGGCCTTTTACTAGTTTAATTAGTCTGTTTTGGTTTAGTGTAGGAAATAAAATAATTAACAAAAAACCATTTTAAAAAATACATCAGAGTAAAACAAGACTTACATTTGTGGAATTTTGATTAATTTGCCAGTTTATGATGCCAAGAATCTGCAGTCAAACAATTCCCGCGCCCAAAAGATACAATGAAAAGCTCCCTCTGGACCAAGAGTGGGTCTCAGTGATGCCAACTCCTCAGTACGAGAAGCAGCTGTCAGTAAAAGTTGATAAATGATGTAATTTGTATGATTGGTCAAGCTCAAACTCACCTGTGGGAGGAGCTGAACTTCCAACAATAAACTTGCTCCAAAAAAATCCTCAACCTTTACCAATCCATACAAGTTACATATTCATAACACAATTCTAACAACAAGCAACGGCATGACAAAGTAGCAAAAAGATGTTGATTTGCATAAATGTATCTATAAAAACAAGCGTCAAATTGATGCAAACCAAACATATGAAGCCCAGACGCCACAGATTCATGCAATATGACTCATCACTCCAAAAGTCTGAAGCTAAGCAAAAAACTAAAAATCTGCATAAACAAACCAAAACAAACAGCCTCTATTATCGAATCAGCTCCGTCTGTGCTGTCTTCTGAGTTTTAATCCTGTTTGACATCAAATGTCCAACAGAATCAAGTAATCCATTGTCTCTGCTTCACTGAAATGTAAAATAACAATCTTTCCCAGAAACATTTCCATAAATTATCCACTTCTAATTAGAGACTAATGCTGTGAATTTACTGTTTTTTTTTTAAATTTTTTTATTATATTGGTTTTAGTGTTTTTCAGAAGAGGTGTCAATCATGCAAATTGACCAATGCATTCCTTAGATTTTGCTGTGAGTTCTGCCTCTGTGCAAATGTTCCTCCAATACGCTAACCAGGAAACAGACGACGGTCTGTTTCTCCTGTTATCAAGTGATTCTACCTTATAAAGTGTTCTATAACAATCTGAAATAAAAAATCAGAAGCATCTGAGTACGAACAGATAAGTAGGGGTACTAATTTGCCCCCCTAAGGTACAGGTTTGACTTGTAAAAGGTACAAGTCCCTATAACCAGACCCTCCTCTCCAGTAGAGGTGGGTCTGGCTCTGGTGAGGAGCAGCAGACAATAGATGAACGGACAAATTTGACATTAATTTGAATTTTAAAGCATTATTGAGTCTCTACAAATCCTCTCAACGGAATTCAGATAAAAGAAAACCCCTGAATTTAGCAGTTCACCTTAAAGTTGCAATACCTTTAGGACAAACTCAAAATGGATTTTCATATTCGTCCCCTGTTTGCATGCATAAAACAAGCTAATGCATCCAGATGAACCACATTTAACTCCAGTGATGTGGCCGGTTGTGAGTCACAGTCTGTGTTGCCACCTAGAGAACCCCTGCATGTAGCACACGATCTCTAAAAATAAATCACAGTTGTGATTTAAAACTGATTATTTTTAAATGATCTTTGTTTGGGCTTTAATTTTGTCTCCTGAATAATATTGAAACTGTAATATTTCTTTGTTTATGTGTTGAACTTTCTTGATTTATCCTGGATTTTTTTCTTCTTCAGATGAGGATCATGATAAAGGCTTTTAGAGCATCAGCAATAAAACTCTATGAATTATGTTATTATTCACAGAGGCCTGGCTGTAATTTTAAGTTTTTAAAACTTTAAAAAATACACGAGTTCTTCCAAAACAAAGTCAGCGTTTTAAATATATTTATGAAATCCTTTTAAGCTTAAATAGGTCAATAAAAAATGCACACCAGCGAAAAGCCTATAGGTCTCCAGAGGTTAAAATATGAAACCAAAATTAGTTTTATAAACTAAAATCAATATAAACTACCATATGCATGCTAGGGCTGGGCGATATCACCTCAAATCAATATCACCATTTATTGAGGAGTTAACCACATAACGGTTAATGGACGATAACTATCTGTATGCTCAAAAACAAAAGTTGTCCACTAGATGGCGCTGTAGCAGCATAATTGCTCCACAGACTAAAATTTCCTGCAAAGTATAGGAGGAGGAGTCACGTGACTCGTATGTGACATGGACTAGTCGAGTGGTGTCACAGCTTCTTAAAGGGACACGGACATCTGGAATCTACTTGTTTCTTTTCATTTTTTAAAATATCGAACATTTATGGGCAAAATGACATTGGTTAGAGTTATACATTTCGATTATTTTCGATTTATCGCCCAGCCCTTAAACCATCAGCTAGTTAACTCAACGCTTTTACTTTGATGAGTTTCTGCTGTAAAAGCAGAGACGGGTCGCTCCCGAAGCCTCGGACGTCCAAACGGGGAGGAACTGTGAATAAAAGTTTACATTTGTCAGAGTTTATGCTTCTAAATAGGGTCGTATGGAAAAATACTGCTTGGCACCATGTTGGGAACGTTACTTTAAAAAAATAATTAGTTATAATTACTACTTGTTCCAAAAGGTAACTGAGTTACAGAATTACTTTATAACAAAAGTAACTAGTTGCCATGGAAAATAATTTTTGCGTTACTATTTTTTTTAAAAGTTGTGGTTTATCAAAGAATTAGGATTTTTCTGAGCAGTTTTTCTGAGTAAATTTAAAAGAAACAGAATCTTCAGGACATAATGACACCTCACAAACACATTCTGACCTTTGACCTCAAAGAGTTTGAAGTAGTGGATAAATCTCCACCTTGAAGATGACAACAATTCATCCTAATGCTCCAGAGTCGCGCTGCTCCATCGCTGGCGTTTGTGTGTGTGTGTGTGTGTGTGTGTGTGCGCACAAGCAGTTTGTGCATGGGGGCGGTGCGTTCAGAGTACACAGTTTATTTCATCAATTCATACCGTAATAGTCTGGTTATCGTTTGTTCTGAGGCTATGCTTGGAAGTTGAGACGCTTTGTGAAAACAGCGAGAGGCGCGGCGTGAGAACAGCCGATGGGGAAACGGGGCGGAGCGCGCTGCTGCAGGAGCGACAGAGAGCAGGAAACAGCTCTGTTCGGTTGTTTTTAACTGTTTTAGACTGTTTTTGGTGCGGCTACAGCCGACAGCAGCTCCTATTGTTCTAAATAAAGCTCAGAGGACTGAACCTACGGACGCATTGTTGGAGAGAACATTATAAAAGTAACACACCGCATTTCACGCTCAGTAACGGTAACGCCGTTCTCATGACGGAAACGATAATTAGTTAGATTAGACTGTTACCGATAAAAGAACAGAGTTACGTAGCGCCGTTACTTTAAACGGCGTTATTCCCAACACTGGAGGTCATATTGAAAATAATGCAAGCCTTTTGACAAGAAACATACGTGGTCCTTGTGTTTTGTCCTCGCTCTGTTTTGCCTCGTTCAGGCGATGCTGTGTAGAACTGAAAGAGGGAAGAAATCTTTTATTGCCACCGCGATTAGACTAGTAAGTTCAGGCCTATGAGGACTTCTTGTATTGTTTGTTGATTGTCTGTGCTTGGATTGAATGTTGTTGTTTTATGTGAACTGCTGCTTGTGAAACAAATTGCCCCACGGGGATAATAAAGTGAACTGAACTGCCAGAAGTTTTTGTGATCTTTTGGTGCTGGAATCATATTGGATAACTTCTCAAAATTGGGCATACACATAGTCTATGGGGCATGGCATGATTTATAATCAGAGCCTATAGAACCAAATATATATTTACAGAAGATTAACTTCTAATAAATAAAGTAAAAAAAGTTAAAAATGCATCAACATCTATGATTATAACTCATTTAATTAAATCACCTCTTCATGCTGAACCTGACCCATGTGCTTGTGCCTCACCTCATCTGTGCAGCAGCAGCACCGCAGCTGATTGGCTGGAAGGCACAGTAACAACCCTGCTGATAGGTCCACACCAGCAGCCAGTAAATCCAGTTTTTGCATCCCGGAGACAAGAAGGTGGATGCTCGGAGCTGATTGGCTCTCAGGAAGGGAGGCGTGTGCGCACGCAGGTCCGTGGACACGTTTTTAAATTTAATTTAGAAAGAAGCAAGTGAGTGATCTGTACGTTGACGGGTCGGATTTGGGTGTTTTAATTATGATGCTGCAGCTGTGCACGTGCTGTCTGGTTTCTATGGCAACGACTGCCTTTTATCTGCCTCCACGTGACGCACATAGGAGTCAGGGGATGAGTCAAAACAAAAATGCTCTTCTTTGTATTTTCAGGTGTGGGGATCCAAACGGGTTTGTAATGGTTCTGATTTAATGATCTCACAGATTTATCTCACAGATAAATACCACGGGGCCTCTGGGCTCAAACCAGAATAAGATCAACAACATCCAATGATCTCACGGCAGTTTAAGTTCTTACCTCATTCTGCTCCAGTGATCGGGTTCCTACAGCAGCAGCGGTCCTGATGGTGCAGATGCTGAGGGTGGGATGAGATGTCAGGGTGTGTAGGGGGGGTGATGCTTCACACGGATATCCACAGTTTTCAGCTCCGTCCAGTAGAAACGTCACTTCTGTGGGGTCTGTCAGCTGGTGGAGCCATTTCAGAGAGCAGCACGCCGCTTTCAGAGGGACGGGGATCGGGCTGAGAGCGGCGTGTGAGGGGCCATCTTCATCCAAACACTGGGAGGCTGCTGGGAAGAGGAGGGGGAGGTGGGGGGAGAGGCAGCACAGCATCTGCAATATTCATGTGAGTCTGCAGCTCAGCAGCGCCCCCATGTGGCTGAGCACGGAGCCTCACACAGTCTGATCCAGACCCAAGTCATGATAATGGAGGGATTTGTTTTCATGGTTTTCTCTTTAAAATCAGCTATAGTCTCAAAACATTTTAGATTTAGTGTCAAGACAGCACTGATGGAATTTTTATGTTTTGGCGAAAGGTGAATACCTGCAGTTCAGTTCTGCAAAAAAATAAATAAAAAATGCACACCTGAAAGTGTTGTGTTCACACTTCACACAGCTAAACACTGAAGCTTCACTACATCATGTTCATATAGTCTGCTGTATAGTGGGTCGGCGACTACCCTGTACACCAGAAAGAGGTGAGCTGTCATGATGTAACACAGATTCTAGAAACAATGGATGACTCAACAGGTTTATTAAGGAATCTTTGGTGAGGGTATGGTGGATCGTAGTGCCGGAGGTGCCAAGAAGGTTTGTACTGGAGGTTGTAGGGTTGTTGGGAGAGTCTGGTCAGGTGAGGGTGGACGGGCTAACTTGCCAAGCGGGGATTGATGAACGGTAGGGCAGACAGACCAGCGGTGAGGAGACTCAGGATTAGTCCGAAGTAAGTCTGAGATGCGGCAGGATCGGGCTATCTCCATCCAGTAGGTTCTGAGGCGTAAGAGTTAGCAAACAAAGTTCAGATGTTCTGAAGCCTGACTGGTAATGCAGAACAATCTGGCATCTGCCTCAAGGATTCAGCTGTCCTTTAAGCCACTCCCGATTAGCTCCAAATGACCTGCAGCTGGTTGATTAGTCCACTGCAGCCTGTCAGAGGGATCACACACGAACACCTGTACCCGGCAAAGACAGAGGGTGAAAGCTAAAGCTGGATGACCATGTGAGGACTGAATGACTGGTTGTTTAAATGATTCTGTGGATGACAGACAGGATGGAAAGGGAAGAAGCCAGGGCTGGCTGACTGGCAGGTTGAGTGAGAGAATCATGGTTGTCTGTCCCAATACTCGCACTTCCACCCTACAGTCCTCTATGAAGTGCACCTGGAATTAATACACCGTGCAGACTTCGACAAAGTGCGTAGCAAGGGTGGAAAAGGGTGCAGGGACAAGGTCCGGAGTCTCCACCAAAGTGACATAGGGACACCCTAAGCACTAAGCACCAGTACTGGGCCAGGGCCTCACTAGCTGACTGAGCAAAGCAGGTATTCAGGGCTGACTGACTGAAATATTTCAACTTCCCTATTCATCTCACAATCACTTTCTCTCTTTTCAAACATTTTCTGAATGTTTGTTGGTAAAGTAGCTTTGCACATTGTTTGCAATATTTTCCAATCAACTAAATCATCAAACTTTTATATCTGATAAATAACGGATTAAGGCTCTCAGCGACTATTAATGATTCTTAATGCTCTTTTCTGTAAACTAAAGGTGTTGTATAGGTTTTACATGTGGATCTCCAGATCTTTACACAATAAGTTAAGTACGGAACATTCAGTGAGTTATATGATAGCAACCCAGAACTATTCAGTAAAAACTTGACTCGTAGGCAACCAGCTTCTATGGAATGTTAAAAAGTAAAACCCATTCCTTTTTCCCTGTGTCTTTTCCTTTTATTACATATAACTTCATGTATAGACATCAAAGTTTTGATTTCTTTGGTTGGTTGTTAGAAAACATCTGTTGAGAATTCTACACCAAAAGCACCTTTACAATTATATTTACTTTAAAAATCGATGATATTTTCAATACTTGCTGTATCTCCAGACCCCCTGATAGTTTATGTTGTTGGTTCTTCGTGTGGAAAGTGCTTGGCTGCACTTTTCTTCCCAACACATTTCAGAAAAGTGCAGCTACTTTACATGAAAACGCAGCAGATAGTGTTACGTTTCAGGATTTCTTGAAACTAAAGGAAGAAAGAAAAACATTTTTGCGATCATAGCTTTTATTGTTTCTCCTGAATCAGAGGGCATGACTTTAAACAGGCATGAATACAGACACTAACATTTCGTGGTTTTCTACTTAAAACACACAGCATTGTTGGTTGGTGCTACGTGAGAGATCAACGGGGAAACGACATGCAGGACTCAATGTGTAACTGAAGGAATTAAAACTATCCTCAAAAAGCTAAAAATGCACACAAGCTGTCACTATTCTCAATATAAATAAAGAGGAAACCCCAAAAATCCAAACACACAGCACGTCGTTCCATAATGGCGGTCGCCTCAGTTGGAGACAAACTTCCGATTTAGATAATTTTTTAAAAATTTTAGCTCATAAAAAGCTGAGTTTGTGAAAAGATTGTTTTTGTTTCAGTAACAAATCTGAAAGTACTGACTGGGAGACTTGATGGGGCTTTTGTAACTGGACAGTTCCTGCTGTGCAGCCTGGCTGGTTATGGTTTTCTGTAGGTTTAGGGTGAAGGACGGGGTGGATTTCTTCACTTCAGGTTTGCTGGTCCTCTTCGTCGGCATTGGGCTGGGTTCTTCCACTGACCTGAAGTCAGCCGGGACCGCGGACGCAGACTTGGCAGCCTCAGAAGACCCAGTCTTTCTTGCGTGGGGGCTCAGATAGATCTGCATAGTCACTAAGTGAAGTGGTGAAATGTGAAGGAGGGAGGAGGACGGTGATTATAAATAAGAGGCGGCATAATAGAGGTCAAAGGGCATATATGGGAAAGAAAAGAGACAAAAATGGAGTGAGAGGCGAAGTGGTGGGGGGGGTAGCACACACACGTCATGGTGAGATGTGAAAAATGAAGGATGGAAAAAAAGCTCACACACAGTTCTACTAAATAAATGGTTTAATCTTCCTTCACTGAGGGACGACGCCTACCTTTGCAGTGTGTCACACGCCTTGTTCCTGCACACACACATACATGAAATCAATTTTGATGCTGTAAATATTAATCTTGTAAAATAAAATTTGTTTAAACAAAACAGCCTGACGGGGTTGTGCTCTCTTACCAACGCTCGCTGCAGACTCCTGAGATTTACTGCCGGTGTGTTGAGAGAGAAAAGGCAGGAAGAGAGGAAAACAGAGTAAAAGAATCAGTGATGAGAACAGAAAGAGGTGAAAGGGTGTCCCATCAACACACCAGTGTCAGGTTATTGGGGATAACTCATTTGTGGGTCTTGATGATCTCAGACATCAAATAAAATAAATAAACCCCCCCTGGTATGACATAAATTCACTGTGTTGTATCACATCTTTGGAACGCTGAGTTCACACTCAGTATTACTGCCACACCTGTTCTCAATCAAGACATCACTTAAACAGGACCTGCCTGACAAAGTGGAGTAGAACAAAAGATCTCCAAAAACCAGACGTCATGCTGCAACCCAAGGGAATTCTCCAAATGAGAAACAAATCTCTCAATCTGAAGTTCTAAAGTCATTTCTGAAGCTGTGGGACTCCAGAAAAACCACAGTGAGAAATATCCACAAATGGTGAAATCATGGAACACAGTGGTGAGTTTACCCAGGAGTCGGAGCACCAAAGTTACCCCACAGCAGCGACGACTCATCCAGGAGGTCACAAAGGTGAAGTTAGCTCAGTGTCTGTGAGTGTAGCTATCCTGTTAGCTAAATTCAATTAGCTATGGTGGCCATCTTGAATCAGACTCCAGAAATTAAGGCCAAAGTTTCAGGAAAAGATCTCTTATAATGAGTACAGCTCAGAGTGTGTGGTGTGAATGAAGCTCAGCTAAGACGCCATAATTTAGCCAGATGTCTACCAAATCTACTAAATTATAGCTATAGTTGTGTTTGCTAAGGTTGAATTAGCTGTGGTGGCCATCTTCTTAACATAAAATTAACTATTTGTTGTAACTTGGAGGTTTGGTTTATGATTTGAACACCCTACAGCTGCAGAATCATCAGTGTCTGGTTCAGGGTGAATATCTTCTTACCCCTCAGGAATCTTCTTACAGCCTGAAGACGTGGGCCGTGTTTTAATGCTCTTACATGGACTGTCCTTCACACTGCCTGATGGGCTCCTCACACCACTAAAATGAAGAAAAACATTCAGGTAGATGCAAAGGAAAAGCTCAACTCAGAAAAACATTCAGTTAATGAAGATTTATCTTTTTGTATCTTCTTACAGCAGCACATTAAGGGGTCATGGAGAGATATAATCATATTCTAAAACTATGTTTCTTTAGCTGCTTCACTCTGAGTCGTCTGATTAGGTGTTCCAGCTGTCCACCTGCAGACTGAGCGCCCACCTTCTGGGTGGCGTTGGACTGTAGTTCCTGGATGTGGAGCTGGAGGGCAGCGTCG
The DNA here is from genome assembly GCA_006937965.1 of Callopanchax toddi. Lineage (NCBI taxonomy): Eukaryota > Metazoa > Chordata > Actinopteri > Cyprinodontiformes > Nothobranchiidae > Callopanchax > Callopanchax toddi. Next base: position 2,946,506 of record SSNR01000055.1, on the reverse strand, counting down.
AGCTCTTTTTCAGAGAAGAAGAACTGGAGGTCACAGTGTGAGGTCTGGAGGGCAGAGCCAGGGACACAGGCCGGGCTGTGGAGACACACACATTCAAACTCCTTCTCAATGCTGTGCAAAAGTTTCAAACCACTTCTAGCCTGTTAAAGTGGCTTTAATCGAAATGACATTGGTTATATTTTATTTGTGCTTTTTGCCGCCCTTTTCTTTATCCAGTACTTATATCAGATCATGACAGCATATATAAGGAAAGTGGACAAGTAGAGGACGAAAGACATATGTGTCATGATGTATCATCCTTCAGCTGATCATCTGCTGCATGACGAGCTTTCAGCTCTTTAATTTGTAAAGTTAAAATGATACTTTATGAGTCAAATCGTTGGAGTTTTTCATGGATTTACCTGAAGACAGCTGCTGGTCTGAAAATATATTAAAACGAGTGACAAAAGCAGCTAAGGTCTAAAGAAAATCCACGATACTTTGTTTAAATCTAAACAAGAATGGATTCAAAGACTAAGGACTGGACTAGAAGACCTGGACAAAAGAGGACTTGGTGGACAAACACAGACGATCCGACTGTTGGGGAAGAGAGAGGATCAGGGGAAAACACGAGGCAGGTGTGAATAATGACAAGATAAGAGACACCTGGACACGATTAACTAAAACGCGAACCAAAAACATGGATAGACAAAGACGTGGAGGACCAAAAAAGGGGAAAACTGGACACCTAACACACACAGGGGATCATGACAACGTTCCTTTAGACTCCGACTGGGATGGGAAGTTATCAGTTAACTTTATAAAACCCAACAATTTGGCAAAAATTAAAAATAATCACAAACATTCATTTTAAAATATCACTTTACCCACAGCGGGTTTCTCTTTAATTTTTATTATTGTTAAACAAAATATGATCACTTTTTTTAAAGGCATACTCAGTAGCCAGGTAAACAATGTAGCTTTTAACGTTTTTTTTAAAGCCTCTTAACAACGTTCTAATATAATATAGCCATAAATATATTGTGGAGATTTAAAAAAACCCCGAAAGAAATCAATAAAGTAGTTGTCCCGCAGTTCTCTCTAAAAACTTCAGCCAATCCTATCGTTCGGACCGAACGATAGGATTGGACAATCCAGCTGTCTGTCTGCCGCATTTCCTCACTGCTTGGATTGGCATTAATCCGCTTGGACACATTTTGGGGCAGAACATCCCAGAAGTGAAAGTAGAAGTAGGACAGAGAGCCGGCGGGTGATTCCATTTTAAGATAAAAATACCAGAGTCCCCCCCAAAAAACACCTTTTCAGCTAGCAGAAAACTAAAAACATTTGGAGGTGAAAAGAGGAAAAGCTGGGGGAACATTTCTGCGGCTGGAGTTAGACTCTGCCTTGTCACCTTTGCAAACCGTGGTCCCAATGTCCCCGGGAGGCTGGCGTAAGGATTTTACCCGACGGGAGGGGTGAGTTCACCGAGACGTGTTTCTGTAAAATAGCTAGGAGACCTCGTTTGTTTACCTGGCTACTGAGTATGGCTTTAATGGAGGTGCTGTAGGGTGGAGTTGATATCTAATAGGTTGTTTGATCCAAACAAGCAGCTTCAAAACAATGATGATGTATTTCCTACATAGCAAAATAGATTATAGATATATATTTTCATTATAATCCTGTTTAAACTGGTTTACTGTCATATTTAATAACCTTTACTAGGGATGGGCTGATAGTTCATTTTATTTGGTTAAAATGTGGAAAACTGCAATAATTTCACTGTAAAATCACAGAAAATTGTTATTTTTCACCTTATATTTTAGTTTTGTGATCATTTTTATTAATATAGTTTTATTTTTTATCTAACTCAGTTATTTGTTGTAAAAAGCAGAGAAGAAAAAATAAAACCTGTATTCCAATTTGTTGCATTTTTTTGTGTGTGGTAGAAGTATCGGTACTCGGTACTTGGTATCGGCGAGTACTCAGATTGAAGTATCGGATCGGTTTTGAAAAAAGTGGTATCGGAACATCCCTAACCTTTACTCATTAACTCTTAATACTCATTAAGAGCAGTAAAAATGATAATATAACATAAGGTGATGATGTAAAAATGAATATTAACTTCAAGGTAATGATAATAAGCTATTGTTATTTAAACATCCTCATATTTCTATGTTTCATATTGTAGGATATGAAATGTGCTCAACTTTTAGTGAAAAGCTCAGTTAGGGAGTTCAAAACTCATGTTTTATCCCCAGTATTCTACCTAAATATAAAATCCCTAGTTTGAAACATCCAGCAAAGCTTGAGCAGCTGTCTTGAATTTATATTTTGGACCAGTGAGCTGTCTGGACCTTCATGGAGGAGCTGAATGATTCAAACACAAGATCAAATAAAGGGAAAAGAATTAGGGATGTTCAATATTGGCTTTTTTACCGATATCCAATATTGTCTAACTCTTAATTTCCGATACCGATATAAACCGATACCGATATACGCGTGGTACCCCTAATTAAAAAAAAAAAAGAAAAACTAAATCATTTTTAGGTAATCAACATCCCATACCTCCTATCATGCATACATACACTTTAAATAGTATCTGTGCAAAATATGACAACTGCTTCAATTTCAAGTTAGGCAAGTAATGTCGCGGATCGATGATGTCATCAAAGGTTCGCTGATAGATGTTGCGTTCAAGGTTGGCTGGGAAATGCTGAATCCACAGGATTTAATGTAAGGTGTGTCAAATAAATACAAATATCTCAAAAACTATACATCAGATTTGTTATGTTTTTACATTTTGAGAAAGAGGAGAATTAGCTGAAGAGTTTGATGTATAATATGTGCATAGTATGTAAAGGTTATGTGTGTCATTACAAAAACCGATACCGATATTTTCCGATATTACATTTTAATGCCAATATCGGCCGATATTATCGGACATCCCTAAAAAGAATATAGTTTGAAATAATCAAAGAAGACAAAAATATTCCACTGGTTCCTTCAAACAAACAAACAAAAAAAGACCAGTAATGCTCCAGAGTACATGACACTTGGTTGATGATTCACCTTTGGCTCCTGGTGCTCTCCTTCCTGCTGCAGCCTGATGCTCCTCGGAGATGTTGAGCCGTTTGAGGACGTCGGCCAGAGCCATCTTCAGCAGCTGGACTTCATCTTCCTGCATTTGCATCCTCTGCTCAAGGTAGGTGAGGCGGTCGGCCACGTCCAGGCCGCTGGTCGCTGAGCTGCGGTCGTCTGGAGGAGGAAAAGGAAAATCAAGAGGTGAGTGAGGAAAATTTGAGCTAAACAGGAGAAACGGACAGGTTTGATTCTTGGACACGGACGGCTGTGTGGCATGTTTACCAAAGAGAACAGATTATCTAGATTACGTAACTCATGACATGGTTGACAAAACACATTAAACGAAAATATAAACCCACAAAAGCTGTCTCAAACACTTAAAAATGTAAAATAACACAAACATCCACAACAAAGGATTAAAAATCCTGTTTGTCAAAAATCAAACTAATGAGGTCACAACACAGCTGGGCACACCAGATCCTGCATCGTAAAGCAACATACAAACAAAGGAAAACCTCCCCAACCATCATGAATATTTTTCTCTAAGTTTCTCTGTCTTTCGCTCCAGAACCAAACACTGGATCAGAGTTGGGTACCATGTGAGCTGCTGGACGAGTAACCGGGGTATCTCTGCTGACCGCTCGAACACTCCTCCACCAACCCGCCCGTCGTCCTCCTCCTCTTCTTCTCTTCTCGTGAGCATAGTCTTTCGTTCCTCTTTCCTCCTCTGGCTCCGGTCAGATGCTCCCCCTCCATGTCATCTGGCAGGTGTCCACTAAGATCGCATCCCTTTCAGAGAAACACGACTCCAACGTTCTGAGTCCAAAAAGGTATTAAAGCATCGAGGAGGGTGCTGCTGTTTTGATCTCAGACACACTGTGAGATTTGCAGGGTTTTAAGCCTTTTGCTGCGGGTGTGTGTGTGTAAAGGTGGGGGTGGGGTTGATCATGCTTAAAAACTAAGAAGTAGTCTGATTCGGCCTGAATTGTCTCTGCCCATGTGTGTGTGGAGAGTACATCGTTAATCCCAATGTTAATCTCTTTGACCCCGCCCACACACATAAGCCTCATGTCACTATATCAGAAGTAGACCTGAAATTTGAATTGTAGCTCAGCAAACAGAGTGTGTGCTGATGTCACAGAGGTCACAGCACGGGTCAGGAGTGATGAAGCGGAAGCAAACTGAAACTGTGTGTTGACTAAAAAGTCAAATGCTTAAACGAATCAGCTAAAGTCAGTGCTATGAAGAACCTGAGTTCCTTCAGAGTGTGTGTGTGTGTGTGTGTGTGTGTGTGTGTGTGTGGGGGGGGGGGGTTCCAACCAGGACTCCAGCTGCTGATCTATAGTGATGATCAGTGAAGATCACCCAGTTTATTCTACCAACTCCTCGGATTAAAACCTGCAATATCCTGATGAGTCAGAGGCCTGAACGCCACGCTGCAGCAGATCATGTTAGCTCCGCCTGAATCAATAACACTAGAAGACACGAATACATGGTTACAAGCAACAGATAAGAGTTCAGGTTAGGAGAAGTGGGATTCTTTAAACACAGGTTGGACCAAGTCATTGTTTTTCAAGTCACAAGTTACAAGTTTTTCCACTCAAGTCAAGTCAAAAACACAAAACATACAAGTCCTGTCCAAAGTCCCAATTTGAGTATAAATACATCCTGAGTCGAGACCAAAGTCCTGAAAAAACAAGTCCTAATATGAGTTCAAAGTTCAAAGTCAAGAAATGCAAGTCCCAAGTCAAGTCTAAAGTCAAGAAATGCAAGTCCCAAGTCAAGATATGCAAGTCTCGGGTCAAGTCCCAAGTCAAGATATGCAAGTCTCAGGTCAAGTCCAAAGTCAAGATATGCATGTCCCAGGTCAAGTCCCAAGTCAAGATATGCATGTCCCAGGTCAAGTCCCAAGTCAAGAAATGCAAGTCCCAAGTCAAGATATGCAAGTCTCAGGTCAAGTCCCAAGTCAAGATATGCAAGTCCCAAGTCAAGATATGCAAGTCCCAAGTCAAGATATGCAAGTCTCAGGTCAAGTCCCAAGTCAAGATATGCAAGTCTCAGGTCAAGTCCAAAGTCAAGATATGCATGTCCCAAGTCAAGTTCAAACAAGTCCTGAGTTGAGTCAGAATTCCAAAGTCAAGATATGCAAGTCTCAGGTCAAGTCCCAAGTCAAGTTCAAACAAGTCCTGAGTTGAGTCAGAATTCCAAAGTCAAGATATGCAAGTCTCAGGTCAAGATATGCAAGTCTCAGGTCAAGTCCCAAGTCAAGATATGCATGTCCCAAGTCAAGTTCAAACAAGTCCTGAGTTGAGTCAGAATTCCAAAGTCAAGATATGAAAGTCCCAGGTCAAGTCCCAAGTCAAGATATGCAAGTCCCAAGTCAAGTTCAGATAAGTCCCAAGTCGAGTCCAAACTCCAGACAAACAAGTCCTGAGTATAGTCAGAAATCAACATGCAAGGCCCAATTCCTAAGTCAAGATATCCAAGTCCCAAGTCAAGATATGCAAGTCTCAGGTCAAGTCCAAAGTCAAGATATGCATGTCCCAAGTCAAGTTCAAACAAGTCCTGAGTTGAGTCAGAATTCCAAAGTCAAGATATGCAAGTCTCAGGTCAAGTCCCAAGTCAAGTTCAAACAAGTCCTGAGTTGAGTCAGAATTCCAAAGTCAAGATATGCAAGTCTCAGGTCAAGTCCCAAGTCAAGAAATGCAAGTCCCAAGTCAAGATATGCAAGTCTCAGGTCAAGTCCCAAGTCAAGATATGCAAGTCCCAAGTCAAGATATGCAAGTCCCAAGTCAAGATATGCAAGTCTCAGGTCAAGTCCCAAGTCAAGATATGCATGTCCCAGGTCAAGTCCAAAGTCAAGAAATGCAAGTCCCAAGTCAAGATATGCAAGTCTCAGGTCAAGTCCCAAGTCAAGATATGCAAGTCCCAAGACAAGATATGCAAGTCTCAGGTCAAGTCCCAAGTCAAGATATGCAAGTCTCAGGTCAAGTCCAAAGTCAAGAAATGCAAGTCCCAAGTCAAGAAATGCAAGTCTCAGGTCAAGTCCAAAGTCAAGAAATGCAAGTCCCAAGTCAAGATATGCAAGTCTCAGGTCAAGTCCAAAGTCAAGATATGCATGTCCCAGGTCAAGTCCAAAGTCAAGATATGCATGTCCCAGGTCAAGTCCCAAGTCAAGAAATGCAAGTCCCAAGTCAAGATATGCAAGTCTCAGGTCAAGTCCCAAGTCAAGATATGCAAGTCCCAAGTCAAGATATGCAAGTCTCAGGTCAAGTCCCAAGTCAAGATATGCAAGTCTCAGGTCAAGTCCAAAGTCAAGATATGCATGTCCCAAGTCAAGTTCAAACAAGTCCTGAGTTGAGTCAGAATTCCAAAGTCAAGATATGAAAGTCCCAGGTCAAGTCCCAAGTCAAGATATGCAAGTCCCAAGTCAAGTTCAGATAAGTCCCAAGTCGAGTCCAAACTCCAGACAAACAAGTCCTGAGTATAGTCAGAAATCAACATGCAAGGCCCAATTCCTAAGTCAAGATATCCAAGTCCCAAGCCAAGTCAAAATCAGGACAAACAAGTCCTGAGTTGGTTATGACTATGTGCTACAGCCAGCTACTGCTAGCCATTAGCAAGTTAGTCCTTACAAATAACCATAGAATTCTTAAAAACCATTTTATGAGGAACTGACTGAACTTAAAAAGATTTACAATATAAACAGAATCTGTGTGTGTGTGTGTGTGTGTGTGTGTGTGTGTGTGTGTGTGTGTGTGTGTGTGTGTGTGTGTGTGTGTGTGTGTATTCAACCAGATGAGAGATTTAGATACTGCTGCTGATTTTAAAAGATGCAACATCAAAACTCAAATGCATTAAATGATAAAGTTAGATGTTTGTGATTCCACTAATCTTTCTCCAGTGTACTTTAAAAGCTTTTCTGCTTTTTTTTCTTTTACTGATATAACTCTTTGGAAAGCTAAGTTTTCTTTACCAAAACGTGATTATCTCCTGCTACTTGGAGGTTAATTATTGAAGCATTTAGCCAGCAGCAGTAATCTGACAGTAGTGATTGTGTGTAGACCTCGTGATCTTCTGTTTCTGTTCCTGTCCTGGCTGTGACTTCATCTGAGCGCCACCTCCACACTCCATATGGGATTGGGATTAGGATAGCGCCTAATCCTTGTGCTGTGAGAGAGAATTAGCAAACCCAGAGCTCAGTCTGCTGCAACTCAGCTACACGAAGAATCTCTCTGGATGCACTGTATGCAAATCTCAGCAGACATGCATGAATTAAGTCATGCATGTGCAGCAGTCTCAGGATTAAAAACCTATTCTATGTGTTTTGTGTAGAGAATGTAAACCATGACTCCATGGCGAGCCAGCCAGGAGCCAGCCAGCCTCTTTACATTTGTGCTAAATTAAAGTACTTAAAGTTGGTTGCAGAGGATGTTTCTGAACACCATGAGACCTGCATGGAGCCTGTGTGCACAAGTAATCCTTGACAAACCAGTCCACTGATATTAATGTTACCAAAGGGACAGGAAGTCTTCTCAAATTTACAATTTGATTGGTTGATATGAAAGGAGACCAGAGGGAACATGTTTTAGTTGATCCTAAAAATTAAAAGTTTTAAAAGTCAGATCACGCAACATTTTGAAGACCTTTAAGATCTCAGATTAAAATTGAGAACTGTTTTTTTTTTATTTTGCAAACAAAAAGGTTTTATGTGAATTTTATTCAACACACCTGTTGAGTCTTTATGTCCCAAACAACCACAGTAGAACATACATTGATATTTTTCTCCATTTTTGATATGATCAGTAAATATTTGTTTTCTTTTTTCTTGTGGAAGATTAAAAATTGTGGACTGGGTGTAAAGATGCTGCTTCTCCAAACATTTAAAGATAATTACCACCCAGTTCATAGAATACCTGCATTTGACTGGTCGGATATCTTTTTGTATTTGAGTTGATCACCAGAACTTCCCTCAGGTTTACCTGTCATGAAGTCAGTGTCCGGTGCTAACAGAGCTTCGCCGTGGTAGCTCTCCTTCAGTGAGGGTCTCCTCAGTAGGACCTGGACCGTCTCCTCCATCCCCACACCGTGGTCCAGCAGCTCCTCCATGTGCGCGTCCCTCTCTGCTGCCTTGACCCTGATGGATGAAGTCGACGTGATCCTGTGTGTTTTTACCGAGCTGATTCACCTTCCTCGTCCTGTCCAGCTTTCCCTCCCTCAACTCATGTCCTGTCAGGAGTGTGTGGAGGGTGATGTCACTCAGAGGGCAGATTAAACACACGTTAATCCATCTGAAACTCAAGGGAGGGTGAGACTTTATGTGACAAGTGATAAAGGAGTGGAATAAAAACAAACGTTTGCATTAATGGTTCTAGAAAAAGTGCAAACACACACCTACTGCTTTGTGAATCCAAATAGACAATTACTGATTGGCGTAATGAAGAAAAACACACACCTAACTTAAAAAAAACAAACAAAAGAGCGAGATGAGAGTGAGGAATTTGCAGTTGCATGCAAAGTTGCAGACAAGCACACAATTACTGTATCCAAAAGAGCTTACATCAGGCTACCATCCGGCCCTGGTGTGCTTTGAGGATGATGAGATTCAGAGATTAGGGAGCAGAACTTGATTAATTACAGTCATCAGGAGGACAATAAGCCGGATGTGGTAATTAGACCAACAGAGAAAGAAACCGGGCTGGATGAAAAGCTAGTTAGGTGAATGTGTTGGGGTCCCCCTCCTGTGTAAGCTGACACTTTGTCTATTTTGCAGTTTGTTGGATTGATTCTGTCCACAGCAGGTGTGTTCATTTGCTGACCTGGTCTCAGGATCCCAAATCCCAAGAAGCTGGTTTCTCCTTGTTGAAGCTCAAAATGAAAGAAAATGTTTTATTCAGCACAACAAAGAATCGTTAACGTCAGTCTTAATATTCACTTTACTCTTTTGTGTTCCTCGTATTGAAAATTCAATTAACAGTCTATTTCTAATTAAACAGCTAATTGATTACATTTTTTTCTTCTTTCATCCTAAATAATCTAAACATGCAGGAGCCTATAACTCCTGCAGGCCTTCTTGTTCCAGATCTCAGCTGTGAGGGAGTGATGATTGTTAAATTTATGGTTTTATTTTCCACCATTTGCATTAAAACACTGCACAAATGACTGTTCTGTTTCATTTTGTGAATGTCTATGTTTTTACTACTCAGATGTTTTATTCTGCAGTTTGGATCTTCACACGATTTCTGCCCTGGTTGTCCTGCCGGCTGAATGTGCAGCAAACTGACTGCACTTTGTGTTTTGTCTCATTTGGTGTTTATTTCGTCTGCTTGTTTACCTTTTTATGTCACGTCTTGAGTTTCAGGAAGATGTAGAGATTAAGGTCATGTGACCTCGTCTCTCATACATGTGAATTAATACAGACTTTATTCTTGCCTTTCCTTGCAGCAATTTGTTTCTGGCATTTTGAGGTGGATTTGTGTGTAAAAGTTATGAATAATTACAATCTTACCTGTAGTAGCTTCCTGAACAGCCTCAGTTAGGAGAAAGAGCTTATTTCTGACAGGACTAACAAGCTAACAGCCAAAGCGCTAAACCAGCTTCAATGACCTAATTCAAAAGAGATCATGAGAATTTTTACTTTATAAAGATTCACACCACCATCTGTGTTCATTAGTCATTTTAGCAGAAATATTAAGAATTTTCTTGCAAAACTTTTGCCCCCTGACTGCACCAATGTGCTACATATTGCTGCTGCCTCCTTCTAAATAAAGGCAAAACTCACAATAGTGAATAAGTTAATCACATTCATATGAACTGCTAGACTTTAAAGACTGAAGTTTTAAGAAGGCAGCAACACACTTTAGTCTCAACTGCCTCCGATTAGCCGCTAGCTCAGTCGTTTACTAAGACTTAAAATCTACCAACAGCAAAGACTTATGACCCCTAAATATCTCTGGTTGAATCCTGCAAACATTAATAAAAACAGAAGAAAACGGCATTCTTTAGCTTTTAAAAAATGTAGTTATCTGGAAATCATCTCATCAGCCTTGTGGGAAAAAAAGCTCTATTTGTCCAAACTGAGCTCATTCAGGAAACTGCACAACTTTTACCCAGAAAAACACTTAAAAACGGTTGAATTATCCCTTTTCTCCCACGCATTATTATAGATGCTGACTGAAAAATGTTTAATTGAGATGAAACGGTCTCACTGTGAAACTAACACACATTAATGGAGTTTTTCCCCCTAAATGTAGTCAAATAAAACACGAAATAATCAGCTGTTAAGAGGATTTAGGAGTATTATTAATTTAAGAGCTTGCTTAAGTGAAAGTGTGCATAAAATTTTATCATTAAAATTAAAATTAAGTGCACCGAACTCCCGTATTGCCCCGAGGTCTGAATGGGGGGAAAAGGTCAAGGCACATTATGAGGCTGCTGACAGGGAACATGGAGGAGGTGAAAATGTCTCCTGTTGTATTCAGATAAACAAATGACCATAACACCCCCACACACACACACACACACACACACACACACACACACACACACACACACACACACACACACACACACACACACAGGAAGGCCTGCAAAAAAATGACACCAACCTGAACCTGATGTCTCTTTACTGACCTCCTGTGGACACCAGGAGTATTACAATCACTCAATGTAAAGCTCCACTGAATAAACCTAAAAGATGTCCTTTAATCCACCTGAATTGTGTGTAATGATGTTAGTAAAACAGATATAAAATAAAAAGTCACACTCAAACTTTTCACAAAGGACTTCAATTTTATAAATATTCTCTCAGTGGTACATTAAATCAGTTGGGATGATATATTCTTTAATATCAAATAAAAAAAAATCCAAGAGTTTTCTCAAATAGCATGACAAGAGTGACAATAATCTGATACACACATTTCTTTCTACTCCAAAAATATCTAAAATGTATATCCCACATTTTTCCAAATATATATGAAAATATATGCAAACAATGAGCATCAATACAGGCCACAGAGAAAGCAGAATCTCACAGGTTGGTCGAGTGCTTTTGTTTCGTCTAATGGAATGAGAAGAGTCTGAAACACACGCCTCCTGGGAGGTATCGATAAAGGTGACTCCGCTCGCTGTGGACAACAAGAGTGAACTTTTCTTTCCCTGAGTGCTGCCCAGCCTTGTTGTCATGGTAATAAGGATGCAACTGTAGCCCATGCAAAGCCGGTGGATAATTGAGTCACGTAAATGCTAACTTACAATCTAGTCCATGCTTTTCTGCAAGGCTGGCCAGCACCTGGGAGGATGTAACACATGGTCTGATGAGCTTTCAGTAACTGCTTTTCGTGGAAAAGACGTGGATGCAAAGAGAGAAGCTGCTGAGCAGAAAAAGGGTCAGGAGAGTTTGCCCTCTAGGGGACAAACAAGTGTAGGAAAAGGGCCACTGATATGCATAGAGAGGAGGTGATTTACTGCAGCTTTCTAGGCTTTTTTAACCTAAAGAAATCTACAGTGGGGGGAAATTTTCCACCTTACAGATTTCCTATTTTTTTGTATGTTTGTCATGTTTCAGATCATCAAAATAAATAATGTTGGACAAAGACAACTCAAATAAACACACAATGAAGGTGTTTAGGAGACAAACCCAAAGCAATCTGGTCCTATGTGAAAAAGGTATTACCCCTAAATTGAATAACTAGCTGTAACACTACAATCCAGTGTTTGTGATAACAAGTTTCTCACATCATAGAGGAATAGCTTTAATTCAACATATCAGAGGGTTTTCCTACATGAATGACCTGATTAAGGTCAAAGGCCAGACATTCTTATTTAGGGGTTTCTGGTAGACAGCAGAATTCATGGATCCATCCATGCTGATGATGTTTTTCTGAAAGTTAGTTTTACTGCAGATGGAACACATCCAATTGAGTTCTTTTTGTTGTTGAATCTCATTCAAATGGAGCATGATGTGTTGCTTTTTGAGATCTTTTAGCCTACGTCATGTTGTCATACAGATTCTAGTGAAGTGATTTATTAATTCTAGAGGTCTGGAAGTAATCAGGCCTGAACGTGGCTGCTGGAACTGAACTCAGCTTTACAAATAATTCCTGATTTTACAAAAGGGGAAAATAATCGGGGCGGTGATAGCTCAGTAGACAGTTCGTCTGGCAACCGGAGGGTCGCTGGTTCGATCCCAGCTCCTGCTGGGCTTTGTCGTTGTGTCCTTGGGCAAGACACTTCACCCAGCTTGCTATAAATCTAATTCTTCACATAGAGAAAACTGCATTCTGTGTTTACTCGTGTAGTCTTTCTTTGATATTTAAATTTGATGATCTGAAACATTCAAGTTGGACAAACATTCAAAAAATAGGAAATCAGGAAAGGATCAACACTTGTTCACACCACTGTACATAATCCTTCTTTCCTCAATAATCTGAACTGAGTTGAATTACAGTTGCTGCCACCTTTAACGCATCAGTTTGGGGCTTTTAACAATTGATTTGAACCGTTTTATTCCAGGGTGAGCTTATTATACAACTCTAGTGTTTTTAGAGACAAGAGTTGAAGTTTGAATCTATTGTGGATTTTCACTCTCACCACTCAACGTTAAGCGGTGCTGAAGGTTCTAGAAAGTCTTAATTTGATCCAGCCAGGGCTTATTAGTGATCTTGATTGACCGCAGTTAGTTTTTCTTTGCAGCATGTTTGAAAAAAATACTCATCTGCAGCGTAAAGCCATATTTACACCGCCATGGACTGGGAGGACAAGAAAGAAGCTCCTCCTCCAAACAAGACGCCTTCGCATGGACAAACCAGATGTGGTTCAAATCATTAAAAGCCTCAGACTGACATGAGAGTCCTGCCCAAGTTTGTAAAGTTCTGACTGCAACTGTAGCTAAGTTAATCCCACGGGACACCCTGTCCCCCGTCTCTATTTATTGCTCGTCTCTTTCCTAAAAAGGACAAATCAATGAAAGCTCAGGTAACCGTGTTGCTCTTCTCCCAAACAGAACCCTTAAGGTCAAACGGGTTTGGGCAGAATGATTTTAAGTCGTCGTTTTTCAGGTCTCAGGGTGGATTTATTTAACCTCTGACCTCCTGTCCTGTCTGCTGAGGGGGCGTACTTTGGTCTGATCTCCACCCCCTGTAACAAAATGCTTTAAAAGTTTTCATTTCTGTCATCAACCTCTCCGATTCCAAAGTCACAAATGAACAGTTTTTCTATCCTGGATCTCAAGATAAAGTTAATCAATGCAACAAAGTAATTCCGAATAAGTTAAGCTTTCATATATTCCATCGTTTTCACCATTTAAATATAATTTTCTTACTTTAAATATTAGAATTTGCAAATATACTACACTGTGCATCGTTTTGAAGAGTGTCTGGTGCTTCCTGGATGAAAAGGAGGAAGGTCACGTGACCACGTCCTGTTTTCTTTCAATTAACACTGTGACAATTTGAAATTCATCAGAAATTAACAAAATAATGCATATTCTAGATTTGTTATAATTTTCAAAAATAGTAAATAGTCTAGAAAATATATTGCATATGCCATTTTAGGAAATCGACATAATAAAATATTAAAGTAGGAGAATATATATTACCTCTTTGAAGAATCTGGGGGAAAATTTGAAATAAAAAAGAAAAAAAGAAAAAAAAACACCCAGTAATGTAGATTTGATTTAGTTTGGATTACCTCAAACAGAGGGGAAAGTTAAAGATGGCTTCAGCGCGTGTGTGTGCGCACAGCGTCTCAAATATCTGTGCAGGAAAGCGATCGGGGGACTCCTTATATTTGATAAAGGAACACACACACACACACTCCGACACTACTCGAGTGACAGGAAAACACTTGCAGGTTAAAAGGCAAAAGAAGAGCGTGGTTTGAAATTGGCCACGGCTCATTTTAGAGTACCAAACGCACCCCTTCACACACCTCACACACACATCTATCACAGTGCTACGTTTGTCCGCACAGCAAGTCAGGACTCCATCCTGATGCCCTCAGATCTAATCACATTAACAATGTGAACATAAATACATTTATATATCGTAGAAGCAACAACAAAAGGAATGACTCCAGTTGGACATCTCCTCCACCGCTCACGCTAATATACAGTTTGCACCGACAGAAGCAGCTTCTTAAAGCGGATGACGCAGAATACGACCTGCTAATGTGTTAGCAGCTGGAATTAAAAACAAACAAACGTGTTAGAAGGGAATGCGTCGGTGCAATGTATCATGGGAACAAGTGCAGATGAGGAGGAGATGGAAGTTCTGCTTCAATCCTTTCTTGGCTGAGCAGGAATGAAAAGAGGTGGAATAAGTCAACTGGACTAATTCCTATAAGTCAGTTTTGTAGAGTGGGGCTTTGTCCCGTCTGACAGTGAATGAAACATCTTTGCATCCTGGACTGTTAGGAAAAGTGCTTTCAGCTGTTTTAAAGTCAAAACAGTCATTATTTGCAGTTCAAAGTCAGTGGATTTTTCATTTCTGTCCTCCGTTCGACACACCCTTACCGGATTTGTTCAAACTAAATTAAAAAAGAGACTGAAAATAAACCAATCCATTTAGACTCTTCCCCAAAAATTAACTAAATGGGATAAATGATCAGAAAATTAAAAACAACAAGAGATTGAACCTAGAAAAAAACTGAACTCAGAGCCATCGTTAGAGAGGCTGTGCACTAAAATCATGAGCAGTGAAGTCAGTATCTCACTCACTGCAAAATCTGATCTCTAATGAAGTAAAACAGCCTTGTTTTTAGACATTTTACTTTCTTAGAAATCAGTTTTTGCAGTGCTGGGCTGGGGCTGTGAGGGTCCCTGACTTCCTCACCTCAGTCCCAGGGACTCGCTCTAGTGTCGCTGGAATTATGAACCATTTAAAAAAATATGCAAGACAAATTTTCTCTCTTAAAAAGTCACAGTCGTCTCCAATCCGCCTCAATTTTTTTCCCACGAGTCAGAAAGCGCGGGAAACGTGGAACAACTTTTGGAAAGTTAACGGTTCATATGATTAATTTGTGACTGATCAATGGCAAAAATAAGATTAGATTTCATTCTGGGTACTAATGGAGCAAAACTGTTAAGCATTAACAAATTAAGACAATTTATGATTTAATTGTGACAAGAACATTTGTTTGAAAATACTTGCAGGTACAAGTACATACCAAATTCAGTCTGATTCCAAATAAAAATCGGAGTATTTTTTTTGTAGTTTTGTTTCTTCAACTAGTCCCAACCCAGTGAGACACCAGCTCAGAGAGAGATCGTAGTATTTAATTTAATGTGAAGTACTTGAGTTTGTGCAGAGAATCACTTGACTCAGTCTGAGTCAAGATCAGAGATGACTTGATCTAAAGGTGCATGTGACGTTTGAGTGCTAAAATGCTTTTTCTGACATTTAATAATTGAACCTTTAGGTCAACGCCTGCTCTATATTCTTTGTTTGTGTGTTTTTTTGTACCCAGGCTGGTGGAGCCTCGTTAACACGGAGCAGACAGTGAAGACTCGTGTTTCCCAGCAGCACCGCGACACCGGACTGTCCGTGAAGCAAATGGAACAAACGTGATTGTTGTGCTAAGATGCTTCAGGGGAAACGACAGAAGCCTTCCTGGCAGGAGAGGAATGGTGGAGATGGAGGGGTTCATGAAGCTAAAAAAAAAAAAAAATCAGTTGATGAATGATTTGTTTGCTTTTCGAACCGTTACTGGTGCTCTGATCTCTTGTTCTTCGTAAAGGAATCTGTGCTTTATAATATGTTGGTGTAATAACCGAACCCAGACCCTTCCTCTTCTTCATTTTCCCTCCATTTCTGAGTCTGTCCTTCAGTGCCCCTCCTCTGTGCAGGAGGCGGAGCCATGTGATTACATTAAAAGGTGCCTTTTGCTCCCTCTACTGCAGGTTCTTCAAGATGCGTCCGTAACGAAAGTCGTAGACGTGCCGGCAGAGGTACACCAGCTCGGGGTCGACGTCCGTGGGCACGCAGCGGTGGGAGGGGGGGGCGAAATCCGGGCGGAAGGGCACCATGCTGGCCCTGCCAGGTGGGGCGCCTTCAGAACGCCGCTTTAACAAGGCACAATATCTGAAGAAACAACCAGAACACACATAAATCATCTCTGAGCTACGTGTATGTCTTGATTTTCTCACATCCTGAGCAAATACAACTCTGTTTATATGGGAGAAGCCTCTCTAACAAAAACTCTGACGTTTACTTACCTACAGTACTGGGCGAGTGGGAGAACATAGCATCTGTCTTCTATGCAGGCCACACTATTTTCATCCTGGTGCCGAGAGGCAAAAATCTCATTCTGAAACCAACAGCGGGTGAACAGCGTCACATCATCTACAAGTGTCTCTTAATGTGCTGAAGAAACAGCAGCATTTTTCAACTGTGAGGGAACTGAAACCGGCGATGGGAGGTAGAATTTTTCTGCTTTATGAGCCACCTCAGAAATATTACCGATCACATGCTGCGCGCTTTCATACACCTACATTTTCTGACAGTGAAACTCTTCCTCTCCCTGTTGTTGTTTTTTTTTAAAGCTGAGGTCGAAGTGATACCATCATTTCTGGCATTGTGGTTAGACGGAGGAACTATCAACAGTCTCAGGGCTGCTGGGAGGAGAGATAATGATGTCTCCAGCAACAGTCGGCGCTGACATTATTTTGCACAAACAAGCAGTTTCGTTCACCTCCTCCGTGCACATTATTTTAGTACATGCTGTATATCACAGGTCTACATTATAAGATACTCTTACAAGGAATGAGCGTGTGTTTGTCACACAAACTGCTTTATTGGGGCAATTATTGTTGTCTGTGCAGCTGTCATTTACCCGCTGGGATATATTAGTTCTCAGCTGCAGTCCATTCAAGCCTCACCTCACAGTGTGTGCTGGGATCTCGGCCTCCCTGGGTGTGCTCAGGTCTGTAGTACCAAAAAAGGCTCATCATCAGCTCCCCTGAGGAGGAGAAACAAGTGGAAACTTTAACAAATTGACCAATAATTCGTGTACAGAAGCAGATGTATTTGTTCCTGTTGCTTACCTGTTTTGGGATCCTCCCACAGAGCTGAGATCTTGGCGACATATGGGAGGGATTTCTTCCTGGGGCCGGATCGTAGCAACACGGTGTCTCTTACGTGTATCACCTCACCGTCCCTCTCGACTCCTTCGTAACACTGTCGCACAGCCGCCTCATCCTCGCCCTGAGATGGAAGAGCATATAAATCTCCCTGTGACCAAAAGCACACAATCATCTCAGTTCCACAAACACCTACCGCTATGAAGACCTCCCTCTCCGTGGGGATCCCGACAGGCCTCCAGCCATTCGTGGCACGTCTGCGGCTCACTTTCTTCTGCTTGTTGCTGAGGTTTGGCATGGGGGATGCCTGTTTGGTCAGTAGCTGAGCGCGGCCCATGGAAAGGGAACCGTTGGAAGAAATCTGTGGGCATTTCTTGGCTAGTTTTAGCCTAGCCTGGGTCTGGTCTGGGCCAGACAGGGGGCTCAGCAGGTGGGTTTGAGTCTGTGTGGAGGTGGGCACGCTGGACAGAGGGCAGCTGGAGATGGGCATGGTGGGGGGAACTAGGAGGGAAGGGCTGTGATCACCCTCTGTGTAAGAGTTACAAACAGCAATGAGTAAAACAACTTTAAAAGCTGAATTCAAGAGTTGATTTTTTTGTGCCGGAGCTGCCGTTTCTAAAGTTGTGAAAAACCAAGAGGAATGTCCAAAAAATGATCCCAGAAATCAGGTAAAATTTAGAGATGATTGCTAACCTTCGAGCTAACTTGTATCTATTAACAGCTGGCTTTTGTTTTTGTTAGAAGGTTATCAAATCAAACTTTATTTATATAGCACCTTTCATGCCACAGCGAGCAACACAAAGTGCTTGACAGATTAAAATGACCCATACAACCCACATTCCCTCCCTTTCCCACACATAGAACAATTATGACACTCTCCCCTTCCAGTCCACAACCCATTCCCAGGCACACATACAAACAAAAACCACAGTAAACACTATGTTGAGCTCAGATGGCTCCAGTAATGAGAAACACGTTATAAAATCTCGGGTGAATGAGAATTACCATTCTTACTCATTGTTTGGACTAGTTGTTGAATCAGAAACAGGAAGTGTACAAAGGTGTTGCTGTTGTGTTGTTTTTATATTTCTGCAGCCCTAAATATTTGCTAAAAAAAAGTTAGAAAACAAAATTTCCCCCTTTTTAACAGATAAGTCCTGACTTTATCTGTGTATGAAAATTGAAATATTTTACATTATGTAAAAAAAAACAGAATTAAATCTTTTTTTAAAGCCTCATCTGATCAAGTGCTGTGAGTGAACAGATTACCATAAGACTGCATTTAATTTAATAATAACTTAATACTGTTTTAGGCAATTAATCACATGCACGTGTCAAATTTAAATTCAGTATCTTTTCAGTTCACTTGTATTTGCTTGTAAATTTACACTAATTAAAGGTTTTTATACTAAATAAGCTCAATTGTGTGTAATCTGCTTTGTGCAGGATTTCAATGCAAACACTGTGCTGCAGCTTTGAAACGGCACGTTCTGGAAAGATTGCACCAGAACATTATCAGCTAAGAAAAATGTAACTGCAAATTTGCTTGAGGCTAACACGTTCTCCACCAAGCATTCACAAGAACAGCCTATCACGCGCTATCTGGAGTAAGACCGCTTGTGTTCTGATGCATGCAAGGATTGTATCTGACAGATCTGAATTGAGTGATTTCTACTGTAAACAATCACTTTATAAAGTTTTAAACCATGTTAAAAAAACTAGATTGTATACCTCTAGTAGGAAAACATGCAATTATGATAGTATTAAATATACATTTTTCCCACTCACCTGTCTTGATGCTGTGTGTACATCCAGCACATCCCGTACTGAAGGAACAACCCCTGTTCGTGACCGGAGGCATTGCTCTATAGGTGTAGCCACTGATCCCGCAGGTGTCTCCGTAACAGGGTGAAGACACAGAGTTGCAGTAGGCAGGGTGGGGTAACCCCGAGGGATGGGACACCTGCCGTCCCAGCAGCTTGGAGCCGCTAATACGATTAGGGCACAAACTAGAGGAGGTGAATTTGAGAGGTTGCGAGGCTAAGGTCGATGAATTGGTTCCAGTGTGTGTTGGGTGGGCGATGTGGACGTAGTAGCTGGAGAAACAGTGGTCGGCGGTGCACAAGCATGTGTGGGGGCTGAGGGCGAGGGCTGCATGAGGGTGGGGATGCGTGAGTGACGGTGAGGTTACTAGGCACTCAGGCTTCACGGGAGTCATTGCTGACTTGAGCGACTGGTCTTCCGAGTCTCCATACGGCTGCTGGCCGAGGAAGTATGCCAAGCGGTGGCAGTATTCCACAGATCCTTCAGTGGGACAGCAGTAGTACGGGCTCAGCTCGGTCTCCAGCTGCTCTTCCTTCACTTGCTTCAGTGGGTATGCTAGCATGCTACGAGACTGATAGCCTGGATTGGTCAGGTGATGGGTGCAGCTGCCGGTCTCCCACTCCACTTTGGGCTCAAAGTCCGCCTTCTTCTTGCAGGTTGTGCAGCTTCCAGGCAGTAGAGGGGATTTGTTCCCCTTCTGCTTCTGTATATGACTTTTGTGTTGGAGTTTGACCCTGTGGTGCTGCTTTGGGGTTGAGACTGCAGCAGGGGCTGCACATTCTGAAGTGCTAGTTGCAGTGGGTGTAGTCCTTACTCTCTGTTTACTGGTAGCAGAGGAGCTCGTTAACTTCAGCAGGGCTGCAGCATTGAGTCCAGCTAACCGTCTAGGTGTAGGAGCATTCAGACATTCCTGGCTCATCCAAATACTTTCATCACCTCGCTTCTTGCTCAGCTTAGAGCTTTGGCACAGATCAAGCTTGTCAGGTGCGGAGATTTTACGAACATTCTCTCGTGAAGCTTTCAGACCTCCAGGGAAACCACTCCTCGGATCCAGAGGAACACCTCCATCCGCAGATTCCTCCCCTCTCCTGGCCTGTTTGGCTGCCGGCTGGGCATCAGTGGGTCTTTCAAGCAGCAAACTGTTCACTGCCTCTGCATTGAGAGATGCCAGTCTACGCTTACGTGGTTGTAGGTCTTTGAGTTCAATACGCTCAGCAAAGCCTTTTGACTTGCTTTTTGGCAACAACTTGGCCTGTTTCCTTCCCTTACGTTTCCCCGTTTTAGATTTGTGACGATCTTTTTTCCTCTTTTCTTTGGACCTTTCCTTTTTACGTGAGTTTTCTTCCAAGCGAGTAAGAAGAACGTGGCAGTTCCGCCCTTCCTCGTCGGAATTCCCAGCCCTTCCTCGCAAAGGATACAACTTTCGGTCTCGTCTCTTCTCATGTTTTCGGTCCAGCTTTCTGTCCTGGTCTGATCTTTTAGTTCCTTCCCTCTTCTCCTTCATTTTTTTGACCGTGACTTTACCTTGTTTCAGGATCCCACTTATCTTCTTTGTCCTGCCAAATCGTAACGTACGCTCAGGCCAGTCGCCTCCCATAGTTCCACCATGAGGCCAAGGGTGGCTCTGATCCCACCACTCTGCACTACTGCGGTGCTGTCTGAGGGAAGGGGTCTGCCTCGCGTGAGTCATCACATGCTTCTCCACAGAACCTGGAGAAGAGGAGCACAAAGTGATCAAAGATTTTATCAACAGAATGGCCAGTAAAGTCTATCCATCCATCCATCCATTTTCTGTAGCCGCTTAATCCTCCACAGAGGGTCGCGGGGCAGCTGGTGCCTAACTCCAGCGGTCAAGGGGCGAGAGGCGGGGGACACCCTGGACAGGTCGCCAGTCCATCGCAGGGCCACACAGAGACGAACGAGACAAACAACCACACACCCACTCACACCTAAGGACAATTTACCAGCCCAATCAGCCTGACAGTCATGTCTTTGGACTGTGGGAGGAAACCGGAGTACCCGGAGGAAACCCACGCACGCACGGGGAGAACATGCAAACTCCACGCAGAGAGGCCGCAGAGCCGGGACGTGAACCCATGACCTCCTTGCTGCGAGGCAACAGTGCTAACCAACTGCGCCACCATGCAGCCGGCCAGTAAAGTATGCAGCTGATTAAATATTCACTAAATGTAGATATTTGAACTGATCAAACAGAGTAAAGGGACTAAATCTACACACTTAAGGCCACTGAGGTGTTGAATAAGCTTATTGTGTTTTGGCAAGTGCATACCAGCAGTATCAGCAACATATCCAGAGTTTATTAAGTTCTCAAATAGGTCATAAATAAGTACCAATGCCACAGTGACATAAATGGTTTAAAACTGTTTGATCCTTCTATCTACTAACTGTTGTTGCCTGAATGAAATCCTGTCTTTGTAAACATTTCCCAAAAGTGACACCTACTGGCCCTGTAGGAGTATTACACTACATCTACAAATAAAGATGGGGGTTTATAGAGGTACTTCCGGTCTTCTTCACAAAAAAACTTCAAGCCAGATTTGAGATGCTCATGATCATCTCGTCAATCAGACACCAATGAGATTTAAAAAACCAACATCTGACATGAATAATTTCCGAGAAGAAAATGGGGCGCCAGTTCTTTAACAAACTGTTTTTTTTCCCCATAAATACAATAATGGTAAAATGAGGCTGTAGAGAGGTTTTATTCACTATGTTTTCAACTGGTATATTGGAAAAATCTAACATGTTTCATGCAGAGCGCTCCAATGACAATGATGCCTTTTGGTGAAAGAGGTCAAAGGTTAGTTCATGTTCTGATCACATCAGGCCCAATTCCAAAGTGAAAGCGGCAGTTGAAACTTTTGTTTATTAGCTTAGTGGATGTCTAAAAGCAAATCTTATTATTAACAACTGTCCCACAACCTTCTTGCTGCAGGAACACCACCTTCACCACAATGCAGCTACAATTTTTAAAGGCCCCAGGGAGGATTGAACTCACGACCCCTGGCTTACAAGACCAGTGCTCTAACCTCTGAGCTATGGAGCCCTACACACCCACTTCCACCACCTGAATGCTATGTTTTTTATGGTTCTTATAGCACATTGTTCAGCATATAACACTTCCTGTTTAGATTTCATATTATTTTGACTTAATATACTTTAAATGTGAAATTGACGCCAGTGTAGTCTATGAAACAATATAAAAATGTATCATTGTGGTTAAAGATTTAATCATAATTGAATTTCATCATAATATCAGGATTTTTTTAAAAGATAGACTTGACTCATCAGTTGAAGATACATCCTGAGAAGGTCATGTGTTCTAATGAAGATTCTGATCCAGAGTGACGAACACATCAGGGTATGAAGAGGAGCATAATCTGGCTCTGATCTGGGGTTACTGCAGTTGGTCAGCAGCATTATGAGCCAAAAGAATGAGGTCAGCTGACTTCCTCACTATATTAAATGACCAGGTTATTCCATCAGTGGATTCCTTCTTCCCTGATGGAGCAGGCATATTCCAAGATGACAGTGCCAGGATTCATCAGGCTCAAATTGTAAAAGAGAGGAGAGGCTCAGGAGGGGTGAGGTCTCATTTTCACACATGGATCGGCCACAGCGTCCAGACCTGAACCTCATTGAGAATCTTTGGGATGTGCTGGAGAAGAATTTGTGCAGCAGTCCGACTCTCCCATCAACTCCACAAAATCTTAGTAAAAAAACGAATGCAAATCTGGATGGCAATAAATGTAACGTTGCAGAAACTCATTGAAATGATGCCACAGCGAATGTGTGCTGCGCTCAAAGCTAAAGGTGGTCCACTGAAATATTAGTGCATGACTGCAGTACTAAATCATGAAACACAGTGAAAGCAACACAAACTCAACTCATAGCTTTGCATAAACACAGCAGCATCGTCTGACTGAAAGCTTACAGATGTTTCTGGTGATAAATCAGATCAGACCTCTAGTGCTGAGCTCCAGCTGTACATTCTGTTTGAGATCCGATGTTAAAGTGACTTTACGTCTGTGTTTCTTCTGTTGCACTGAATAAACTGAAGCACTCATATCAAGAACTCGTGTTATCAGTTAGTGCGCACACAGCATGCGAGTAACAGCCTGCTAAGGACCAGTTGTTTAGTCTAAATGTTTCTCCCGATAAGGGAATGCCAAGAAAAATCCTTCCTTTAGCATGCTCTCTGAATGGAGATAAATAAAGCAAACAAACAAGCTGACTAAATGATGCGTATTTAAACGTAAAGGCGTCTTTAATCACTTTAATTTAATGACTTCACATTCCTTGTGCCAACATCCATCTTGCACTGAGAAGGAGAGTTGTTACATCCACCTTTCAAAACACGGCTTGATATGATTACTAAAACTCACAGTGGAGTTATTTAGCAGTTAAACTCAATTAGCAGAAAACAGCTTGAGTGTCAGCTAAAATGCTTACTAAGCTCACAGGGATTGCTGCATAAACAACTAAAGGCTGATTGTCTACCTGCCTAATGAGAAGCCTAAAGACCATACTGTCAGAAAATGTTTTCTGAGCCAAACAACTCGAGATTAAGGTCATCTGTTTCCCTTTATTTCCTCAATTTATTTCAAACCATGGTTAGCTATCACCTGCTACCAGAAAAAGGGTGATAATGTTTGTGCTGGGCTTGGGCGATATCCAAATGTTGATACCGTCAAACTTCCTTCATCACATTCTACCGTGGTGTACGGTATTACCGTGACCAGTGTTGGACTGGGACCATAATTCGGTCCGGGCATCTTCGGTCATCCTTCCCCCACTGATGACTGAAGCGCTGTACGCACGCGCGAACACACCCACGGCCGTACAAGCTCGCGCCGCGACAGGAAAATTTGAAAATATTCAAGTAGTGCTCGCTGCAGAACCAGAAAGGTGGAGCTGCACCAGGTTCAGCCCCGCCCCACTGACTTGTTTTTTTTAATTAACTTTATTGCAACCAGGGTCAGCCCTGCTCTGCTGTTTATTTTTTTAATTAACTTTATTGCAAAAGAGTGAATTTACAAGAAAATAACTGCCTGTTTCTCCTTCTGTTTCCCCTTGTTTTCAGGGTAAAACATATCCTCAAAATTGATTAAATATCTCGGGGTTTCAGTCATGTTCTGGTAACAGTATTAGTTTGTGAATGAGAAACGTTAACGTTTGCTGTCATACGGACTACAACGAGAGACAGTGAGCATAACAGAGAAAGCCGAACTAGCCCACTTTGCTTCGTAGCGTTAGCCGCCATTAGCCGCTGATAGCAGCGGTTAGCTTTGCTCTTGGGCTTTGTGGCTTAACCTGGCGGGGGGCCAGAGCATCGGGGGTAACCCTGAGCGCTTAGCGGACCTGCAGCACGTTGCTCTGCAGACCCAGCGTAGCGTTAGCCGCTGATAGCATAGCAGCTTGTTAGTTTTGCTCTTGGGCTTTGTGGCTTAAACTGGCGGGGGGCCAAAGCACTGGCTTTAGGAAACCCTGAGCGCTTCGCAGACCCGCAGCACAAAGCTGCGCCGGACTAGGAGCACCGTACAAAGCTCCGCGGACACGCTCGCAGCATACCCGACAACGAGTTGTTGCATCGCTGCCGGACTTTATGCTCTGGATCCGGCGGAGATGCAACACCTCGTTCTTGGATCTAACAGCCCATTGTAATAGTCCAATATAACCAGGTCAATCACAGGGAAAGATGTGGGAGCTGACTCTGATGGAATGGGCGGGGCTGACTCTGGTTGAATGGGCGGGGTTAAACCTGGTGCAGCTCCACCTTCCTGGTTCTGCAGCGAGCAGCCTCTCAAAATATTTACCAGCATAAGAGTCAGCAGCAGCAATATGTAGCACATCCTGTGCATCTGTTCAAATGTGGCCTAAATTTTTTATATTTGTTACAAAAATAACCACGTGATGGAAAATTGACAGATATGTGAAGGTTAATAATGTTGCACTGACCACCATGATTTAGGAGATTTGGTATTCATTTTAAGATGGAAGCAACTAGGGATGGGCGATATGGCCTAAAAAATTTATCACGATAATTTCTGGTATTTATTGCAATAGCGATAAATGACTATAATAATATGTATTTTTTCTGTAAATTAGCAAATTGTGTTATGTTTAAGTTTTGTTCCAGTGACTGTGCTGAAAAACATCATACAACAATTACACAATAATAATTAACATAAATTACACAACTGAGAAATACCTCGGTTTCTAAAGGCCAAGTCATTGTAAAAGAGTGCAGTGTGCAGTTTGTGAAAAATGCAGGGAGGCGGATTTGGCGTTCGTCTGTGAGGACCGCAGCAGTTCGGGTCCTGCTGATCCAAGTCCGGTTCTGTCCACGACGCAAAATTTCGGAAAAACCGGAAACAACAGAGTACAACTGAAAATAAATCCTGGTAAAGTAACAAACATGTTAAAATAACCTGAAAGAAGTTCAGTGTAGCCCCTCGCTTTAAAACAAGCTCCTCCTCAGCCTCACGTCCGCCTTCCGCCATGATTGTTTTCACTCCGCACGTGAATCAGGTGCGTGCAAAACTACGCCATCAACTAGGCTTATTGTTATTATCGCGATAAGACAAATTTTTATTGTGAGGAGAATTTTTAACGATATATTGCAAACGATAAGTTATTGCCCATCTCTAGAAGCAACACACGTTGGTCTTGTCTGCACTCAGATTAGTGGTTAGCTCGTCAATCCTGAAAGACACAAACCCCAGAAAATTCTGCAACAGGTAAGATAGGAATTATTTATTACTTTTACACAAAAAACTTTATAGAGAAACACTTCAAAGGGGCAAAAACATCTTTATAAATAAACATGACCCATAAAGAAATTGCGATTGCACATATATATTTGTCTGTTCTTTAATAAGAGTCCAAAATAAAAGCTTTCAACCAATCGGAATCCCAGAAACCTCCACCACTGAATCTATGATAAAACCATTGCATAAGTATTATACTAATGTATTAATGATGCTTTCATTGTTATCCTTCTTACAACATTAATGACTTCTGTGTATATTATATTAACTTTATATGTTTTCAGGAGGAGTTACTATCATGTTTGGAGTGTGTGGATCCAAAATAAGAAGCAAGGAGGCAAGAAGTCTGGAACTGACCTGAAAAACACTTCATTTTTGGTTTTCTTCTACTTTTAGTCAAGTTGTGATTCATTTTTATTATTTCTTTGGGGCAGCTGTAACCTACAGATATTTTTGCGTCATAATCTTTGCTCTGCTTCATGTTTTCTGCCTGTTAATATCCTCTGTTACCATCAAACATTAGTACATATACTGTAGTGCACTTCTATGATGCATCCTAATAATTGTAAATATCTGGGTTTGATCTTTAGAGAAGTCTTGAGAAATATGCAAGTCTGAGCACAACAAAAGGGAGTCCTGGTGCGCTTGATGCCCTGAGAGCATCTAATGCTCTGCTTTCCAACCAATTAGAGATAGAGCACAGGGTCATTGATCTTCCCATAAATGTGAAATTACTTCCTGAGGATCACCAGGCCCAACTGTGTTTAAAGAGCTAAATTGCTTTTTTTTTTTCTGGTCAGAAAGCTACCATGGAAGATAATATCTCAGAGGTTAAACCTTAAAATATTAACTTCTCAGTAGGGACACAGAACATTATGTTTGTGGCTTAAAAACATGATGAAAGCTCGTCAACGGGGTCAAGTTTCACACTGGAAGTATTGATTAATGTGGAAAATATTGCTCAGATGCTTCAGACCATTTATCTAATATGATTTATGGTAATATTTCTGGCTACTTGTTCATAAAAGTGTGTGACTTTTACCCTTGAGCAATAGTTTTTGAGTCATTCTCAGCTGGTGAGAAGAAGTACATCTCAGAAAATGAGAATATCGTCAAAAAGTTGTTTGTCACTCATTTCAGAAATTATGTAGTCTAATTATAGCCTGGCATCTATATGTGTAAGTGTTGATTAGTTTCATGCATTGTCTCTCTTGGAGCTGGTGGGATATTTGGTCGAGTTGTAAAGGGTAGCATGAATGGAGGTCTGTGAGGATGAAGCAGGAGTTGAAAGGGATGCTCTTTCATATTTCAAATGATTAAATAGTGTTGCTCTGTGGAGCAGCTACAACAGCGTAGCAAAGCAAACCCATAATGTTACCACTGAAGTCGTTTTACCTCTTTTCCACCAGCGTCTTTCTTTCATCCGCCATTATCCTCTCCTCTCCAAATAACTTTTGTCTATCCTTCCTTAAGTCTTCTCACTTATTTGAGATGAGTTCGCAAATCGCACTGAAACGAAACCAAAACGGTCTGGTGAGAGGCGCGCTCGATTTGCCACTCGGTACAGCGCAACAGTAAACCGCGAGGGAGGAGATAATAATTGGCTCAGTCAGTTTTAATGATCGTTTAAAACCCAGATCGTAATAAAAATCAATTTATCAAGCAGCGCTAACTTGAACTGCTGTGAATTGTGCGTGTCTATGCCTCTATGCCTGACTAGTCGTTAGACCTGAAGGACCTAAACCAGGGCTGCAGTCACGTTCAAAACCTTAAAAATACTGTTACAATCAATGGTTTAGATTTGCTCGACATCGGTGGGGACCAGGACGAGACGCGTGGGGTGGAGATGGGGTCTGAGCGCCAAGACATGAAATATTTATAATGCAGATTCAGCTCGGCGTACATAAACCTACCATTCTGATCCTATCAGTTTGACCCAGAACCAGACCTCCTCCTTCGGTAACAGCCCCGGGTCACCTTGGTCCTGGGTCCTGGTAGCTGGTTCCAGGAGCATTTTAGAGGGGTTTTGACAAGGACAGTCCCAAAACCAGACCTCCTTGGGTAACAGCCCCAGGTTCGCGGGTCCTGCCATTCAGGAGCATTATCAAGGGGAATTTTGCAGAACTGAGGCCCAGAACCAGGCTTTATTCCTGGGTAACAGCCCCGGATTGGCCCGGTCCTGTGTCCATAATGGGTTCCAGGAACATTTTAGAGGGGTTTTGACCAGGATGGAGACCCAGAACCAGACCTCCTCTGTGGGTAACAGCCTCGGTTCCCCTTGGTCCTTATTGTGGGTCCTGGTGGCTAGTTCCAAGAGCATTTTAGAGGGGTTTTGACCAGGATAGAGACCCAGAACCAGACCTCCTCCTTGGGTAACAGCCCCGGGTTGACCTGGTCCTGGGTCCATAATGGGTTCCAAGAGCATTTTAGAGGGGTTTTGACCAGGACTGAGTCCCAGAACCAGACCTCCTCTGTGCGTAACAGCCTTGCGTTTACCGTCAAGTTTAAATCTTCGAGTTTTGTGTTTTCCGTCACTGAGGAAAAAGTCAGGGATCGTCTTCTTGCAGGGCACTGATTGGATAAAATGCCTTTAAAAGTTGTGGCTGAGACTTAATGAAACAGACTCTTGATGATAAAATATGCAAAAACCACCACCACACGTTACACTACACTACCGTGCGTTACGATTCACAGCGCATTTGAGCGTATAAAATGGCGAATCCCGTTTTTTACGGGTTAGAACACTGCGTTATTTTACAGATGTATTTTGATCCCTCCGACTTGCAACCCTGGACACAGGTCCGTCCATGGACTCCAGCAGCGCAGCACCTGGTCCGCTGGGCTGCACGTATTAGGATGCAGCGCTATGTCTGCACCCTTGGATCTAATTATTGGTGGGGACATTTCAGTGATTTCTGGATACAATTCAACTGGTTACAATTCAAGCACTTTCAAGAATTCTGGATCAAGCTTTAACCCATTAACTCACCACCCTCCCAACCCAAGCCAGGATTAAATGTATGAGATGCATGATGTTGTTAAAACAAGCAGCTTTTTTATCACATGAGACACCATCAGACTCTCTGGAGACAACGCTTCAAAACGCTCTGTGATCAGAGGATCAGAGGGATCTTAAACAACCTGTGTGCTAACAGCTTCTAAAACCCTGCCTCCTGATTCCAGCGTTTATTTAAAAAATTAAATAACACTGTGACTTTCAAGCATTTCATCTCTAATCACCACTTTCTGGTGTACACATGTTGGAGCTTATGGTGACACAGCAGGTTGTCGTCGCGTACGTCATCACACGTTCTTGATTTTAACTGAGTACTAATCAGTAATAACTGCTGCTGGTTGAGTTTAGAGCATCAGGTGAGCAGAAAGCTTGATTAATTTTCTTCTGTAGATCACAAGCAAATTTGGCCCTTCCTAAATAGTAAATCACTTTGGATTTGATGACCTGACAGGTGTTTAAACTGGAGAATAGAATAGAAACCATGCCGACATTTTGGATTAGGATTACTGTAAAGAAGTTGCTCACAAAATTAACTTTTTTTTGTAAAATGTGTTAATTATGTGCAGAAAGTTCTCTTACAACATGAAGTCATTGCACAAACCATAAAACCAATTGCTTTACTGGGTGTCCTAGGTCTCTTATACCCATTAAATCTGGTAATTTAAGACACACAGATAAGGCTTACTGTGGCCCAGTTGTGGCTAATTAATTAAGTGACAGGTCATTTGCTTGATAGAGCATATTTTAGTCCCCATGTTATTAAAGAATGAATGTGCTTAACTAAAAAGAAATACTAAACTATACTAAATGCATTGTATAATATATGCATAAACTGAATTATTGCACATCACTGCAGAGTTTAAAAACATGTTTGATGGCATGTTGCAGCTCAAAAACATGTTCTGATCTCCTGATTGGTTTTTTCATTGACCATCAATTAATGATGAAGGATCAAAACACCATTAAGTGCAAATTCAAATAAGCGAAGCTGAAAGTGACTGCAGAGACGCCAGAGAAGACGCATAAACTGCACAGAAAGAAGAAAATATCAAGTCTGTGACTGCAGGGGGAGAAAAGTGCTCTGTGTTTAAGTGTCTGACTGGAAGTCTGTAACCTCATGGTCACACAGTTCTGACAGAGCACTCTGCTGGTGTGACTGACACCAGTAAGGAGAAATTTAAACTCTTTACAACTCATGCCTGGGGCCGTGCAGAGAGTCCTGTGAAGCTTCGGGTTACCAAGAAACACAAACAGAATCGTAAAGTTTAAAAAGGGGGAAAGAATTAATCAGATCATTTCCTCTAAAGCACTGAAAATGACTGTCAAGATGTCAGAAATCAACATATGTGCTTTTCCTTAAGTATTGCTTCTGTCCTCTACTTTCTACAATGTTTAAACGCAAAAAAAAGTTGTAATTTATTGCCATAGTTGAGTTATTTTGCAGATTTGAATAACAAATCTAGACATTTAAATTTAAAAGCCTTAATGTCTAATGTCTAAACTGAAGCAATAGTCTCCTTTTCATCAGTTTATCACAAAACTAAAGCAAATTCTGATACAACCAACCACAATAATTAAACCCAAAGGGAATGTTTTTATTAGAATGGAGACCTGGAGCGATCAGAGGAGGCCCAACAGGTACAGGGAGAACATACAGACTCCACACAGACGGGAACCTTCATGCTGCGAGGCAACAACACTAAAACCCTGCTCTTCAAACTGCTGATGCATTATGGTATATTATTATAGATCAGAGGAATCAAAGTGAAGCGCAGGCTTCAAACTGTTTCAGAGGCTCCGTTAACTGAAGACAGGAAATATTAGAACAGCTATTTTAAAGATGCATGTGAAGAAATTGACTATTAGCTTTTTAAATAGAGTCAAAAACTAATAAACCATTTATTGAACGTACAGTTTTAATGGGATTAAACATAAATATGACCCTCTTCAGAAATTTTGCAAAACCAAGAAGGTCAGGCTTTAACCAGACTTGACTTTATGCACTCACTCACCGGCCACTTTATTAGGAACATCTTTTAAATTGCTTGTTAACACAAAACAGTTTATCAGCCAATCACATAGCGAATCATAGGCCTGAGTGTTTCCAAACCTGCTGATCTATTGGGATTTTCACCTACAACCATCTAGAAACAAAACTAGAAATTATCCAGTGGGGAGAACGAGCAACCACTGGTTCCAGCTAAGGTCTGCACAACACCATCTCTGAACCACAACACCTTGATCCAGATAAACGACAGCAGCAGAAGGTGTCACTCCTGTCAGCTGACAGGGAACTGAGGCTACAATTCACAGAGGATCACCAGAACTGAACAATAAAGTATTAGAAAAACTTTTACTGGTCTGACGAGTCTCGATTTCAGACCTATTTTCTGATGGCTACTTCCAGCAGGATAATGCTCTCTCAAAGCTGAGATCAGCTGCTTTCGCTGAAAATTACAGACCTCACAATTATTTGCAAGTGGGAAAATTTGAAAACTCAGTGATATATCAAATACTTATTCAAGAGATTGGACAAAAAATGTCCAGTATTCAAGATCGGCCCGACCGGCGGTCAGTTTTTTGTTTTAACAATAAAAAACATGACATTTTACCATTAATTCACACCAAATAAGAACTTCCATGTTGTAGTTTTTGCTTCCAAAATCATAATTATCAAAGAAAAGAATATATGTTCTAACATTTATATCAGAATCTGCCCATACAATTTGAATCAGTGCATCTGTAGTCAGACCTGAGTCAGAGAACCTCTATAAATGACTGTTTAGCTTGTTTCAAACATCCCAGGTCTGACATGAGCACATAGCTGTGTGTTATAGCTCCCAAATGTAAAAATGGATTAAAGTCCCTCAGACTGATCCTCAGACCCCTCAGCCAGGTTGTTCTCCACCTGCTGTTATCACCACCTCTCCATCCGGCCGCTCTCTCTACATCTCTGCCTCCAACTTTCAGGCGGAGCCGCGTTCAACGCCACGCAGGAACAACGCACCGAGCGGCCAGGTTACTGGGCGCTGATCAGAAACATGAGGTCACTCGAACCGCAGCCCGACGAGCTCCCTGCGCGCGCGGCTCTGGGTGTGAAATGCCACGCATTTTGCGTCCTGAGTGTGTAAATAAAATATATAAATATAGTGATATGAACGAAATACGCACGCACGCGCGGGCTGCTGTGAAACGCAGCAGGATGGAATATGGAGCTAGCTGCTCGTCTGAAGTATAAACCAGCCAGGCTCTAAATATACGGGTAAGGACGGGGGGGAGGAGAGCTGCCCTAACACACACACACACACACACTATGAGAAATAATAAAAATAATAAGCTTACACACACACACACACACCCTCCCCTCCTCCTCCTGGTCCCGTTTTCCGCCCCGGATTCTTCGATGTACTCACAGAGAGGCTGTTTGTGTTCCGGTATCAGCGGCTCCGTCCGCGGAAAACGGCTCCTCTCTCTCTCTTCTTCTCTCTCTCTCTCTATCTAACAACTTCAAACATCCAGGGCCAAATAGCGACAAGATAAAAAAAAGCGAGGTGAGAACTGCTCCCTCCGCCGAGGGAGGGGGGGAAGCGTCGAGCGAAGCCCGCGGGGAGGGAGCGCGAGCCCGGACTGGAGCGGTGGCACGAGCTCGGTGAACTGGGAGAGCTGGGGAGGAGTGGAGCGGAGAGGACGGTCGGTGGCGCTGCCTGCGAGATGTTCTCTCTCTCTCTCTCTCTCTCTCTCACTATGTGTGTGTGTGTGTGTGTGAGCTCTTCCTGGTTCCACCGATTTGTACAAACTTCATAATTCCAGCCCCCCTCCTCCTCTTCCCTCCCCCCTCCGCTGAGTGACCACCGATATGATTTGAGGAACTAGAAAAAAATGTGCGAGAATTCAGGGGGGAGTCGGTTCCTCTTCATTAAAACACACATGACCAGTGGATGCAACCCCTTCCCTCCTAAACGAACCACCAGACAGCAGAGGTGGTGTATATTTAAATACTTCACATTCAGCTGGAAGCTACAAGATCCTCACTTTAACTCTAATAAAACATGAGTTTATATATAAAGTCCAACATGCTTTATTTTAAAAAATAAAAACGCCAATATAGTTGCACCGATTCTGATTTAGAGGGCCAATTCCGATTTGCTAATAGTTTTGGCCAATCTATAATTTACAAAATGTATATAATATTCATCTGTGATTAACTCGATGGTGATTATGGAAGTAAAAACTTAAAATAAAGACCTCTTATTGGTGAATTGGAACATTGATGGTGAGTTTATGGATTGGGAAACTAGCTGGATATTTAAAAATTGTTTCTTGGCAATGATGCATTCCCAAACCGAAGCTGAAACAAATGAAGGGACTGACCAGGGTGCAGTGCTCTAAAATAGACATAAAAAGAATAGAATATTAGTGGGGGTATTTTCAGCAAAAAATGACTTTCCCCAACACAGCACTTGCCAAACTTAGAATAAAAAAAATGTTTTCAGTAGAAATCATATGTTAGGTGGGGCACAACTCAAATATATAACTGTAGCACAAACTTTCACATTAAAAATGCAATTTAATCTAAATCTAATTTAAGAAAACAACTATTTTATACATGAAATTGCAAATAAAGGTTCACTCACCAGCGTTGTTCATTTCTTTAAAAGAAAAGATGCAAATCATTTTTAAAAATCTACTTCGAATTGTCTTTTTGTCCTGTTAGCTCATGAGCTAAACAACACTAGATTGAGAAGCTCTGCTTTCCCACCGAACATGAAGGTAACGTCACGTGTGATATTCCAGTGTTTTAATTGGACGGTCTGGGTTTGGGGCACAGTGCTTCATGCCCCGTGAGTGTCTATTGAGAGCGTGTTGCGCACAGTGATTTTCAGATGCTCGTCTTTTAGACAGGCTGCGAGGGGCCGGCCCGTCGCCAGGATTTCAAGAGGATTTAACCTCCTTAGCTTGTCGGTATCAAAGCAAAGACTTAGATATGATTACACAAATATTTATAACAGAATATCTTAGTAACAGAATGGGTTTTTATGCAGTATTAGTCTAAAACCTAACTATTCTTTCCCGCTGATCCCCACAGCGCCATGTGGTGGCTGGTGGGGCCGGGACCTAGCGGCCTTACATGACGAGACGCCACTGCTACAGACCAATTTGTTGTCGAGTTTTTTTTGTGCTTTTTTAAAACAACCACCCACTCTTTAAATAATGCCCTATTAGTTCAGAGACATAACATTTTGGTAGAAAAATCCCTAATCATTAGTTATAACTATATATAATAATATTTACTCTAAGTCAAATTGCAGAATCTGACTGAAAAACATTCAAAAGAAAACCAAAAGGTTCATTAATCTGAATATTTCCTCCCTTTAATGTTTTAGTCTACTTGGTTTGTGGCTGAAATATTATAGGAAACTGGACGTTTCTACTGACAGAGGTGAGAAGTTAATGAAACAGTAAAGGAGGGGGTAAATCCAGCTTAGAGTTTATGAGATTAATTTGAGAAATAAAATGTCAAATGCATGATTAAGACTAATAATCTGAAAATTCACCCCCAACCTGTTGACTTAGCTCTTAATTCCTAACTGCGGTGGGTCACAGCCTCTATCCATCTGTTATTAGAACCATGGAAGTTAATTAAGACCCCTCTGATGATCTGGTCATCTATTAGAGCACATTATGAATTACTGTCATACTGAAGTGTGTACTGAAATAGTTTTTTAAAACACTCTAAAACAATGAGGCTGTTTAGAAAAAAAAGCTAAAATATTTAAAAAATTAAACAAAAAAAAGTATTTCATGGATTTTTCTCTCAGCATGCAAAGGGATAAAAATCACATGCAGGTTTCTTGGAAGCAAATGAGAAGTGACTCATGACTCAGTGCTCATTGTCGATCATATAATAGGACCATTAAAAAATACTGATCCATTATTCTTCAGTTCTGTTTTAAGATTCGACTGGTCCAATGTTCCAACATTAAAAACTCCCTTTCAAAGCCTCGTCTTCAGACACTGTGTCATGTAGATTCAGATTATGTTGAGAAAAAATGAAATCCACACAGAAAACATATTAAAAAGTGTGTCTTATGAAGATCCAGTTATAAAATGGACTGATATGCTCTATTAAAAACATTAGTTTTAACATTCTTTACTAAAAAATCTTAATTAGTGAACATAAATGAAAACTCATGGTGAAAATCCAACGCACTGGTTGAGTAAATTCGAAACAAAAACACACATTCCTTTCTCGTCTACCTGTTAAAAGCCACATACAAACATAAATTATCTTTATTTTATCACATCTGACTTGTAAAGACTTTTTTCTTTTTATCTCAGGCTGCAGAGGAGCTTTAAAGGCTTTTCCCCCGCTTTGGTGAAGTGTTATGTAATCTGAAAGAATCAAACCCTGCCATCAGCAAAGCAGCCACTTGGCTTTTTAATCCAAACCTTTTAATGACAGGGGGGAAAAAGACGTGATGCAAATTAGACAGGCTCACTAACCACATGGTTACTGAATCAATTCAAACCCAATTCAAAAGTGTACACTGAGCTTTTAGTGTTGTGGGACAGCAGTCTAAATGATTTTGTTATCGTGTCAAATAATCAATACGTCGGACTTTCAGGGAAGGCGAATGGATCTGCTGTATTGTTAAGTCAAAGATGTTATTTACAGTAAAGAAAATACAAAAAAAAAATCATGGTATCACCGTAGCTACACTCTAAGAAATAAAACACTGAGGTTGTTAGTATTATGTAAACGTTTTATGTTAGAACTACTTACCCTAATTAATTTTGACTCTAAACTTAATGGTATTACTTTAAATGTAATTAACAACACAAGGTTTCAGTACAACAAAATGCAGTTAATTAAATCCAATGTAAACAGTTCATTTAAAATGAACAGTCCTTTAACATGAAGAACATTGTCCTAAATGGCTCTCCGTCCTCCTGAGTTTGCACATGCTCAGTGTGGAAGTTTGTTCAGTAGCATGGATTGAATCATCACCATGAATGAATTAACTTGGTAACTACAACATTTAAGGATGGCAAATTTAAAAATATTTCAATAAAACTAAAGATATTGTCAAATGAATGCACTTGTGATTTTAAGAAAAATGATTAGTAATTGACCAACTTTTTAAAAATATGCATTTATTGTCAGTTTGTTCTGTGGAGTTTGCCTGAAAGTTTTAATAAAGTCAGGGTTTCTGACCAAACTTGTGTTCTATTAAATTAATTGACAAATTTGAATAGAGTAAGCCGCATTAATTAGATCCAAAGCACATTGTAAATGGCGCCATTAAATTCAAATTGTTAATTAAACCCAAAGTGATACTGTTAACAAAATGAACAAAGTGCGAGTACATTCTAATTAATGGTGTTAAATAGTGACAACTGCACAAAGGCTGTTGCCTTTAATTAACAATTTCACTTCTGGTATACATGACCATTGCAATTGCAGATAACACGACCTTATTGTTTTACATTTAATTAACCAAGTTTTGTGGAAAAGACTGCCTTAACTTTATCAATTAAATCCAAAGTTTTATTTCTTAGAGTGTAAGAAGGTTTGATTCTCAGTGCAGGGTCTTTAAACAGAACATGGGTTTTACTCAGTTTCCTCCCACAGCCTAAAAATCATGCATGTAAATGTAACTGTGTTTTTTGGTGGCTCTGCAGGTCACCCCCATATATACACTGCAAAAAAAAAACATCAGATCAGAGGAGGGTTTGGAATTCCAACATTAAAAACACAAAAATAGATAAAAGTTTATGCGTAGTACTAAGTCTTTATGGTGTTATATCTCTCTCCTAAAAACATTCATCACAATTACATAGTACGTACAATTAGGCGATGGTGACATCATTTAGCAACTTTTAGGAACTGTGGGACATTAGACAATGCAGTCCACATGGGAAATTATTGAATTGGAGGGGGGAAAAAACAGAAACAAAAAAGAAACTACGGAGCTGATTGGTGTTATTTATGAGTTATTTACCTAATAAAGATGCATCCTGCACCCACGCGGTGAAAGCATGAGAGGAATGCATTTTTCTTTCACTTTGTTAAAGAGCTGCAGCAGCACCAGGAAGCACCTTTCTTAAAACTGAGAGCGAGGCTGTGTAAAATGCTGCCACAGCAGCAGTAAAGAATTACATTGGTCAAGCTGCTGAGTAGCAGTTATGAACAAAAAACGACAGCAGATAATCATCCTTCTGTAAAAACAGTCTATTTATTTAACGACCCTCACAGTCGTGCATCGAATATCCAGTTTTGCCGGCTTCATGACTCCATGCTTCATTACCTCTTCATTATGGCAGTCTGTCTTTCTACATCTTTTGCCAAAACGCTGTCCTATGTCTGTCCTTAAATGACTACACCCTCTAACTGCCACACAGCAAAAAGGAACTTCTGCTGAACCTTGTTCGTAAATATCCTGCCTTGAGATGAAACAGTGAAAAAGTGTTTCACAATTATTGTGTAAAATGTATCACAGCATTTAAAAAACAAAAACAAATGTAAAAAAAAAAAAATTGTGATGTCTCATTGTAGTGTGCAGGACAAAAACATGATGCACCCAGCATTAAGCCTGCTGTGGTTTTACAAGCAAAAAAGGAGAATTAGGGATGCATGTTTCAAACATTTTGTTTAACCAGCAATTGAAGCTCTTAATGGGTAATAACCGGTTAACCACGGATGTGGCGTGTCCCCATCAATACCCAGCGGTCACTGAGTTGTCCCCACCAATAACTCGATCCAAGGGTGCAGAAATAGCACTGCATCCCCACCAATAATACGTGCAGCAGTCCGAGGTGCTGTGCGCGGACCTGTGTTCAGGGGAAGGAGGAGTGTCTGAATCAACCGGCGCGAGCCTGTCACTCTGGAATGTATGCTGCGGTTTGCGCCCCCAGGCACGCCCCCTCCCCTGAACAAAGGCCCACGTCAAGCCGCTCTAACCGATGGCACCTGCCCTGTGTCTGGATGTGGACAATCAGGCATTTTCCCAGAAATGGTAACTTTGGGCCGAACCGGGACAGCCCGCGATGTTCTTCCTGGTCCATCAGCCACCACTGGGTGCAAATTTACATGAGAATCAACAATGAAGTTTCTGTTTCCAGAATCACATTTTTAAGCAGAAGCATCGGCTCTCAAAACCAGAATCGCTGCATCTTTAAAAGTTTTCACACCATTCCATAATAATATGGAGCCACGCTGAACACAAACACATAATCACACCCTTATCTAACATATTTCTAAAGACGTATAAGCTGGAAATGAAAACATTGGACTTCGGTTCTTTTAGTTTTTTATATGCAGACAAATAGACAGGAAATAATTTAAACCTTTGGG
Source organism: Callopanchax toddi (assembly GCA_006937965.1). Classification (NCBI taxonomy): domain Eukaryota; kingdom Metazoa; phylum Chordata; class Actinopteri; order Cyprinodontiformes; family Nothobranchiidae; genus Callopanchax; species Callopanchax toddi. The sequence goes on along the minus strand of SSNR01000055.1, from coordinate 2,908,380 downwards.
AGGTGAAAAATAAAAGTTTAGAGTCACTGTTAAACATCAAAAAGGCATTCAGAAACACAACTTCTAATAATAATTTGACCACAGTAAGATAAATTGGTCACACTGAGTAGCCAAGCTGCACAACACACAACCTCCCCCCAGCTCCAATGGCACCATAGCATCAACTTTACCAGAGCTAAGTACTGGTTTCTGTCCAAACACACACTGCTTTGTAGGAGTGTGTTGAAATTGGACAAAGGAATCTCTTAACCAAGATGATAATTTAATTTTAGATTTTACACTTGCATCAATTCTGTAGAAAGATCTCTTTTTAGAGCCGCTGACAAACCCAAGTGGTGCTTGACAGAAAAGACAGATTTTGTGCGGCGCATCACTTCAAAGCTAAGAGCCTTAGTTTGCTCCGTCACCGACTCTCTTTAACATATTTTTCTACCAGTCAGAGCAGCTAATAGACACAAAGTAAGCTGCTTTACCAGCATGTAAAACTTTCTGCTAAAGATCCAAACAGCTACCTTTCACAGAGTAAACTTTAAGAAATGTGGGTGGCCTCTTTTTCACTTTTTCTCCAGTAAAGCAGTGATGTTCACAGACACGAGGAACCACAAAACAGGACACGCCCAGGCAGTCAAAGCCCAGTCCACATGTTCAAACGCAGGTCGCTGCCCCACAGACTAAACACACTTTACACAACACACACACACTCGGTTTGACTCACTCGTAATTACAACTCAACGGCAGACATGAAAGTGTCGAGGGACTTGGCAGGACAATGAAAACCAGCCCGACCATCAGGCCGCCGCAGGTTAATTACAAAATTACCACAAAAGGATGGTGCCATGCATGATGGGAATGTGACCAGAGGGGCGAGACGCCAACACTCATCAGGTAAAAGAAACAAATAAAAGCAATAAAACACGTTTTATACATGTAATTAATTATTTAGCATAAAGCGAACGAGTTTCCTCTGGACAATAAGAGCAAATTAATGTAAACAATCCTATCCTGATGAAACGAGGTAAACATGACAGCAATCCGGTGTGAAGCTGAGGTAAATGTTACCTACAACCCAGTCAAATTTACAGATATTCAGCTAACAGCTGGGAGGATTCACAAAAACTACTGAGTACTAACTGATTACACAAGATATCACAGTGGCTTGATTTAAAATTTAGTCAATATTGAAATAATTATCATTTAAAGCTGCTACAACAGTGTATACACTCTAAGAAATAAAACTTTGGATTTAATTGATAAAGTTAAGGCAATCTTTTCCACAAAACTTGGTTAATTAAATGTAAAACAATAAGGTCGTGTTATCTGCAATTGCAATGGTCACGTATACCAGAAGTGAAATTGTTAATTAAAGGCAACAGCCTTTGTGCAGTTGTCACTATTTAACACCATTAATTAGAATGTACTCACACTTTGTTCATTTTATTAACAGCATCACTTTGGGTTTAATTGACAATTTTAATTTGAATTTAATGGCGCCATTTACAATGTGCTTTGGATCTAATTAATGCATCTTACTCTATTCAAATTTGTCAATTAATTTAATAGAACACAAGTTTGGTCAGAAACCCTGACTTTATTAAAACTTTCAGGCAAACTCCACAGAAAAAATTGAAAACAAATGCATATGTTTTAAAAGTTGGTCAATTACCAATCATTTTTCTTAAAATCACAAGTGCATTCATTTGACAATATCTTTAGTTTTATTGAAATATTTTTAATTTGTCATCCTTAAAATGTGGTAGTTACCAAGTTAATTCATTCATGGTGATGATTCAATCCATGCTACTGAACAAACTTCCACACTGAGCATGTGCAAACTCAGGAGGACGGAGAGCCATTTAGGACAATGTTCTTCACATTAAAGGACTGTTCATTTTAAATGAACTGCTTACGTTGGATTTAATTAACTGCATTTTGTTGTACTGAAACCTTGTGTTGTTCATTACATTTAAAGTAATACCATTAAGTTTAGAGTCAAAATTGATTAGGGTAAGTAGTTCTAACATAAAACGTTTACATAATACTAACAACCTCAGTGTTTGATTTCTTAGAGTGTAGCATTTTACAGTAATTTAGCTGTTTTTTTTTTTTGTTTGTTTATCAGTTCAGAAGTTGTACTGCTGAATTTTGTTATGAGATCACTGGAACCACTTTTACTACTCGAGTCTTCCATGACGGTCATATTTACTCCAGATTCCAGAGTCTGACAGCAGCACACCTTCCAGAACATTTAGGAAGCTGTGCCTTTGATTTGTCCTTCTAGTAGTGACCTGTGGTTTCCTTGCTGGTTAGGATCTCAGAGCTGCTGGTACGATGATCTGTACCCCTTTAGTTCAGTTAGTTCAGCTCCTCTGCCTCTCTGCACACCTGCTCCTCATATAGTCCTCACTGCACATAAATAACACTTTAAAATAACAGAAATATCCCTTTGACTCTTTACCTTAAATGTTTTGAATAGAATAAGCCAATCTATTTACATATTGATGTAATAACACCTCAAGAATATTGAGAGAAGTTCTATTCAGCAGGTGATTTATTAGTTTAAAGCATTCATGCATTCCTTCAAAGAAATCTAGAGCTTTAATATTTCAATAATTTACCTGCTGGACAACATTTGATCAATGTGAAGTTAACTGTATTTGTAAAGCACTGTTTACAATGTTATTATTGTTTTTTCTTTGTTGTTTTCTGGCGTATTCATGCTCCTCTAACAAAAAGAGTTTGACCTGATAGTTTAGTTTTTTCCACTGACGGACAAAAAGTCTCTAAAATAAAGAAAACAACTAAAGCTAAGATTATATTGGTGAGCGATTAATAGTTTGGACAAAGTGTGATGTAGAGAGAGGGAGGCTGCTGGTTTAACAGGTACAGGGTGCTGACGTTTGTGCAGTTCTCCTTTTGGACACTAGGTGTCAAAAATGGAAAAAAGCACCGCTACACAGCAGTCATGACACAAGAAGAAGAGTTGTGCACAGAAATCACATTCTCGCTACAAAGAGGCCACTCATCTGTTTTACTTTTAAGCGATCTTTGGAGTTTATGGACCATTCGCAATTATTTGACCTTCTTGGCTTCTGTTCAGTCGTGTAGACCTGCTTGAAAACTCTGCTGCTGCTCATGCACAACTCAGGTTACATACATAGGAACGACTGGCTGAAACGACAGCCTTTAAAGAAGATACACAGATAAACCATTTTATAAACGTATTAGATGAATCCTTACAGGCAATAGTAAATGTTTTATGACAATTAACTATTGAATAAATGCAGCTGTCAGGCACTTGTGGTGAAATAAAGTGTGTTTTTTGAGAATATTGTCATCATACCTGTCAAGATTTTCTGCATTTTTGTTGATGCAGCAAAATACATTTTAATAAATGACATGAAACATGAAATTTTCATTAAAAAAGACCTAAAGATGATGCTCAAAACCTATTTAAATGATTAATAAAATAAAAATTGAAGAAAATTATATTATATGACAATAAAATACTAAACAGAGACAGTTGTGATAACTCGTTGCGGGATATAAACTGAAGGATTTGTGCAGGATTAGCTGAAAGTCAATACACAGAGCTGAGATGAAATATAAACACGCGATTGTTTCAAATATCTAACTAATCAACTGTAATTACAGGTGTTTCTGATTTGAGCTTCAGATTTGTCCCTTGGCAGGAACCCATTCCTAATTCGCTCTGGATTGCCTTTATGACTGGGTTATTAGTCGTCCACAGCTATTAAGTGACAGGTCTGAGAGTGAGCCATTAAACGACGTCTATATTCAATTTTATGACACTTGCGATGGTTTAGTGAAGTGGGGCGCGGCCTGTTGGATCAGCGGGAAAAGGTGTTAAAGGAGCGCAGCGCGGTGGAGAACAAGTCCGTTAAAAGAGCTCCAAAAAGATTAATGTTCAACTACAATAAAACGGTGATCCTGGAAGAACACACACACACACACACACACACACACACACACAGGGGAAGTGACTCATGGCAGCACTGAAAATATAAGACACCAGACTCTAAAGCACTCTGTTATGATTCTGTAAACTGGAAAGAAAAATCTTAAATGCTGAGGGTCATTAAAGTGAGTCGTTAAAATCTAGGCCTCCTCTGAGATTCAAACGTGGACAAAGACGCCACATGGGACAGCCTGGATTTAAACTCCACACAAAGACAGTCCATCGGCAGGTTCCAATTATGTTTTTCAAAATTCACAATTAGTGGAAAATTTAGATTGTATTTAGAGGCGCTTGATCATGCCAGGGAAGATAATAAACTATTGTCAAGTCTTTGTCTAATTCTCACTTAAAATTGGTTTTAGAATAAATGAAGAACCACAAACCAATAGATTCTGATTGGCTGCATGAAATGCGAGTAATAAAAAATCCAAATAGGCTGCTTTTATTTTGAAACCAGCTTTAATTTAAAAGTGACTGCCATGATTTGTGTTTGTTGGGGTTCTGTACATTTAAAAAACAATACCACTGATATAGAATGTCTGGGGAGTGGATAACAGACCTCTGTTTCTACAGGTTACAAATTCAGACTAAACACACTGAACACTTTGATCATATGAAGTTTCAGATCAGACTGCTTTATGGCCCAACCAATCTCAGGCTTCTACAGTGAAATTCAAGAACGTGCACATTTTTTTGAAACATTTGTTCAGTAATCACATTTAAAGTGTCAGTTGTCAGTAGGGTGGGTCACATATTTATTGTTTATTTGCTAGCTTAGCGGAAACTTTTAAACATTTATGTTTTTAATAATACATTTATATGTTAAAAAGATTAGATTACTCGTGGAACTCGTGGAAACTATAACCCAAATTGAGAAAAAACGTAAACTTCTTGAGTTTAATAAAAATAAATAATGGTGCCGTTTGAATCTGAGTCAGTAAAGTATTATATCACAGTACGCTAAGTAACACAAAAAACCAAGATTAACAATCAACAAAGATGACCATCAGGTGGTGGCGCTAGAGAGGGGAACTACTCCTCTTTACCTTCTTGTATTTTAATTCAGATCAAAACTCACTCCAGTAAATTCATCCTTTTAAACAAAATCAACTGTTTTCAGGCACAAACATGAAATAAAAAATAAAACGAATCAAAGGTAGATTCAAAAGACTCTAAATAGGCACAGTAAAAAGAAAACATGCCTCCAACTTTTTAAATAATTGCTTCAATTTGTTACAAGGAATTGAATTACGCTTATCCAAGATTTTTTATTAGGTTTATTTTTAAACAAACTTAATAAATCAACATGTTATTAGAGTCTCATTATTAGAGTCATATTATTAGAGTTTTATTATTAGAGTCTTATTATTAGAGTTTTATTATTAGAGTCTTATTATTAGAGTTTTATTATTAGAGTCTTATTATTAGAGTTTTATTATTAGAGTCTTATTATTAGAGTTTTATTATTAGAGTCTTATTATTGGAGTCTTGTTATTAGAGTCTTATTATTAGTCTTGTTATTATAATATTGTTATTAGGGTCTTGTTATTAAAGTATTATCACTCTTATTGTTAGTCTTGTTATTAGGGTCTTATTAGAATTTTGTTTTTAGGATCTTGTTAGTATTATTAATAGAGTCTTATTATTAGAGTATTGTTATTAGGGTCTTGCTATTAGAGTATTATTAAAAGAGACTTATTATTGTTTTTGTCTTATTATTAGAGTCTTATTATTGGAGTCTTGTTAGAGTCTTATTAAGAGTTATTATTACTTATTAAGAGTCTTGCTATTAGGGTCTTAATATTAGAGTCTTGTTATTAGGGTCTTAATATTAGTATTAATATTAGAGTCTTAATCTAGAGTCTTAATATTAGAGTCTTGTTATTAGGGTCTTAATATTAGAGTCTTGTTATTAGGGTCTTAATATTAGTATTAATATTAGAGTCTTAATCTAGAGTCTTAATATTAGAGTCTTGTTATTAGGGTCTTAATATTAGAGTCTTGTTATTAGGGTCTTAATATTAGAGTCTTGTTATTAGGGTCTTAATATTAGTATTAATATTAGAGTCTTAATCTAGAGTCTTAATATTAGAGTCTTGTTATTATGGTCTTAGTATTAGAGTCTTGTTATTAGGGTCTTAGTATTAGAGTCTTGTTATTAGGGTCTTAGTATTAGAGTCTTGTTATTAGGGTCTTAATATTAGAGTCTTGTTATTAGGGTCTTAATATTAGTATTAATATTAGAGTCTTAATCTAGAGTCTTAATATTAGAGTCTTGTTATTATGGTCTTAGTATTAGAGTCTTGTTATTAGGGTCTTAGTATTAGAGTCTTGTTATTAGGGTCTTAGTATTAGAGTCTTGTTATTAGGGTCTTAATATTAGAGTCTTGTTATTAGGGTCTTAATATTAGTATTAATATTAGAGTCTTAATCTAGAGTCTTAATATTAGAGTCTTGTTATTATGGTCTTAGTATTAGAGTCTTGTTATTAGGGTCTTAGTATTAGAGTCTTGTTATTAGGGTCTTAGTATTAGAGTCTTGTTATTAGGGTCTTAGTATTAGAGTCTTGTTATTAGGGTCTTAAATAGAGTCTTGTTATTAGGGTCTTAAATAGAGTCTTGTTATTAGGGTCTTAAATAGAGTCTTGTTATTAGGGTCTTAATATTAGAGTCTCGTTATTAGGGTCTTAAATAGAGTCTTGTTATTAGGGTCTTAATATTAGAGTCTCGTTATTAGGGTCTTAAATAGAGTCTTGTTATTAGGGTCTTAAATACAGTCTTGTTATTAGGGTCTTAAATAGAGTCTTGTTATTAGGGTCTTAAATAGAGTCTTGTTATTAGGGTCTTAGTATTAGAGTCTTGTTATTAGGGTCTTAATATTAGAGTCTTGTTATTAGGGTCTTAAATAGAGTCTTGTTATTAGGGTCTTAATATTACAGTCTTGTTATTAGGGTCTTAATATTAGAGTCTTGTTATTAGGGTCTTAAATTACAGTCTCGTTATTAGGGTCTTAAATAGAGTCTTGTTATTAGGGTCTTAAATAGAGTCTTGTTATTAGGGTCTTAGTATTAGAGTCTTGTTATTAGGGTCTTAAATAGAGTCTTGTTATTAGGGTCTTAAATAGAGTCTTGTTATTAGGGTCTTAAATAGAGTCTTGTTATTAGGGTCTTAATATTACAGTCATGGGCGTCGCACCCGTGGGGGATGTGGGTGTTTTAACACCCACACGTTTCTCAGTGAGATCGTTCAACACCCACACTTTTCCAGCCGTTTTGCCCCAAACCTCCTCCTGTCTGATTTCTCCTCACAGCGATCGCTGTTTGTCCCCTCTCCCTCCTCCCCTCCCTCTCCTGTTGCTCCTTGAAACCTGACACCAGCCTGCTGCCCATCACCTTCGCTCCTCCCCCCTCCCTCTCTCCTGCTCTGACAGCGGCCGGCTGTCAATCAATCGATCAGCTTACCGCTATAAATCCCGCCTCTCTTGTCATTGTCTTTCGGCTTGAGATGAAAATACAACAGGTATTTACCCAGAAATAGCTTATTTGATTCTTAATTTCCCTGAAAATGTCAGCAGAGGTTACCTAAAAAAAAAAAAATAAAAAATAAAAACTTGTCTCTCAGACAGATCCTCACAATTGAGCTTTTATTTTCCTGTTTCTCACTCAGTAGAACAAATATGCAGAAAAGTGTAAGTGAAATTACTGTAAAAGCTAAAATCCTATTTAAATATTTATATTTAGAATTAGTTTTTAAACTGAGCCAAAATGATTGAAATGGCATCAGTTTCAGTAAGAAATTTCTGAGGGTTCTTGCAGGTTCACAGGTAAGCAATAAAAGAAATACAAGTTTATGTTATTACAATTTATAGTTACAGTTTAAGTAGTACAGTCAGTTAAAGCAAGTTGAAATATTTTTTTACAGCTAAATACTTCATTTAACTAGTGATGATTTTTGTAGGTCATAAGTTGAGCTGTATGGTGTAAACTGGATTAAACTGGAAAATGTGTAATGGCCTTAGGTCATTCAGAAATGTGTCGTTAGTAATTCATAATTCAGACTTTATCATAGGTTGCATTTTAGTAAATTGCTGATTAGTGATTAATTTGTCTTTTAATGTCTTGTAATATTGTTTATTAATGTCCTGATATTCACATGCACCACCACCATTCATTGACCACTGTGTTTAATGTTACATTCACATGCAATTCTCATGAAACTAAATGTAACACACCATCTGATTATATTGTTCAAATGAAAACAAAAGACAAGCGTCCATTAAGCCTTTAATGCAGAACAGCCACATAGTGGACATTAACTTTAACTCAGTTTTCTGTTTATCATGTTGATAAACTTCAATCCACTTCAGGGCAGTGTTAGTTCTTTGTAATATATTAACAATATGGATCATCTTGTATTTGCAATATTGACTGCCTGATGACATCATCAATTCAACATGGCTGACCATAATGGCCATGTGCTGAGTTCACTAAAATTTCTACTGAAGAATGAAATTCAGGTTTAAAAATATGATGATGTACAGGAGAGTGTGTTGAACCATTCTGTTTTTAGAAATTAAATTTCATGTGTGACCTGACATGTGACATAAATCTGGTCTTCCTATAGGTCACCTCTCAAAGCGGCACCTCATGACATTCCTGATGGGTGCACTTCTTGACCAGTGATGCTCAATCCCATAACACATCTGTAACCCATGTCACCACCTAATGTCTTAATTTACAGTATTACTTTTTGCACAACATGAACATCATTCATTGGTATCCATATATTTTTGTAATGTAGTTAGGTCATTATTTATGTTTATATGTTTTCCAAATGTTAGTTTTTTTGTAAATAAAAGTAGTTAGATTAATATTTGAACTTTAAAATAAAAAATCTAGTTGCAAAATCAGATGTTTTGATACTTTTACTCCTTTGTTGCGCACTGTCCACATATGTGGACCGTAAAATACTTTCTATATAAAACCATATTTTAAAAATTTCAAAATGTTTTTCAGTTTAGGCTCATGTAAAGTAATAAAATCAATATTTAAAGAAATATAGACATTTTTTCATAATGCGTGCATGACAGGGTTAAGTGTTTCAATTAACAGTCGATGACATCTACGGACCGCATCCCCCACACTTTTGAAAAGCTTGCTACACCCCTGATTACAGTCTCGTTATTAATAGAGTGTTTTCAGAAGCTGAGTTATCACTGATCCCTGGGATTCTGCTCCATCATCCACAGCTATTATCTCCAGACATGACTTCATAATAACATCCACAAAAGGAGCAGAGCTCTAACTGGACCGAGCCAGAGGAGCCAGAAGGGGAGCTGAGCTGAGCAGCAGCCACTCACCCACCGTGTGCTGCAGCCACCGGCTCGTCCTCTTGTTTTCCACTCGGAGCTCTTTATTCTCCAAAAAGCTCAAAACAAGCTCTGCGGCTAAAAGTGGAGGAAATCTATTTAATGTCGCCTCTCCTCCAGTCGAATGAAGGAAGCGCTTCCAAAAAAGAAGAAGAAAAAAAAACGCACTAAACTCTGTTCCTGTTCCGAGCCGACCTCACTCGCACTGGCTTTTCTTTTTCTTCTTCTTCTTCTTATTGTTGCTATTATTACTATTCAATCCCATGTACTCCTCCTCTGACGACAGCGAGCCTTGAGACTTTCACATGAGGTCGTCTGTACGAACACACGTCGCTGGTATCCGCCACTTTCAGTTTGCGCAACGAACAACAAGCAGCAGCAGCAGCAGCAGCACGACACCACTGGCTGACTGACGGGGTGGGTGGGTTGGTGGGCCGACCCCCCTCCCCCTCTACTGTGAAAAGTATTTTAAAAAAACACCTCACCTAAGGTCTTCCTGTAATGTTTCAACAGGACCAACTAGAGCTGAAGCATGTGATGCCAACATGGTGATCCTTTTAAAGGGCTATCAACACCACATGACCCAGGGAGCATATGGAGCTGGAAAAAACATCTATTTATTTCATACAATATTAAATAATACATTGAAGCCTCCACCACCACCACCACCAAAGCATAAACAAACAAAAATTATAATAAAATGGCATTATCATATAAAGATTCGAGCAACTGAATTATTAATTCAAAAAATATCAAACCCAACAAGCTCATAATTTGTTTGAAAAGAAATAGGATGAAGCATCTACCCCTAAATTCTCACACTTGAGAATCAGAATCTAAGTATAGCATGAGAATATACCGGTACTTTGTACTTTTTTTTATTGCAATACTGTACATTTGTACTTTGTTTGATTCTTTTCTCAATACAATTAGATATTAGCATGTTTCATATTGAGTTCCCTTCTCACATTATATCCTCCTGTCTTTCTGTGAACACTTTGAATTTTATCAGACATTGTTTCTTTATTAACTGTATACATTTATGTTTTTTTTACCTTGCATTTATCCAAAGTGACAACCTATCAGGTGGTCTGTGGGGGGCAACCAGAGCATGCATGGGGAGAACATGCTAACTCCAAGCTGCAAACCCTTATTGTTGCAAAGCAACAAAACTGTGCCACCATAATGCAGTCCTAAATTGTATTAAACTTTATTTAGCTCCTTATAACAATTAATTATATTTTTGTTTGTTACTTTTTCACCATATTTATGAAGGAATTTACAAATAAATTCTTATACATGTAAACCTTAAAAGAAATATTTACAACCAAATCTAAAAATGACATCTACATATCGAGATCTAAATTTGATATTGATGGTTTTAAACTAAATGTTTAACATACGTGCAAATTCAGAATGTCATAAAATGGAAGTACCAAAGTAAAAGCAATGTTAAGAGATCTCCTATATAACACCTTCTGCCAGGATTTTTCTAAATGTTTTTTTCCAACTTTAGGGGTTAAAAAGTACATTTTGAGCTTCATTTTTGTTGTGTACCGTTTAAAGTGTCATTCAAATGGTGGATTTAATGTACTTTGACTTTGAAATACGCATTATAATAAAAATACTCATATTTTAAAAAACATTTTTATTGTCACTCCACATATTGCCAGTGGTGGCACACTGGAGTCCAATGTGGTTGCGTATGTGCTAGTATACCATCGACAGTCACATTTATACAAACATCTTCTGAATAGCTGTTATCTGTGACCACAATACATAAAAGTTCAACTACGGAATAATATAATATCTCTAAATGTGGCAGTTAATAAAGTTGTTTTCTCTCTTCTTGTAAAATTACTAATCAATTACATAATTCGACATTTGTCGCTGTCTTTTCTGTAACACAGTCTTGGTTAACTGTAGTAATACGTCTTTCCTAATAGCTAAGAGTTCATAAAAAGAGTCAAACTTTTTTTGAATTAACTGGTAATTAAATGTTATTCTTCCACTAATCAATTATTCCTTGCACAGTAGCTAACTGGAGAACTATGCATTTTAATTGCTGCAGGTACATTAGCATTTTAATTAAATTGAATGCAGCCTCCTAGCTATAAGGCTTAAAACAGACACACTGTATGCAGCATACTGTAGATTCTTAAAATGCACATTTAATGCAACTCTTTATAAGTAAGATGACCTGCATTACTTTTGTTAGCTGACAGTTAAGGAAGCAAAAATAAAAAGGCAACTTGCATAAAAAGTAGATGAATAGATTATTTGCATATAGGCTAAAGAAATTTGTTTCACTTGCTAAAATAAATATGTTACAATTATTAAAGTGTTAACACAAAAACTTAGTTCAATGTCTATAAGAAGTGTATGCAAACATTTAGTATATAGGATCATTCTTTGAGGTGTTATTTCAGCATCATATCTCTACCACATGTATGCATTTACAGGTTAACAACAGCATATCTCGTATTGGTGAAGACATTTTTATCATAACTGTCAGAATTAAAGTAATGTCCTAAACAGTCCAATCCAACTTTACTCATAAATCACTTTTAAACAACCAGCACAGGGCAGTGCTAACAGAGCTTAGCTTAGTGCTTAGCAACACAAACACTGAAAGTCACTAAATGACTGCCACATGGCAAAAATCAACAAACATGCCCCCGAAAAATCCCACAAGTTGTTTTGTTGCTTTTGAATGATTGGATAATGGTTGTTTTAGACTGCTATGCTTCTCATAGTAGTTAGCTGTGCTACACTGCTAATGCTAGCTTGTACTTCAGCAAGAACGTAGAAAGTTAAGAGTAATAAAATGTATCTGTATAGCGCCTTTGAAGGCATAAATCACAAGGTGCTTTACAATCACAACAAATGAGACAGAAATACAAGCAAAAAATACTACAGAGTATGTTACTGGTGCACAGGAGTTCATGTAAAAACCAGTTAAAAGAGATGGTTTTGAGCTGCTTTTTATAGTGACCACTGGGTTCACTGATCTCAGGCTCAGGAGGAGAGAGTTCCAGAGTCGGTGGTTTTATCACCTTTAGTCTTTAGCCTGGTACGCTGCACAACCAGTAGGTTTTGATCACTGGACCTCGGGACCTGCTGGGGGTGTAAGGATGTAAAAGTTCACTGATGAAAGCTGGTGCTTGTCCATATAAGGCCCTAAAAACCAGAACCAGGATCTTAGAAAGAACTGTTGAATGAAAGGTAGAGAGTTTCTGTTTGGCTTCCTCTATAACAGAGCTAACGCTAACAATGCTTTTGTTAGTATCTTTGCATTTGATGAAAATACTTATTTGCTGCTGCTAATGTAAAGTTACTGTTAAGTTAGTCCTTTATATCCTCTAGCCATCACAATACGCTAATGCTATAAACATTATGGGAAGGATTTTCCTGTCGTTTAGTGAGTTAGAAAAATAAGCTTGCCTGAAGACCTGAATCCAAAATAAATATAAATTTTAATAGTAGACAAAGCTAAAAAAAAGATCTTTCTAAGTTGTAACTACATCATCTGGCTCACATTTTTCTTGACAAAGACACGTCTGTGTTTTATGATTTCTGGATGGCGATAAAGAACCACCACTTCCTACACTGTCCAAGGTCATTACGCAACACTTTGTTCACCCACTCGCTGCAGTGTTGGGCATATGCTTAGTTACTTAAACACCGTGGGATTTACAATTAAGCTGAATCAGGATGCAAGGCTTAGTTAACGTAAACGATTCCCAACTAGAGAGCGCTAAAAAACAAAAAGAGACAAGCTGGAACATGATCTGGTCCTGTGCCAGCAGCAGGGTCCAGAAGCCCCCGTCCCATTACTGCTCTTCCTCTGTTTGTTCACCGAGCACACAGCATGACGTGCAGCATTATTGCTATTCTTTTATCAGTAGAGCAATTATTTACATGAAAAGTAACAAGCTTATTATATGTCCACTGAAGTCAGACATCCAGCCAAAGCAAAAGCTAATGATTTGCCTTCAGTTACTGAATTTTTCAGCAGGGACGTACAGTTTGTTTTGAACGTGTACTTTTACTCCAAAGCAGGAAGTTCATTCCAGTACACGCTGTGTGTTTAGATCTCCAAAACAGAATACGTGAGCATTTAACTGAGGGGTGTGTTAAAGGAGAGTGCAATGCTTTATAATTTAAAACATTAGGTTAACTACAAAAGAACAAATATGCAGCAGAGATCACATAAATGAGCTGTTGTAATATGAGAAGGGGGGAAAAAACAGATCACTGCTTAAATTCAGACACAGGTCTCAAGATCAGCCAAAGCTCTGAGGTAAAACTTTAATTGCTCCCAGCCTTCCATGTTTCCACCTTCGTGTTTTTCTGTCTCATAATCAGCATAACCAATCACCGATCTCCATCCTTGCCCTCTTTGAGAACTTGTTGACACGTTCAGGGAGTCATTCTGCTTCCTCGTCCTTTCACACGGAGGTGACCCATTTTGTTCGATACCTTTGAAGAATGCTTCCCATCGGCCTCCTGGTGTTGAGAGCGTTCATTTCTTGCATAGGATTAATAGGTAACGTATTTCTCATCATTTTCATCATCCAGACCAAGTCCTCTCATGTTAAATCCTTTGAGTTGTTTCTCCTGGGACTCGCTGCAGCCAACTTGGAGGAAATAGTCATCATAAACATCTATGTTATCATCCTTCAGACTTCCTCCACCGTCATCGGCACTTGGTGGTGCCGCATGTTTAAGTTTCTGACTGTTTTCGGTGAAATGGCCAGCGTCCTTTTCACCGTCATCATCAGCATCTATCGCTACCAGAAGCTGAGAGACGCTAAAAGAGCCAACCTTCCAATTTGCCTGGACGGCCTCAGATATGCCTGGATGTTGAGTGGCGCTTGTGTGATGCTCTCTGTGATCATCAGCCTCCCCGTTTTTGCCATCACCCTTCAAGGTTCTGTGGAAAACATCACAGTAAGCAGCAGCAACTTACTTGAGTGTGGTAGAAACTATTGCCCCACGCTCTACCATGCATATAAATACATGTTCATTCCGATATGCTACCTGCTGGCTCTGATCATCATTACGGTCAGCGGCTACCTTATCATTGTGGTGCTTCTGAACCAGGAGAAGATGGTGGCAGCAATGGACGATATCAGCCCGAACCATCACGGCAAGAAGGGTAATAGCCACAGTCTGCACCGAAGCACAGTCGCTGTAGTGGCAGCCATGTGGCTATTCCAGGTGGACTGGACCCTCTACCTGATCCTCCAGTGGACTCTGAGCCAAAACGACTACCGTTTTTGGGTGGAAATCGAGTTCTTCATCACAACCTCCTACACGTCCATTAGTCCTTATGTGTATGGGATCGGGAACCACCTGTTCACTGTTCAGCACTTCAAAGATTTGTTCTTGAAGCTTTAGTCCAACATTTTATCGGCGGGAAAATTGTTTTTTTTATTAGCCTGATATGGCGTTTATATATATTTTTTCAAATGTGAATATTCTAATGCTAAATTTAAAGAGTTCAAAGACAATAAAAAGTGATAGGATATTACTCTATTTTGGTGAGTTTATTGTGTCTCTGTGTGGTAATTTTGCAGGTGTTTTCTTTAAGCCATTTTTCTCTGGACTGAAAATGTTTTGCTTTAGTAGATGCTGGATTGGTTAGATAACCAAGAAATTCTTTTTCAAGATGGGCAACTCACACAGCGTCTTGTGTCTTTTAATGTAGAAAACACACAGAGGTGGTTCTGTTCCTCGCACAATCTTAAACCAAAAAAAAAAAAAACGTATTTCAGTATAGGTTTCAATGTTGACATTCACAAACACAATGAGTGAGTCAAGGAAAAAACTATGGTGCTTTGAGGTGATTTAATTATAACTTAAGGTTTGTATAATTCCATAAAACATTACATTATTGCTGCTTATCATTTGCTGATATGAAATAACTGTGCCTCTTAGCAATTATGTGTATACAAAGTTTTTCAAAATGTAAAATGTATTCAACTTTTTCCACTAGATTAATAACCTGTTCAACATCTTTACCTTCAGAAGCCACCACTTAAAATATAGAAATAAAAGTTTGGCTGCAATTTTAGACAAGGTTTTTTATGCAAGTTGTCAATTTATTTGATTCCTATCCTATTAATATATAATAATTTGATACTGAATTTAAACATCCTTATTTGTACTGAAGTATCTTCATTTTATATTTATAACCATTTGTTTTCCTAAACGAATATTTAGACTCCACATTAGGTGTTTAGTGCAAAACAAAGGATCTGTGCAGGGAAGTGCTCTTTATGGTTGCTGTGAAATCTGAAGCGGTAGCAATTTTTAAGTGAATACATGATGGGAGGTTTAGCACTTTGCGCTGACTGTGCACTGTCTTAATATGAAATGCTCAGCTTTGGAGGAGCGTTTCAGTGCCTTGTTCCCAAATACACACTCAATCCATTTCTAGTCTGTCAAAGGCTGAGAATACTTGCAGGTTTACTAAAACATCACAAAATGAAAAACAAAAACTGAGTGAGCTAATGAACACATACAGTACATAACCAGGCTGGCTTCACACAGTCAAAGCAGAGAAGATTCAGGATCTTTTCTCGTAAACTAGGTTTTTGTGAAAACTCTCTCCATGTTAGAGATGTTTGAACTGTTGAACAAACTGTTTAACAGAGTAAAGAACAGCGAATCACACATTGGCAGCAACTCAATGCATTTATGAATCTAGACATGGTGAAGATGACTTTCTGAAGTTCAAACTGTGCATCAGAATTATGATGAAAGGAGATTAAACTGGCTTTGCACATAGAATGATTGCTTATCTACTGGGATTTTCACCCGCAACCATTTCTTGGGTTTACAGAGAATGGTCCAAAAAATGACAAATTATCCATATTGAGCAGCAGTTGGATAAAAATGTCTTGTTGATGTCAGGGGTCAAAGTGGAATGGCTAGCCTTTTTCTAGTTGATAGAAAGGCAACAGGGGCTCAAGTAACCACTGGTTACAACCAAGATCTGCAGAACATCATCTCTGAACTACAACACAGAACCTTGAAGCAGACAGACTGATGTCTCTCCTGTCAGCCAAGAACGGAAAACGGAGTCTAAAATTCACACAGGATCCCCAGAACTGGACCATAAGAGACTGGAAAAATGTTTCCTGGTCTGATGCAACAATCAAATGGTCAGGTCAAAATTTGGTATCAACAACATGAAAGCATTAATTCATCATGCCCTCTATCAACTGTTGATAATCAACAGTTCAGGCTGCTGCTGCTGGTGTACGGTGGGGGAGATTTTCTTGTCCCACTTTGGGCCCCTTAGTACCAACGAATCATTGTTTAAACTCCACAGCCAAGTATTGTTGTTGACCATGCCCATCCCTTTATGACAGTGGATTAATCATCTGAAGATTTGAGAAATCAACTGGTTTGAGTTCACTGGTCTCCAACAACATCCACAGTCAAAAGATCTCCTCCCATTCCAGAACCTGTTGTGGATCAGAAGATTCACACAGTGGAAGTTCAACCTACAAGCCTGCAGCAGCTGTGATGCTATCATGGACCAGAAGCTCTGATGAATGTTTCCAACACCTTGTTGAATTGCATGAAGAACTGAGACAGGCAAATGGGTGTCCAATCCAGCAGTTTACTTAATAAAGTGTCCATGACTGTAATCATAATGCAAAATGACCCACAAATTGCTATTTAGCTGAATTAGGCGTCTGCTTTAGATGTATGTAGTTAAACTACATTTTTAGGAAATTGCAGAACAGCAACTTTGACAAACATGCATATTTAAATGTAAACATGTAGATTGAGTTGTATAATCACAAAGCAGATGTATTTTACAATTATATTGAATTGTATTTATTCTGGTGAAGGTTCTCAGTCATCCAGGTCATGATAATCCAAAAAAGGGTTTTAAATAAAGGCAACTGGACTTATTTGGTTCTTTGAAGACGTTCCGCTGCTCCTCCGAGTAGCTTTGTCAATTCTGTCTATAGTAGTAAGCATAGTTTATAAG
The DNA here is from genome assembly GCA_006937965.1 of Callopanchax toddi. Lineage (NCBI taxonomy): Eukaryota > Metazoa > Chordata > Actinopteri > Cyprinodontiformes > Nothobranchiidae > Callopanchax > Callopanchax toddi. The sequence continues at coordinate 2,891,023 of SSNR01000055.1, read as the reverse complement.
TCTCTCTCTCCTTTACTATAGACAGAATTGACAAAGCTACTCGGATGAGCAGCGAAACGTCTTCAAAGAACCAAATTAGACCAGTTGCCTTAAAACCCTTTTTTGAATTGTATTTATTGCTCTCTTTAGTTACATTAATGTTTTCTTTTAGTGCTTTAACGACCAAAAATGACTCAAAATTCAGCCTCCACACAACAGATATTTTTTTTGTTTACAGCTGCGCCATCTTGTTTAAGCAGGAGCCAATCAGCTTTTGTAAATAAGACGTAATTTGGTTATAAAATGTTGACTCTCCATGGGCTTTTCTTACAAAAATGAACAGGACATTTTTCATGTATTTTAATAGCATGCTGTTTACATTTTAAACGTTTTCGCCATCATGATGAAAAACTGACCAGATGGGAGCCAGCGCATTGGCTACTGCCCTACCGCCATGGTGAACGTTCTACGTCACAACCCAAGACCACGGATGTGTGTGTGTGTGTGTGTAAAAGTGTGAGAACAGAGATGAGACAAGGTTGAAGAAGTGAAGGAGGAAGACAGGCACGCCTTTTATCAAACTCTGGAAATTACTAGAACTTAGAGAGTTTTTGTATTATTATTTTTCTTGTTGTTTTTATTAATTTTTTTTTTTTTTTTTTTACCGGCGCGCGAACAGACAGGGCGCGAGGTGGAAACACGCCGGGGAAAAAAAGAAAGAAAAAAAACTGGTGGAGGTTGGTTGGTGTGGACTCCCGCTTCCCTCGCGCTGCTCGCGGGTCGGGAATCACGCGCCATTGAAGGGGGTGAAACTGTGCATGCGCTTTTGGCTCACAGGTCGGTCGATGCGAGCTCCGCGGCGTGGCTCTCGGCCTCCATTTGCCCGCTTGTGTTTATGTTCGAGGATTTCACCGAGGCTCGAACGGAGACGACGCGCAACAGTTGGAGTTCCGCCGCGGACGCTGAGCCCGCTGGCCGCCGGGCGTTCCACCGACTTTAAGAGGTGAGGCTTTGGCGAAACGTGCAACTTTTTTAACTTGCAGTGCGGAGCGGAGCAGGCGGCCTTCCTCCCCGCGGTGTGTTTGTGTGTATGGGTGAGAGAGAGGAAGAAAGAGCTGCTTTAACTGAAATTCAAAGCGTGACTTCTGGTTTTCGGCGAGGAAAACATCAGCGCGGATGAATATCGAGAGGAAATCTTGTAAACGTGCCGGTAGAAACCCATTAGATGCACTCGTTGGGTTTATTAACACCTTTATTCTGCTGGGTGTGTGTGTGTACGTGTGCTGATGTGAGTGTGAGGTTGACTAACAACAAAACAGGTTGCCTTTCTGGATGGCAGAGATCAGTGCATAAAGGTGATTTTATCTTTAAAACGTATTATTTTTATGGAAAACCCCCAAACAGGCCCGTGTTAGAGCCATGTCCTGGGCTGGGTGACACCACGCAGCTGATTGGTCAGCTTCCTAAAAACGTTCTTGTCCAATTCAAAGTCCACTATCCTCAAGAGTCACCACAAATAAAAAATATTAAGCTACACTCAAAAATATTAACAATTTATGTATGAAGTGTTACTCTCAAGTGGTAGAATGGTGGTAGAGTTCCCCCATATAAACAATGACGTAGCCATTTTTATTGTGTTGGTTTTACTGTATGGCATTAGACATGAATCTTATTAAACTTGTCCAGCTTTTTTACAATTTATGCAATTTCATATTTTGATTTAATGCATTTGTCTAAATCAACATTATATTGTTGTTTGCAACAACTGTATTTTGTATGATGGTCTAAACGGGTGATAAGACCCACGGGTCTCAAGGAGACATACCTGTATAATTAAAGGTTACACATTAATAAATTGAACACTTTTCTCAGTAAAGAACATATTTAAAGAGAGATAATGTAGTCATTTTTAACAGATGTCACACCTAAAGTCACGTTGGTCAAATCTAGCCTGCAGGGAATAGGACAAATAACAAGCTGTGACCCAAATTCAACTTAAATAAATTATAATTCTTTTATTTATTCAAAGAAATTATGGTGCAGTTTGAATCTAAGGATGTACGAAAATGATCATGTCTCCATTAGGATAGTTTTTATTTATTTAAAGTTGTGGCTTATTGCTAAATTCATGTGAAATGCATAAATTATTATTATTATTTAACTGTCTACCACCAAATGTGGATGATTAATGCCTGTGAATGTTTGCTAGTAAAACTGAGCCACTGAATGTATTTGAATTAAACTAAAAGTAATTATTGGGTTTACAAATGATTAACAATTGGAGTCAACATAAAATAAAAATGGCCTCCATGACCACCTGACCTAATAAAACACAATAATGACTATAACTGTAAGATGAACCTTGGTGTGATAGTTAAGAGTCATCCCCCAACATGCAATGGGAATGACTTGGGGAGTTGTTGCATAACCATAGCAACCATATCAACACCATGTTGGAGGTGCAAATACATGTTGTGGTCAAAAAATGTTAAAAGGTTTATTTATATAATGCCTTTCTAGATATAAATAACAATGCTTTACAATTATAAACAATTGAGACAAACACAGATTGGATCATTTATCTTTTATTCGTCCCCATACGGAAATTGTTTCTTCTTTTGATTTATCCTCATTTTTGAGGATGCAGCAGGTTGCCAAGTTGGTTGGTGCCCAGGAGGCAATTTGGGGTTCAGTATCTTGCCCAGACACACTATGTGACCCAGGCCAGGGTTTGAACCCTAATTTCCTGCATGATAGGCAGCTGCACTTCCCCCTGAGCCACCAGTTACCCAAATATAATAGAAATATATGCCGGAAAGGAGACTACAGATTAAGTATTCTGCAGGAGTTCATGTTAAAGCCAGTTTAAAGGTTTGGTTTACTCATTTATTGAATACATTTTCAGTGTTCTCTAGTGTAAATCATTGCCTTATGAGTCATTTTTATAAAGAAAAAAGCTACGATGTTTCTATTCTCTGATGCAGAAGTTTGCTGATGCAGAGGTGTATTTGAAACTGGCAGATTCCTCACTATTATTAATGATATGCACACCCCTCGCTTCTGATTGGATAACAGAAACGTCACCACTCGCCCCTTATTCGGATCACATCAAAACGTTGGGTCCTGAATCCGAGGACAAAGGAGAAATTTTAGAGGAAACACTTCCTCAGCGTTTGTTTCAGAATGGTAATACCTACATGTGAACTTACATTTTCTCCTAAAAGAGCAGAACGTTAGCTTTGTCTGTCATCATGAACTTAGAATGAGCAATGTGAAACGAACCTCTTGTATTGCTGTGACACCCGAACCGGGTGAAAGCAGGCCGTAGGACCGTGGGGGTCGCTATGTTAATATTAGCATCTGTGGCTAACCACAAAGAATAACTGCTAATATCACAGCAAAAATAAAAATATGTTACAAACTTTCCCAACTGCTGCTGCAAGAGGCTTTCTCTTCCTCACTGCTAAAACAAACATTTGTAAAAATTAATGCATGCTCAGCCTAGGATTTGAACCCCAGTCTCCTACATGAAAGGCAATGTCTTAAGCCTTTGTGCTATGCTTCAATTGTAGTGAGTTTGTTCTGTTTCTGTACATGAACATCACGTGTCACGTAATGTGAGTCAAAATTGCGAAAAATCTGTCGCTTGCAATTTTGTGCACCAATTCACTTTAGGAATATTCTTGCATGTAAATAAATAAATTGTATTTTTACTGGCCAGTGGGGCCCCTAGACTCGAGCTATATCTAGCCTGTGTATTATCCGGGCCTGCCTGTGAGGTGGCACCATCCAAGATGGGCGAGACCACATATGCAAACTCGCGTTGTCGTATATCTGCGAGGTTTTTCAAATCCTAGCGTTTCAACCTCAATTTTAAATAAGAAGCTAAAGCTAGAGATACATGTAGAAGACTTTTCAGGTTCGGCCTGCATGAAAAGCTCCGAGTGCCCAATATTAATCAGAAATAAGTAAATTAGTAAACCACACCTTTAAAGAGATGGCGTTTGAGCTGCGTTTAAAAGAGTCCACTGATCTGAGACGGAGAGTGTTCCAAAATCAGGGCCATGGCAGCAAATGCTCTGTTGCTTTGAGCCACAGCATTATCAGTGGACTAGATGCATAGCCTAGCTAACACTTTGGAAGTGTATAGAAGGAACTTAATGCTTTGTGTTCTTAATGGGCAACTTATAGAGGCTAATTCTTTCATTTTTCAAGACTTTTTGTTTTTAAATGGTCAGAAATCTAAACATACTCTATTTAAAATCTACACAGGGAATGTTTAAAAAGACAGAAACTCCCTTAAACTCTATATTTAGGTTATTTAAAAGAGAACTGCCTCATACCATATTCTATGTATTAATGTCATTGTAAAAACTTGCCACCATACTTAATCATTTATGTTCAATTTCTCAAATAATCCTGTTTGGAACTTTCAACCTTTATTGCACCAGGTAAAATGTTTGAGAACATGTTCTCATTTACAAACATGACCTGGCCGAGAAACCTCGGAAAGTAGTACAAAAGACATAAATGCATACGAGCGTATAAGAACAAATAAAATCATAAGAGCAGCAGTTAGCTATAATCTGATGTTTAGATTTAAAGGTTGTAATAAATGTCAAAGTTGCAAGTTTAAAGGTTTTGTAAAGTGTTCCAGTATCATGATATTTATGCTGTAAAGCGGAAGGATTTGCAGCCAAAGATAGAAGAGGTGTTTGAGATGATATTCACTAGACCTAGTGTGATATTTATGTATTATGGGTGAGGTGAAGAAGAGAAGACACAACGGTGTCTTGCCCTGAATTGTCTTATAGACAAAAATAATATATGACCCATCTTTAAAAAGCAATAATTTTGCACGAGACAGTTCGTTTCAACCAAACAATGTCCGATTTATTGTACTACTGTATGTGTCGCTGCAGCAGCAAAAACACTATAAGCCAAACAAATGGTCTCATGCAAAATTGTAGAGGTTTATACTGTTAATAGAGCATTCCAACATATCGGTATAACTTTTTGAGCAATACTTCTTAGAAATACCTGAAAATTAGCCACTTGTTCAACAGCTGTGTCTCTCGATCTGAGGATTTCTCCAGTCAGGGGACTACTTCTGGTTTCTAGAGGCTCCACTCACTTTGTCACAATGGGTGTGGTCTTTACTGTAGACTAGTGATCACCAACTCCAGTCCTTGAGGGCTGGTATCCAGCAGATTTTAGGTGCTTCCCTGCTTCAACACACCTACTTCTAATGAATTAACAGACGTCTTCAGAAATTGACACGCTGAGGAGGCGATTTAGTTATTTGAATTAAGTATGTTGAAGCAGGAAAACACCAAAAACCTCCTGGATTCCAGCACTCAGGGACTGGAGTTGGTGATCACTGCTGTAGATGAATAACTGATAGAACACCACTTCAGAATGACCAAAAATTCCCTTAACAGTCTGTTAGTACAGAGAGTAATCATTGATTACAAATGATTACCTTTTGAAGTCAACTGCATTCAAGAGACACAACTATAACGGTTTTAGCGAACAGAACTTGTGCTATAATGAGATGTGATATGATGCTGGTTGAATGTTGTGTGTTTACCTGGTGCATCTTAATTGTTCAGAATAAATTTGCTCCGATAGCCATCCTTTCTCTGGATGTATGTTTTATCATTTTGTTAGTTTGGTTCATTTTTGCCTCATGGGTTTTGCCATCCTTCAAAGGTAAAAACATTTAATGATTGTGTTTTCTCTTAGGAGCCAGATGCAGTGTGATGATCAGAGCCATTGGTGATGTCTTCCTTAGACTCCGAACTCACAGCCATGGAGGACAGCCATGCAGTGGACAAAGAAAAGGGCAACCTCCCTAACACCCTCGTCTCAGCTCCCTCTACCATCATCCCTCCATCCTCTCCTTCGTTTGTGACCAGTCTAGGACCCAATTTCACCACTGACTCCATATTGGAGAGTAAAGCCATCTCCATGGCCAGTAATGATTACAGTTCTGCCATCTCTTCACCTGCTGAAGCAAGCCCAGCCAAGCCTGCTCAAACACCTACTTCCATACTTGAAAAGACTTTTGACCAAAGCCCAACTACCTCATGCACAACATCTGCATCAGACTTAAAATGCCCAGGAACGAGTATTGTCAACATACCAGATTTCCCACTTTGGTCTTCTTCATTGCCGTCTACCACATTTTGCAGTTCAGAATTAGAAGTTGACCATCCTGCCACTCTGACCTTTAAAGGCATCAGCGTCACTTTAGAGAATGACAAAATATGGAAGCAGTTCCACCGGCTGGGGACCGAGATGATTCTCTCCAAACAGGGGCGTCGCATGTTCCCTTACTGCAGATATCGCCTGTCTGGTCTGAACCCTAATCGGCGGTACAGCCTTGTTCTGTCCATAGTCCCAACAGACCAGTTCAAGTACCGCTGGAATGTATCCAAATGGGAGGTCAGTGGTACGTCGGAGAACCAGTTCCAGAGTTTGAGCCGTGCCTTTTCCCACCACTACTCATCCAGTCGAGGCATAGACTGGATGAGTTCCTTGGTTTCTTTCTATAAACTCAAAGTGACCAATAACTTCCAGGACCAAGATGGTTATTTAATGCTGCACTCCATGCATCGCTACATCCCTAGGCTTCATGTTATTCTACTTCCAGAGGACGACTCGCCCGCTGTCAACCAATCTCTGCTCGTGGGAACCGAGAGCATAACCTTTACCTTTCCACAAACTGAATTTATGACGGTAACGACCTATCAGAATTTTCGCATCACTCAGCTAAAGATTAATCATAACCCATTTGCCAAGGGCTTTAGGGAGGAGGGGAACAACCCCCGCCTTCACAGAATCGCCGCTCCTGTCGTGACGACAGACCCACAGTCTGAAGAGTTTAAGCCAACTGAACCCACTGGAGGTGATGAGGAAACCGTTGATCAGAGGTAAGTTGACCGTTCCAATATGTTGATGTACTACAATGAAAATAAAATAGAAGTAAAACAACATAAAATATAGCCATCAGTCAAAAATATGTCATTATTTACCACCACTACTATACTTATGCCATCATTTCAATTCCTATGCTGTTGGAAACCATTACAATCTACAGCTTATTGCTGCTAAAAGCCACTCCTGCCCTGTTTTTGCATTTAAATATCCCGTTTAGCATTGACATGAGGTTCTGGTACTTTTCTAAACAACACTGTTTAAAACATTTCACAACTTTCTGCTGCAGTAGCACTGCTTATATTTACAAAGCTCAAGTTGCCTGTTTTTCTGTACTGATGATGAACACGTTTAAATGTTTTATATTTTTGATGTAGTTTTATGTGTATGAGCATGAAAACTAGAGAAATGTGTGATAAGATTGCACATAGAGCATGTTGTTTTGCCAGAGAAATTCACATCAGTCTAAAGAAACTGCTTTGTGGTAAAATAGCAACATAAAGTATTGATATTGGAGAGTAGAAGCTTCTGCTGCAGCTCATAAGCTTTCATGCAGTTTTCTCTTGTTCAAAAAAGATTCAAAACTCTTGATTTAGAAGAAACAATGAAGTAGAGTGTTTTTATTAATTCAGTAATTTAATCTGGCCTTTTCTCTCTTTTTTTTTTTTCTTTTTTCAAAATCTTGTCTGACTGTTGATGTGACTTATGGTGCATTCGATTTGTCCTTGGAGGTCGGAACTGGGAATGACGTCACACCCGAGTTGCAGCGTTCTGTTTGCAAAGTCGGGAAACCAAAGTATAAACTAATTTACGGTTGCATTTCTTCACGTGTTTGGTTCACACACAAACACATTGCCATTGTGGCCTTTGTTAGCAGCACACATCCAAAACATTCTTTTAGACTTTAATTAATTCGCTCATGCAAACACTCTGAATTTGTTTAGTGTCAGAATGAACTTGGATACATCCGAACAAGCAGATCTTGCAAAATTAACGTGTTTTCACGGCATTTTAACTGTTCTCTGGATGATCAACGAAACGTCTTCAAAGAACCAAATAAGTCCAGTTGCCTTTATACAAAACTAGTGTTGGGACTTGATTAAACAATGTAATTGAATTAATTGCAGCCTTTGTAATTAATTAATCGCAATTAATTGCATTTTATACTAACAATACAATTTACTGTGAAAAGCCATTTTTTAAAATTTAAAATAATGTTATTGGGGGGCAAAATCAAGTAATAGACCTGAACTTTAATATTATAAACTTTTTAATTTATGAAAAAATGCATTTAAATTGCATTTCAGTTCAAAAAATTTGAAAAACAAAAAAAATATCCCTGACTAAAACTGGACAGACCCTAAAATACAGTAATTTATTATTTTATTTGTTCATTTTATGCACAATTTCAGAAGGGTATTGTCTTAACATATTAATAATAAAGGATTTCCAACATGTGGATGAAAGAATCCTTTTTTGCAGTGTTCAAATTGACCCACGGTCTGGTCTGGAGACTTCTGCCTCGTTTTCAATGAGGGTATAATAGACTATACTGTATGGGTTTGTTACTGGTTTACCGTTTCAAATAGGGTTAGGGTCTGGGTTTGAGGAACTCAGTGTTTGATCTAAAACTGTATAAAAGCAGCTAAATCCAGGTGATGCTGACTGGACACCATCAGTTTCACCATGGTTTCATTTAGACCAGGTCTGAGGGAAAATCCAGATCTGGATCCAAACCCACTCAGGTGTTTTAGGCAGGAAGACGGTACTGATCTGTGCGCTGAGCTGACATCCAGCGCTCTAGTTAAAATGATCAGCTTCAGCTCAGCGCAGTGATGCTGCAGCTGGCGTGCGTGTCGAGTGATGAGCCAGAAACGAGCCTGACCAGGACACACATAGCGCAAACGCTCCAGCTTGGCCACTGATCTCCGTGCGTAACGCGATCGGAAGCCCAGGCCTCACCGTTCCTGTGACTAGATGTACGGAGGAACTGAACCAAACCGGATCGGACGGCGAGGAAGGAGCAGGAATACACCTATAAGGGCTAGAGACGTTCAGTTTCACCGCCGATCCCTTTCGGTTGTCATGGTGAAAGGACGGAGCGCGCGGTGAGCTGAGTTTTACGCGACCGAGTAGACAGGTGAAGCGTCAGGACTGATGACATCTGAAGCAGGTGGGGCGGGCTGGATCCTCTGAAGGAGGACCTTGGCACGGCTGCGTGCGTCAAAGGTCTGATTTGTGCTTCTGGACAGCAGGACATCAGGCTGACAAGCGCTCTGCCTCGCTTCAAACGGAAGTTGCGTTAATTAACGCAGCCCTATTTAAAACCCTTTTTTGGATTATCATGACCTGGATGACTGAGAACCTTCACCAGCATGTTCTTGTGACGAGTCGCCATCTTTTTTCCCAAAGTCGGGATGCAAAAAAATCTCCAACTTTCCGAGTGGGAAGTCCGACTTCGGGGGGCGTTCTATTTGGTTTTTCCCACTCGGAACTCGGAATTTCCGACTTCCGAGGACAAATCGAACGCACCATATATGCTGATTGGGGCCTTCTAGTATATTAATTAAAAGCTCCACTCACAACCCCATAGGTTCAAACACTTTATAAAATTATTATCAACAGTTACATAGTTGTAACTCGTTATACCTGGTGCGACATTGCAATCGTTCTCATGTAGTACAGAGTCGACTGGTTAAAGGATGTCTTCAAACTTACTATTAGCTGTTTTCTGCACCTAAGTAAAATTGAGTAAATGTGCTGTACTATCGTGAATGATGCTGAACTAGCAGATTGCTGGGCAGTGACTGTGCAAAAAAGTTTTCAAAAATGTCCCAAAACATTTGTGAAGTTTCTAATTGTCCGCATGTGAGTGACAGGACCTCGCTTTTTGTTGCTTGCAAAACAAATGTTCTCTAAAAATAGTTGCAGATTCATATTGTGAGTCAAATTTGATGAAGAAATGGCGGCCTGTCAATCTGGGAAGCATTAAAAGCAACTCAGGAAATGCAAAATTCACTATTCATTCATTCAGTCATTCACTATTGAAAGGCCAATCTTCCCAGAAGTAGCTGTTCCAACAAGTCCCACTTTAAAAACTATTGCTTGTCAAAGTTCTCTTCTCCAAAATGAACATGACCGCTCACCTCAGCTTTGCAGACCTGCATCTAAAAAACCTGTGTGACTTTTGGGGCAGTTTTCTGTGGAGAAATGACACCAAAGTAGAGAAGTTTGGTCTTATTCGACAACATCAATATTGTCACACACACATAAAGAATATTGTATGGAAAGCAGAATTCAGAATCCTGTGGAAAAATTGACAAGATGGTACAGATAAGATAATGCTTATATTTGTATGTCTTCGTGTTCTTTTCTAGCACAACAGACCAAAGTCCTGCTGCTTCTCCAGTTGTTCAAGAGACCAGACTGGTGCTGAAGCCCATAATGTCTAACCCTTCTGGAACTGGTGACCGTTACGTCCCTTGTATGCGAGGCAAACATGCTCTGGGTGAGCTTGTGCTCGTCCAGAAGCATCCTGGTGATGAACCCCAGGAAGAAAACGATGGTAGTTCCTCAGCATCTACTCCGGGATCAGCGTCTTGCTTTCGCAGGAAGAGGAGGAAGGTCAAGAAGAAACGTTGGGGGATTTATACCCGACCGAGAATGTGGAAGGCTGCTGCTTCCTCCCCCACAGTAGCCCCCAGCCCTTCGTTGACTGTCGCTATGCAACCAGAGCTGGATACTATTGAAGGCCTGCTGTTTGTATCGTTCACCACAAAGGTAAACTAGAGAACAAAGGGCTAAGCACATATCAGAGTATGTTTGATTCCCTTAATGGTCCACCTGTAGAGTTATCAACTAAGTGTTTATTTACAGGGTTTCTTCTGGATCTTAGACAGTTTTACTTTTAGTGAACTCAGGCCCTAAAAAGTCAAATGCATCCAGATTTTTTATATTATGTTTTAAATAACATTTACCTCATATCCCTTGCACTGTCCTTATTTTTGGACCTATGGAGTTTTCCCTTTGAGGTCAATTTGACCCCTAAATCTGTTGCATAAACAAATGTTACAGATCAAATGAGTGGATGTAGAGGATAGGGATAGTCAGATGATTTGCTGTTGCGACCTCTAAAGGGAAACGCTAAAAAGAAAAGAAGAAATAGTTTGTTTTTTCCATTTCCTGTTTTCTTTTAGAGAAATGTAAAGGCATCATTTACGTTTTTTGTGTTTAGGATATTCTTTGAAAGTTTTGTAACGTTTTTGTTGAACAGGAAGCTCTGGAGTTTCATATCAGGGACATGCCAGCGAGTGTCTCAGCATGTGAATCTCCAGTTTCCTTACCAAGGCTGACAGAGGCAAACGAAACAAGTACGTATAACTACTGTATGTAACCAGTATTTTTTACTGTATTTCTAACCCTATGCGTGTGAACATTTCTGTGGCGTCTCAGTGGAGGTGAATCCAGAGACGGCAGAGGAGAAATTGTCTCGGCTGGAGTCTCTACTTGTGACCGACCTGAGAGCTCTCAAACACAGACAGGTCATCCATCCTGTTCTGCAGGAGGGTGAGTTCATGCAAACACCCGGTCATGCACGTGGTGAAACAATAATAAAACAGTTTGGCCTGTTGTGTCCGTTGCTAGTTGGCATGAAGCTCAGCTCTTTGGACCTTGACGTGCCCATTGACTTGAAGTATCTGGGCGTTTGTCTGCCACCTTCTCCACCAAGTCTTCCAGAACAAAGCAGCTCATCAGCTGCAACTCCTGCTGGTGAGTTGGACTGATTGTGAACACTCACTTAAAGGTTCTTGTTGCTGGGCTCTAGGGTTGGGCGATCAGACGAATGTATCGACCATCAGCGATGGGCACAGCCAATCGCCTCCCGTTTTTCAAGAACGATTTATTCGTCCCACTATAAATTAATTTCTTAATTATTAACAACGTTTGGTTGAAGTCAAAGGACGCAGCCCACGTAAAAATAATAAATAATGCTCTTTTTAAATGTTACACACAAACTCCTCCCAGCTGCAAGCAGCCGCTTCCTTTTTCCTCCTCCTCCCCCCGAGAGCTGGCGGTGGCGGAGCAGCGGTGTTTACTCGGTCCGTAGCAGACAGACAGAGAACGGCAGCAGCTTGTGTTAAGAAAATAAATGTATCTAAATAATATCTATGGTGTGGTGGGAGGAAACGATCAGAGGCTGGCTTTTTTCCAGTTAAACCGTGTTTACACGTCGGCTACCGGTGCTAGGAATATTTAGCGAGTCATAACACCGATCTGGTGTTCAACTGTCTTCAGCTAAGTCTGATAAACGACAAAAACAAAATGAAGCTAAAACTGAAATACGAATTAAAAAAACCCTTCAATGAACGTCGCTTCCATAAAATAAATCTCCGCTGCAGTTTGAAGTCTTTTTGAGCGATTTTGGTGACGGAGCAGCAGCAGCTAGCTGCTAGCTCTGTGTTAGCTTAGTTAGCACACAGCAGAAGGGTAAACACTCGATGTTGGAACTCTTTGCTGCCACTATACGTCTGTTTAAAGCCAAAGTAGCCCCAAACAGGCGACGCTGTGTTTTGTTACAACTATTTCCTCAATTTTGGGACTTCTGAGTTGTAATTTGGCAAATCCATTAGTGAGTGTTTACATTGCTCCGCCTGCAAATATGTCAACATGTCACCTGCGCGAATAAATCGCCCATCGTCGATTTTTGGACTGACGATGGACGATTGGAAAAAAGTTACACATCGCCCAACCCTACTGGGCTCCTGGTAGGAACTTTTAGCTTAACTGAACTAAACCAAATCTAACAGCTCTAAATTAAACGTGATCACCAAGCAGCATGAAGCGGTTTATTCAAAGCCTACATCCAATCAATTTAGCTTCAATTGTGTATTTGAATTATTAAAATAATTCAATCCTACTATTCAGTAAAGAAATCCTATTAACTGCTTGCATGTAGCACCATTGTGGTGACACCTATGGTCCAGATGAGTGTGCATGTATTTTAGTAGCTTGTTCAGTATTGTAGTTTACACTTTTAATATAAATTTTATTGTGATTATGACAACTTTTTGAGAGGCAGCTGTTGTGCTGAAAGCTGCACTCCCTACCTGAAAAGGCACCACGTTTGTTTGGAAAGTACTTGGTGTATTATCACCACCTAGTGGTCAGTTAAGTGTTACTACCAGGTGCCGGTGGGGAAAACACAGCCACTGGAAATTAATTGATTTATATATTTTAGCAATTCCTGAAATATATATGTTAAAAAGTTAACGTTACCGAGTTGATTTTAGTTGCTGATTTACTTCTGTTGCGTTTGCACAATCTCTTTCAGTTTCTGTGGGATTGTGGGTGTTTTTATTTGTGCTTTAAGATGCTGTGAAACATTTGGAGCTGAATTGTTTTGCTCTTATTCAATTCTTTTTGTTTGTTTTTTAATCTCAGTTTTTGCTTTTTTTTTCTTCTTCTTTATTTTCAAACTCATTTAACCCCCACAGATTGTAGTTCTAGTGCCTCACCAGCTGATCAAACATAACTATTCTTCTGATACGCTTTAATCTTCATAATAGATCATCAAGTTTAAAATGAGAGAAGAACAAAAGGGAATAATTAACCAATTGAAAATGTTTCCCACTAAATTTTAACAGTTGGCACCAGAGCTCCTTTGAGTCTAAGTACCTGTCTTGGAGCTCCATTCAGCCTCTTGGTTTTGTAGTGAGACTAGAACTAAACAGAAGAAAACAAAGATCCAGGAATCCTGAGTTCCTGCAGTAAAACTAAAACTGATTTAGAGCCTGACTTTTGTGACTGAATGCTGTTGCTTCAAGAGATTAATGGAGCCACTTTTGTTGTGCGAATAGAGCTAAAGAATGCAGCAAGAGTTAACTGGAGGCTAATACGGTGTGTGTCCTTCACAGATGAGGGGTTGCCCTTCATCTCCAGAACAGGAAAGACGAGTGACATGACAAAAATAAAGGGATGGAAAAACAAGTTCATCAGAAGCCAAGAAACATCTGCTCTTAATACCGACGGTAAGATTCGTTTGCCTTGTGGCTTCAGGCTCCTTTTTATCAAGCTGTGAGATTAGTATAGTTGTTCTAATTACAAAAAGATTAACTGAACTGAAACTAGCTTAATGTATTTTTGTTGGATTCATTATTCTTCCTGAATAAATTAAAGGCTCTTTTGTTCTTTGAATTCCACAGGGACACAAAAGAACCTGTCTGCCTTCTGCAGCAACATGTTGGACGAGTATTTGGAAAGCGAAGCTCGGCAAATCAGCGAGCGAGCCGCCGCTTTCTCCACAAACCCAGAGGGCTCAGTGGCCTATCAGCTGCCCGCTAGAGGCTCTAGCTACGTGAAGACGCTGGACAGCGTGCTGAGGCACCAGAACGCTGCGTCCAGTACCTCGGCGGTGTTCAACAGACCATGTCCCCTTTCTCGCAAACCTTCTCTTTACTTATCTCTGAGGTCATCTTCTCAGTCTAACCCCAAACCCCTCAGTCCAGCTGAGACTCAGTCCTCACCCTCGCTCACTAACCCAGACGCTGCCTCTGGGTCTGGATGCTCCAGGGACGATGAACAAGGGTAAGAATTATGAAGTCCTCTATCAAATGATCCTAAATTAATTTCATCTTGAAGAAAATTCTGTATAAAAAAACACTTGGGAGGAAAAAAAGCATTTTAATCCAAAACCTGTTGTTTGTATAAAGATATTAAAGGAGTTTTTGCACAATAACTAGCAAACATCAATGAATAACTCATAAATCAAAATAAACATCCATCTTCTTTAACCGCTTAGTCCTCTGCAGGGGGTTGTGGGGAGCTGGTGCCTATCGCCAGCGGTCAGGGGGCGAGAGGCGGGGACACCCTGGACGGGTCGCCAGTCCGTCACAGGGCCACACACCCACTCACACCTAGGGACAATTTACGGTCACCAATTAACCTAACAGTCATGTTTTTGTTCTGTGGGAGGAAGCTGGAGAAAAGCCACGCATGCACGGGGAGAACATGCAAACTCCACGTAGAGAGGCCACCGAGCCGGGGACGCGAACCCACGACCTCCTCTCTGCGAGGCAACAGTGCTAACCAACTGCGCCACCACCAAAATAAACATCAGTAAATAAATAAAAATAAACAACAAAAATACTTTTTATTAGCTAGATATTTTATTTTATTTTTTTTCCTTGCTAACCTTTCCTACCAGATCTGGCGATTCCAGTTACGGTAATTTTTATCTCTACTTTTTTCATCCCATTTAATCATTAAAGCTAGTTGAAATAAAATCAACGAATAATAATAAGTGAATAAAAATAGGCTTCCTTCTCTACTTTTAGTTTTTTGTTCCATCAGGCTGAAGTAGCTGGTGGTTATATTTTAGTCATCAAATGAAAACGGTTTCTCCAGCTAGTGTTTTGTTTTGATCGTTCTACAACCAGTCCGCCTTTGTCTTTCTGCTTCAGGTTATTGTCGAGCCAACCAGCAGCCCATAAGAAACATGTGAGCTTTGGTCAAAAACAACTGATGAAGTACAAATCTTTAGGCTTCGTTAAGACTGATCTCAAACTGCTGTGGATGGAGATCAGAGCCATAAGCCAGGGCCTGAGCAGAACCCAGCTGACTCCAGAACGCCTAAGGATGGCTCTGACGACGCTGCTGACCAAACAGGTGCGCACGAAGGCGTTGACGGTAACGGCTCGACTCTGTGCTCATAGATAACACTTTTTCTGTGTTCTTTTTTAACCAGGCCGCGTCCCATCGGGTCTTAAAACCTCCTCCTTTGTCGAATGTCATACCAGGACCCGAATGTGGTCAAGAGTTCTGCATACTGGGTTGTGTGTGTTCCAGTCTGCAGCTTCTGGACAGAGGTCCCGTCCACTGCAGAAAGCCTGAGTGCATGTTTGGATGTACCTGCTCCGACAGTAAGATCACCAGTCGGTTGATTGTAGAAGAAAGGGAAGGCTCAGCCTGTTTAAAGTCCAAAAATCTGGATTTTTCTGCCAGAAAAGCTACAGTTATTGATACAAATACATCACAAATAAATCACAATCAGGCCTAAAACACATTTAATTGACATGAGTGCTGTGATTTATGACATATATGGAGTGATGATGTAGTGTTTGCAACCATCAGAGCGCAGAGGTCTTTTTGTTTCAGTTGGTAGTTACAGAAATTTGTTGAGGAAAAAAGGGTGTTTTAATGTTCTCAAATCAGTGTCAAATAAAGAGGGATGGCTTCTTTTCACCCACTAAAAACATGGTTTTAAACACTTCCTGCTGCAGAATTATGAGTCAAGGCTGAAAGACACATCCCACATTGATCCAAGAAGAGAGAAAAGCAAATAATATTTTTAAAAATGATTAAACCAGACCTATCAGGATAAACCTTTCCAACAACTGTGTTTTTAGATGAAGCGTTGCTCTGCTGCAGAAGCAAGAAACAGCTTCCCTTTCATGTAAAAAAAAAAGCCTAAAATCACAAACTGGGGTACAGAACTATCTCTGGCGCTTTCTAGGAGTGCACACAGTCCACAGTGCAGTGCCTTCTGCAGGTTAAGCAGGTGCCAGACAGCATTTGTGGCTAATGACTCCCTGCCTAACAAGCCTACGATCTGCAAAAGCTGCTTGAGAAGTGCAAATTAATCAAAACTAGGGATGTCTCGATCCAATCTCACGCATAACAAAATGCATTATTAGGTCAATATGATTTATAGCTGCAGCTACATTCCCCAAACGCAAGAAAAAGCAATCTTTTGAGTCAAAACAGGCCAACAACAACTTCCCCCCGTCATCTCAAAGCCGTGCCTTCTGAGTGTGTGAACACACACCTTCCAGCTGGAATGTCCTTTCTGACGTTTTAGCACACAGGACTAACTCCTGTCTGTTAGTGCACAGAAAGAGTGCTCACAGTCAGACGTGATGATTGACAGGTGGAGATTATGTCCCGAACCGTCGGAGGTTTTTCGGATAACTTTGGCTGAAAAACAATATATTTTTATTTTTGCTGCTCCAGTTTGTTGAATCCCATCAGGATGCATAGCTGGATTTAACATGCATGGTAAAAAAATATTTAACTACTTCAGCATACATTCTTAACTGCAGCAGGTGAATTTACAAAATTAATTCAGAGCAACTTTTTATTAAATGTAAACAGAGCAGACTAGCAAACAAAACTATAGCTGTACTTGTTTTGATTTTTTTTTTTCTTTTTTTTTTAAATTTTTTACAGATTTCTAATTTTTCAGTTCTGGAAATGAATAAAACTAATGTGATCTAAGGCCCTGAAAAACCTTTAGATGTAAAACGAGTCTAGGGCCTGAGTGATTTCATCATTTAACAGTTTTATGTCTCAGTATTTCCCACTTAGTTAAATTAAATCCTCCTTTTCTTTTTGCTCCTGCTTCTAATTTCCTAATCAGTAAGATAATATTTTCCTCCATTCCAGCTTCGACTAACGTGGAACAAACGGTCCAGCCTCCCCAGAGCGCCAATGCTAATAAACTTTGGAACCGCAACATTTTTGACAATGATTCAGAACCACTCGGTACTCCCACAACGGCTCCATCTTTAGCTCCATCGAAGGTCCTAAAGCGCAGTCTACCTCATTCAGCACCAGAGGTAAAGTCACACCTTCTCTCAAGTTGGACACATTTAAGATTTACTTGCCATTTTATTCATTTTTGTTTTAATTCCGATTGCAGATACGTGAAGAGGATAAGGATCCTGTGTATAAATATCTGGAGAGCATGATGACCTGTGCACGCGTCAGAGAGTTCAACAGCAAGCCTCCACCTCAGCCCAGCTTAGACACCAACATCACTGCTGCTACTTCTAAACTAAACGACACGACGGCGTCTGAGAACCTGCTTCAAAAGCCAGACGGTGCTGAGGCGACGGAACAGAAAGCAGGTAAAGTAATGAGCGTGTTACCTGCTCCGCGTTGTGTTTCACTCTCTAACCTGTTGTCTGTGTTACCGCAGAAGATTCGCAACTTGAAAAACCATTTAATGAAATGGATGCGAGGAAGCAGATCCAGATCCATTCCATGTGTCAGTGGAAGGAGGACAGGAAAATTATCCTGAGCGGTTTATACCAACGTTTGAATCAGAATCGGCTTCGTCGGCGTTTCTACATCGGTCCTTACCGCATCAAGCCGATAGCAAAAGTCATCCTGCGGAAACCCAGCGGCGCTGTCGTCACATACAGGGTGGGTCGAAGCTCTACCGATTTCTCAACCAGAACCGGCTACAGCTGTTTGTGAATCTTAAAAAGATTCTATAAATATTTTACATCTGCCGTTTTCCTTGTGATTCTAGGTCCAAATCAGTAAACCGTCCAAAATCACAGACAGTGAAGAGGATGAATCTGAGGAGGAGGATGGTTATGATAACTGTGATGGGAATGACGTGGCAGAGGAAGATGACCCGATCGATCCGGAGAAGCTGTATGGAGTCACGCCGTTCCTGAGAGGAGTGACGTCTGCTGGATATGTGGCAGCCAAGAAAAGACCTCCTTTCTTTAAAGGATCTGGACTCATACAGGTCTGTGTAAAACATCAGATCCTCTGTGGTGGCAGTAGTGACAGCTTAAGAGTTTAGATGTTTTGGACAACAACCTAAATCTAGTCATTCTCAGTAAACAGCTTGAACTGTTATAACTCGGTGATCGGGTCCTGATGTTCAGACTAGGGTGACCATATTTTGATTTTAGAAAAAGAGGACACTTGGTTCAGTTGTGAAACATTTTGATACTGTTTAGTTAAGTAGTTGTAATTCAACTGTTACTAGTCATGATGTCATCTTAAATGGACTATTTCAGGCTAAATAGCTTTATGGATAGGAGGAATTAAATAAGTGACATCAACTGTTTGAAAACAAATGTCAAGAACCTGATTGTTCTTCAGAAGACTGAAGTTTTACCTCTCTGAAATGAAAATAGTACTAGTTTAATGTACGTTCAGATATTTATTATACAATTATAATGTTTTCATTTGATCCACTTAGAATAAAAGTTTACTCGTAACAGTCGGATTATATGTATTTAAAGTGAGAGTTTCTCCTAGTAAGAATTCAATTAGCTATTGTGTTTATCTAGAACGTTCATTTTTTATTAATAACAGGTTATGGGATCTCTGTTTTACTGATGATCTTTAATGCTGTTTTCTGTAAAATAAACAATGGTAAATGTTACATGTTGATCCCCAAATTAAGTACTTATGTACTTATTTTAAAATTAGAGACCATAGATGTGATTATTTGTGGGGGATTTACTTCCTCTGGTCATTCAGATCTTATTATTCCTGCTGTGCCTCCCCAGTCTGGCCCTAGAGTAACTCTCCGGTTCTGGTCTGAGTCTACTGGGGTTCGGTTTGCTTGGTCTCTGGTCCAGGATGGAGGAGGAGAGCTGCAGAGGTGCAGCGCTGACTCGTTACAGCGTGAACTCCTGCAGCTGCTCTGCACTGGACCGAAGCTCACGCGCTTTCAAAACAAAACAAAACCACTTTTCTTTTTTCACGCGCGTCCGTCGTCTTTATTGACAACCCGCCTGTCAATCACTTTGATCGGTTTGTACCAGAGCAGTGTAACCAGGAAAACATGGAGTGGATTTCAGCGATCTGTGCAATTTCTAATGGATCAGGTGGAATGGATTTCTCTGAACACGGCCTATTTCCAGTGAAAAGTGATAAAACTCGGACATTTTCATTGATCTCCGAAAACCCCCGGATGCTCCGGACAGAACGTGAAAAGTGGACATGTCCGGGGAAAAGAGGACGTTTGGTTACCCTAGTTCAGACTGCCCTGCCTGGTTTTCTTAGAACCTCATGAAGCTACAAAAACACTCATTTGAACAATTTTCCATTTGGTTTTTTGCTCCAGTAAAACATTCAGTGTTTGTCTTCCCGATAAGCATCTGTTACATGAACAGCCTTCTCATCAATTTAAAAACTGTTAACTAAATTTGAAAACTTTTCTTTTGGATGTGTGGCTAAGCTCTGGCTGCAGCTTGTCAGTGTGTAAAGACAGACTGGGTGAACTATACGCGTAACAACGGCGCACAAAGACGCGTAGTGGCAAAGGAGAAAGATCTGGTATGCACTCATTGTTTATGTGCACCGCTGATTATGTGCAACTTCAAGATTTTTAAACATCTTTCTAAATATTTGTAGAAAAATATGTCAAGTCACCGATACTGTAAAAAGGACACCATAAGGTCTACCTCCAAAGAACCAGGTACCCTAAAGGGGTTTGTTGATTAACCTGTTTATTTTATATTTAATTCAGTTTTTTTATGTAGCTCCAGTTTACCAGAAAAGTATTCTCATACAAAAAGCAACAATCCGTTTTATAATAAGCCAATTATATGCAGTAAATTTCAGTTTGAGGGACATTTCTGTCCATTTGGGCAATTTTCCTTTCTTCATCTGGCCATCATTTTGGCTACTTAGGGCACAAGTTTTGTAGCAAAAACTCTCCTGATAAATTTCAAAATATCACTCTTTGAAAAAAATACAACCCTCTCCAGCCATAAACCCACTAACTGGTTCTTACTGGTTATTGTAGCCTACTACAATCAAAAAACCTGATAATGAGCATTTGACACATGTCCCTATAACGGGGAGAAGGACTTATTTTAGTGGTGAACAGTAAGGTTTTCTCCAAAACAACGTCATAGAGTGCATGATTTTATTTTGTAGTAGCCTTGGGATTTAAAAAATGTCCTCAAATGACTTTAAAGGTCAATTTTAAACCTGTTGCTACATAAAGACAAATGCTGCAATGTTTTGTCAAATCCTTAACGACAAGACTGAGTTTTAAAAATGCCCTCAGCCAGCCAAAAGGTATTTTATGAAAATTAACTAGCTTGGTTTGTATTTGTGTTTTTAGGTAAACGATAAATACTACAATCATGCCAGACTGTTGCTGGGAAACATTGGCTCTCTGCACCCAGCCAGCCGCCTTGCAGCCCACGTCACCGGCCGGCTTCGTCCTCTAAGCAGCGTTTGTCAGACAGACTCTCAGAAGGAAGAGTCGCCAAGCAATAGCAACGTTGGAAAAAGCCTTCATGTTACCACTAACGCCATAAAAAGCCTTAATGTCACCGCCAATGCTGAAAAACGCCTTCATGTCACCGCCAATGCTGAAAAACGCCTTCTTGTCACCACCAATGCTGAAAAGCGCCTTCTTGTCACCGCCGTCGGCACAAATGTCCCTCCAGCTGCAGGTAAGACGTGTTCCTGAACCACTCTGAGAATAAGAGAAACCAGAAGGAACAATTGGTGTTTAAAGCCTGAGAAATTAAGACATGATTAATTATGATCAACAATCAGAGAAACGCTTTCACTCTTTCCTTTCATGAGCAAGACTTTTATTAGTTCAAGTTGATTTCTGAGTGGTTTCTTTTTTTATTTTGACACAGATTAAATTGTCTGAAATTTCTCTGTTTAGAAATAAGTTTATTTCATATTATTTTCTTGCCTCACCGCATTTCCTCTGCTGTCAAATTCTCTTCAAAATAGGGTCCGTCACGTTACAGCCGCCTCAAAACCCCCCGATCATCACCCAGGTCCAGTTCCTCATCCCGGTCCAGCAGAGCGTCCAGAACAGCTCCATGTCGCCGCCTGTCTCCCTCACCGTCTCCCCGTCGTTAAAAAACCCCAGCTTCCTGGGGCAGAGTGGGACGTATTCCTTCAGGATCTGCCCTCCGTCCACTCAGGCCGGCGGAGGCCCGAATCTGCCCGGCATTGCCCTGCCTGGAGGTTTCACCATCATCGAGCTGCCAAAACCTGGAGCTGACGGGGCGACGCCACAAACCAAACCTCTAAAAGCTCCGAACACGGCCGGCGCTGGAGACGCATCAGCTCAGAAAACAGATACAGCACCTAGTCTGAGCCACTTAGCCAGAAAGTGGGTCGGGTTTGACACTCTAAGTAACGTTAAGAACCTACTGAGCGGCGAACTCGCCTCCTCTGGGCTGAGTTCTGGGGAGAAGACGCCATCAGCTGAGACCAGTGACAACAATCAGACTCAGGACTCGGAGTCTGTCTTTGATTTCACCTCAGAAGACTTGAGCTCTGGCTTCTCAGACTCTGAGGTCGAAGACGATGTAAGTTTCTGAGTGTTTGTTTATTTAAATCATTTTTATTCATGTTTATTTATTGTTTTGATGATGCATTACTCGGATGTGTGCCTCTTTAGGAGGAGATGGTGGATATTGAGACTGTAGAAGAAGGAAAACAAGGAGAGATGATTGCTACAATGAAGGAAGATGTGCTGAGGGATCAATCAAGGTAACACCTTTAAATGTGTGAATATTAAATTAGTAAAGATATGAAGGTGTATTAAAGCCACTCAAATGTTATTTTTTCTTTAATCCCATTGTGAAAATGTAAAAACACCTCAAGCATTATGGGAATTGTAGTGCAGTGTTGGTTATGATTTCCCTATTAGTCTCAAAAAAGGTATTTTATTCTGGTGTTTTTTTTTTATTATAGAAAATTGAGCATTTAAAATTTTCATTATATTTTTTACTTTATTCTGTAAATAAAATTTTGAACTTTTTGCATTTCAACTGATTTTTTTTTATCTTTAACTTTATTCTGAAGTAACATTTTGACTTCTTTGTTGATATAACTTCATATTTCTACAGATTTATTGACATTTTCACTTTTTTCTGGAAATTATTTGTAATGTTTCTCTGATATTTTGATTTTATTTGGGAAATAATATAAAAACAGTTCAATATTTTGACTAAATATTGGAAATTAATCGTCATTTTTTTCTTTACATCACAACTTTATTTAGGAAATACTATTTTGACTTTTTTCTTGACATTTCAGTGTTTTTGTGGTAATTCCTTTTTCATTTTTTAACACCAGAATACCATTAAAAACCCTCCTAAGTGGCTTTAATACTCCATAAATATTCTTATCTGATTAACATGTTTATTTTTCTTCCTTCAGCGGTTCCCCAGGTGGTTCTGGATCACTGAAGGAGCTCGGGTCTCTGGTACGGCTTTGTATAGTAAATATCTTCAGCAAGAAGGTAAAATTTTGTGCTTTTTTAAAATGTATCTTCTTTATCTCTGGTGTTTGAATGTAGGATAAAAGCACCTATTATAAGTTCCAATTGGGGCGAAAGAACCACCAAGAGATAGAAAAGCTGAGACGCATTGAACAACGAGTCCTCTTCAGCAAACTCCAGGATGTCCTGAAGTGTCATCCCAAAACCCCCAGGGACCGCCTCCTGTCACAGGTCAGTTCCACGTCCTGCGTGGCGCCTGAGTTTGACGTGATTTAAAGAAAGAAAACGACAATATTTATGCCAGAGAACACACCAGAATCGCAAATAGTTAAGAAATGCAGGCCTAGAGTGGAAAAGGATCATTCCGATTTTTATGTAGTTTTTTAAAAATGAATAAAATCATGTCTCTGTGATGGCCAGGACATATTTAAATATCGTTATCTGGTAAGTCAAGGTTGTGTGTTTGCAGGAAGGAAATAAAATCCTTAATATTTAATTTCCTTGGTTGTGTGTCTTTATCTTCCTCTGACTTTTGAATGTTGTTGTGTTTGTAGGCTGTAAATGAAATTGATAAACTGAACTCCAGATCCAAACATCTCAAAGTGGTGGAAGAACAGCTGATCCAGCAGCAGTCTGCCTACTTGAGGAAGCTGTCCTTGGTCTCAGGTATTTATTATTGGTCGTTCTGTGTGTTGGAATGTTTACCAGTCCCTCCAGGATTTCGCAATGTTGCGATCGCAACTATTAACGCAAATTCAGCCAATCCTCGCAAGTTTTGCACGTCTTGCAATTTTATCCAATCGGCGCAACTTTAACGCAAATTTGACCAATCACGACGCATTTTCTTGTTTGTTTGTTTTTAAGTACGTCCTCACGTACACTTCCTGTTTACTCCCGAGGGTGAAATGTGTCTTTAACGTATTAATTTCGATTTATAAACTAGGAAATAAAACGTTAGAAATGTAATCGCAGCTTGCATTTGAAGCATGGCGGAACACTCGTCAGCATGATTTCCTCCCCGATGCGACGCACACACCGGACCTGACGCTGCCTGTGTGTAAATTCAGAGGCTGCAGCGAGTCCAGGTGGTCTCTGTAAACTCAGGCCTCCACTCCTTCAAAAACGGAAAGTAATCCGCGATGAAACTGAACGGTCTCTAGCCTTTAGATTTATTCCTGCCCCTTCCTCGCTGTACGGTCCGGTTCGGATGGAGACCCGACCCCGATCCGTCACTGAAAACGAGGCAAAAGCTTCAAGACCGTGGGTCAGTTTGAACACAGCACTGCTAAAAACTATTCACTCATACTGTGTTTCCACATGATGGAAATCTTTATTATTATTTTAAAACAATACCCTTCTAAAAATGTACTTAAAATGAATAAATAAATAATATAGTATTGCACTTTAGGGTCTGGTCAGGGATATTTTATGGGTTTTCTACTGTTTTGAACCAAAATGTAATTTAAATGCATTCTTTTATAAATTAAAGGAGCTTTAGTTTATAATATTAAAGTTTAGGTCTTTTATTTGATTCTTTCCCACAATAAAATCATTTTAAATAAAATTTAAAAAAAAAGGCTTTTTAGGGAAAATTTTCTAGTTTAAAATGTAATCAATTGCGATTAAATAAATACAAAGTCTAAAATTTGATTAGTGTTTTGAATCAAGTCCCCACCACTAATAAAAATGTTAAAATAAGATGCACACGTTGTATAAAGCCAATGGTACAGACTATAGAAACATTTAAAAGGAAGGGAATTTATATTATCAAACTGAAACTATTAATAAGCATGCCTTTCTGAAGGTGCACCTGATTTGTGCACTTTAAATTGTTTTGTCTGCAGGATTTTATTTATTTTTGTATTCAAATGAATGTAAACAAATGTAGGTACCATGAAACATTTATTGATTTATAATATTCAGACAAAAAACACTTTAGTTTTTGTACTCCAAAATTCTGTGAACCTGGAGCTGTTCTGTTTTTGTTCAAGCAATAAGTCGAAACCTGAATGTTCTGCTGGATGGTCAAGTGTTCTTCCAGTGCACTTATTACAATAAAAATGTTAGAATTTCATCATTTGACATGTTTAATGGATTTTTAAAAACAAATTTCAACTGATTGACAAAATTAAACAAAAACGCCAAAGAAAATATTGCAACTTTTGTTGCAACTTTTCACAAAAGCTGTCGTGAAATCAGGCTTTTTAGTCCGCAACAATCACAAAAAATTGCCACGAAATCCTGGAGGGACTGGTTTACTTCCTCTAGCGTTATTGAGATTTTATAAATTATGGTTTTCACCTGTTCTAGGGAAGTCTGAAATCATGATTCAGAACAAGCTGAAGGAGATATTTGAGCGGCAGAAACAGCGAGAGAGAAATATGAAATGGAAGCCCGTCTTCTCCGAGCTGCTGGAGAGCAAAGCTGCTCTGATACAAGCCACCGCTCCCAAGTCGCAACTCCAGTCGATGCCATCGGAACAACGCAAAACCGGCTCTCCTCTGCCTCCAGCTGATTTGGCCAAAGCAGCACAAAGCAATTTGCAGATGCTACTAAAACTGCTTCATCCCAAAACAAGTTTGAAAAATGACTCCAGTCATGTCGTTGGAAACGCAGCAGGACAACGGTCCCTTCTAGGTCAGAAGGTCACCATGCCACAGGCAGCGAATCATCTGGGTGAATCCAGAATCTTGGACCAAAACAGTCCTTCAACCTCTGACGAGAGCCAGAAAGCGTTGGGAGATCCAGACAAAACCAGTGACCACCCTTCCTCCAATAACGCTCCCCACGAGGTTGCCGAGGCACCAAACGATCCCACAGCTAAACTGTCAGATCCCAGTAACTCCAAGTTTCTAAGTTTAAAAAACGTGGCCCCTTTTCCTCTGGTTCGCTCCAAAACCGGCAGAATCATCCTTCCGTCGTCCCTAAGGCCAAGTAAGCCAACTCTAACCTGTTTGTGTTGTTATTAAAGTATCACCATTTTTATTCTCGTTTCTTATCTTCTAACAGTTGGTCATGGGTTTTATACTCTCATGGTGATGGATCCCAAGAAGAAGGAAGGGGAGAATGAAGTTGGCTCTTCTGACCAGGACTCATCCAAGACTTTAGAGGGAAACATTTCTCCTCACCGGCCTTCAGATTTAGATGGCAAAGACATCGTCGAGGTCAAAGCTGCAGCTTCAGGTTCTGATTTAAGGAGTTCTGGAGAAATCAACCCCCTGGCCAAGCTTGCCTTTGTCAGCCAGCCGGGTGTTAGGCCTCTAGTGGATTTACAAGCTACTGAGAACAGCCAGGATGCAGGTGTGATCAGCCTTCCAGCCAATGCTCAACTGTGTTTCAAACTCCAACCTCCTCCCCCTGCCAGTTTGGAGTCTGATCCCAGTCCTCCCATAGGAGCCTGGCCTTTAAAGACTCCGAGTCCCTCTGTTTACCTGGTTAGGCAAGAAGCTGGGGTTGAAGAGCCCAAATTAATCCCCAGCAACTTTAGAATCCACCAGCTGATTGTTCAAGACCAAAACCACGACGATGACGCAGTCACAATAAAAGAGAACAAGACTAGACTAAACGAGCCCCGGACGCAGATCAGCGACGACGCGCCGCTCAAACGAGGCAGAGGACGGCCTCGGAAAAATAGTCCAGGGAACCCACTGGGAAAACCTGCAGGGAAACGAGTCGCAAAAAGCCCGTCGACATCTAACGACGACAGCCCCGTTCGGTTTTCGCTCGGCAGCTTAAAAAGCACCAACGCGTGCACAGAAGGAGACGGCGTCATATCGAGGCCGTTGACGCGCGCTTCTCTCGGAAAGGACTTCCCCAGCGCCAAGAAACGCTCCTGGATCGACGTGGAGAAGGAGCTAGAACATGACCTGGAGTACGCAGAGTCCTTCACCTGACTTTTCTCAGGTGAGCGTCTAAAAGCCTCACCAAATGTGCCTGCTTGGAAAAAAGCCAAAGGATGATGTTGAGTACTAATGCTGCTCACTTTTTAAAAACGGCACACACAATGGGGCTACTTTCATACTGAGAAAGGCAGAAGATAAAATGAAACACATGACCTTCTGAATGTATGAGTGAATGCTTTTTTTTTTTTTTTTGTACTTGAAGTCGTGATCTATCCATCTTATGCAAAAGAGAATAAAACTGTAAATTCAGTGCAAGTTAAATATTACTGGCACTGCTTGAAATGCCTCTTTATTTTTAAGTTGCATTAAAAATCCTTTTTTTTTTTTTTGTCATTTGTTTAAAATAATCTTTAGTTGCACTTTAATTTCCGGTAGAAACCCATTTTGTCTCATCTTTTTCATTTGTATTTTGGGACGTTAGGCGAGTAAAATATTGTTTCTCATGTATGTATGAACATAACCTGCATTAATTTGTACTTTTTTTTTTTTATGAAATATGTTTTTTGGGGGTGGTATGATTTTTGAAACACTGGTGTTTTTTAAGATTAATAAAATGTCTAGAATAAAACTAATCTACATGTTTTATTTTGACCTTAATCAGTTCTAATAAAAGCAAATTTGTTCTTTTTTATTTGTTTTCTTCCTTGTGTTTTTAAATTGTCAAAGTCTAAAAAAAAAGACTTGCAAATTCACAATCTGCTCTGACTAATCTGTTAAGTAATCGCTGTACGACACCCTTTAAAGTTAACAGAATAAAAACAGCAGACCGTATCAGTGCTGTTGCATCATTAAAGACAAGTTCCCGTACTGATCGACTAAAACAACCATCATGATCAGATAAATTCTAAAGCCTGAAAACAACTGCAGCAGTGAGGTTGAATATAATGACTATAAATAAAAAGGTCATTTCAGAAGATTAAACTGGATTTAATACACTGAACACAAATATAAACACTTGTTTTTGCTCCCATTTTAAATAAAAGTTAAAACAAGCCAACAGAAGAGAAAAATATTTAAAAGACATGGACGTAGTCTTGGGGGGGACAGAGGGGACACGGCACCTCACTTTTTTAAAAGACAGCTTTTAACCAGAAAACTTACATTTATGCAAAATAAAAAAATAAAGATTTGTGGAATTACTGAGTGAAGAATTTATCAACATTTTACCCAGGGACTACATGGACACAAAACAAAAACACTTCAATTTCTTTTTGCTTTATTAACTCGACAGTGGATAAAAAGGCTCACTATCGCCACCTTTAGGTCGGAGGGAGAACTGTAGCAATAGTTTCTATTTCTGTTGTTTTAACACCCATTTTATACTACACATTATACAAGACATTTTACCAGAAGCAGGAAGTTGAAGTGTACTGGTTCCCTTACAATATTTATCCTCCTCCCTCTCCTCGTAAACAAATGGGACTTTGTCCTGAATTTTAAAAAATATAATTTTTTCACAGTTCTTAGTTTGCTGCTCTATGTGCCAATATTCTTTTTTTTTTTTCAAGTTTAATTGCAACTGGTTATTGGATGTCTTAAAGTGATAATACAGTATGCAACTTTTTCATATTTTTAAATCTTTTCCTTGAGCCAGTCTGTGCTAATATGACTCTTTACAGAGTTAAGGAAAAGTCACTTAGCCCCATCTGGCGATTAGATCCGGAATACCACGATTGCAAGATCTCCGTCGCCGTCACGGTACCCAGGAAGTCACGTGTCTCACGAGGGTTAGGCTAACCCAATGTGGCTAGCTGTTATGCTAGCGTTGGAGTGTTTTTAGCTCATGATTCCTGCTTTTTTCCATCTCTCCCTGCTTGAACACAGCTGATTTCTTTGAAGGAGTAAATAACCGCTCCTGTAGAAAACTATGAAGGCTGAGGAGACATTTCAACAGGTAGATTTAGGCGTTTAGAAGCTGAAACAATATGCTAACTTGTGTAATGCAGTGATTTAAAACGGTCACCAGAGGGAGCCCAAAACAAGCAAAACTGCATATTATCACTTTAACATATTTTATACTACACATTATACAAGACATTTTACCAGAAGCAGAAAATTGAAGTGTACTGGTTCCCGTACAATATTTATGCTCCTCCCTCTCCTCGTAAACAAATGGGACTTTGTCCTGAATTTAAAAAATATAATTTTTTCACAGTTGCTCTATGTTTGTTGCTCTATGTGCAAATATTCTCTCTTTTTCATGTTTAATTGCAGCTGGTTATTGGATGCCTTAAAAACACGCTGACTAGGGCTGGGCGATTAATCGAAAATAATCAAATACCAAATTTTATAACTCTAATCGACGTCCTTTTGCCCATAATCGTATTTTTGATGTTTTAGAAAATGAAAAGCAGGTGGTTGCGGGCCTTGCGGCTGTCCGTGTCCCTTTAAGAAGCTGTGACTCGACAACTAGTCACTTCAACCACACTGATTACCTAACAACTCAAATGTGACTATATGCACATGATGCAGCTCTCTGTAATATCCATCGTAGAATATAACAGATGGTTTCTTAAATACTGTGCGTTTGCAGGAAATTTTAATTTGTGGAGCAATTATGCTGCTATCTAGTGGACAACTTTTGTTTTTGAGCATACAGGTAGTTATCGTCCATTAATCGAGGAGAACTCCTCAGTAAATGGCGATAATGATTTGAGGTCATATCGCCCAGCCCTAACGCTGACTTAAAACAACTGCATGTACAGATCATGGCATCACTTTTCAGAAACAGAAGCAGGAGACAT
Organism: Callopanchax toddi; assembly: GCA_006937965.1. Taxonomy (NCBI): domain Eukaryota; kingdom Metazoa; phylum Chordata; class Actinopteri; order Cyprinodontiformes; family Nothobranchiidae; genus Callopanchax; species Callopanchax toddi. The sequence continues at coordinate 2,861,444 of SSNR01000055.1, read as the reverse complement.
GTGGTCCACCTTTAATTGTTATGTTTGTCAGAAGTGGAAGTTGTGGAAGCCCACTTTAATGTTATTTATAGGCCTGTTATATATTATTTGTAAATCATATTTAGATACAGTGGAAGTTCTAGACCAACATGAGAGAGGGGGTCCAGGCTGGGGCCAGCTGCTTTTTCGAGGGTCATGTTCTAACGCACAAAAAAATATTGTCTTTAAGTATTTTCAATTTTACTATATAATTACAGCAATATAATTACAGCAATTCAGTTATAGTTGCTTTGGACACAATAACTTCAATAAATTTCAAGATAAAACTATTTTGCAAAAATACTTTGATCTCTTGGTTATCATTTCAGTGACAACATGAAACAGTAATCTCAAATGCCTTAAGCCGCTTTCATAAGACACACCGTGCCGGCAAATCAGCGCAACACTGTCGCCATGGTGTGTCTTATGAAAGCGCTGTGGCGATGCGGGAATTTTGCGGCATTCGTGCCGCCACGCTTGGTAGTAATATTCCCGCAACGTCAGACTTGTGAATGAAGATTATGCCTCGGCGCAACAGAGGGAGGAGTCACTAATAACGTGGCAAAAGTGAGCCGACCCCCGACCAGAAAAAGTATTAAAAAATCAGGTAAACATGGGAAAGCTGTTGCGCATTTGTAAACACTCAGCGGAGACGACAAACTGGAGCGACACCGAGATCCGGGAGCTTCTGGCTGAAGCAGAAGTTGCCCGTCTGTTTATACGAGCACTTCCGTCTCACGTCTCTGTACCCTGCGCATTGACAGCGCAAAGACCGCCCCCATACCTCCTTTATACCGCCACAGAGAAATCTTTTGTTAAACGCACAAGATTGCGTGACATTACCGGCACGGTCTGACCACTTATGAACGACCAAAGGCTCCCAGATGCCGGCTCAGGTCCGCGGCAAATGGCCGGCATTGTTTAATGAAAGCAGCCCCCCCACCTCCACCCCCAGAACCGCCCCTGTTTAAATACCTTCTCATAATTTTCAGATTTTGAGCTATTATCTCATATTATGAAAAACAATTTAATGGTTATGAGATAATAATTGTGACCTAATTATGAGAAACTGTCTCAGTTTGTATTGTACTATGTACATAGTGTCTCATCATTTTGGCAGGAACAGACTTCTAAAAGCAGTTTGTCTCATTTTTTTTCTTGCTTTTGTGGATGTAGCAGCAAATCTTTTTTTTTTTTTTTACTTCTCCTTTTCAGAACCTCAACAGCCTGCTCTGTATTCTGGAAATCCACAAACAGCAAGTTGGGTTACAATAAATCAAATGAAAGTTTTATTGGCTGATTTTTTAAAAACTAAAATTGGGTTAATTAAATAAAAATAAATTAACATTGGAAACGTCTTCAAAGAACCAAGTAAGTCCAGTTGCCTTTATTTAAAACCCTTTTTTGGATTAAAATTGGGTGAAATTCCAGTGGAAAGTTACAGACTACTACATGCTTCCAAAGAGTGTAAATAAACTTTTTCGGCGCCCTAACATCCGCCCACTGGATCTGTCTCCCTTTAATCTCATTAAATCATTGATTTAATCATGAGACCGGCCCAGATTAAATCGGTCATATAGACCCGCGTTTCCCTTCCCTGCCTGACTCAGGAGCGGAGGGAGCGACAGGAGAACAGATTAGTGCGCACATGTCTTAAAGCTCTGCGGCCTAGCTGCTCTGGAGGAGGGATTTGAGGAAGGTCTTGATCAGCTGCTGTGCCACGCTGGGCCGGTTGTTTGTTTGGAGTCTGGAAGCAGAATGCCTGGAGACGGGTTCACCATCAAGAGCCGCATCCGGAACCTGCTGAGGTCTCCATCAGTCAAGAACAGGAAGAGCTGCAAAGAAAACCTCAGCAGCAAGGTGAGGCAGTAAGGCTGTGGGTTGGAGTCAAATTCAGTAAAAAACGTTTAGTTTAACCTAGAATCAACTTTAAATGAGTCAGTAAAGTCGTTTTATTCATCTTTAGGTATTAATTTCTTGTAGATTTTTGTTGCACATCAAACCACTTATGTCCTTTAAAGCGTCCAAATTAAATATTAGTATTAGTACTTTCATCCAAAACCTGCTATATCCAGTTTTATACATGTCTGCTGCCCTCTAGTGGAGCATCTACAAATGGAAAGGGCAAGTTTTATTTGATTTTTTAAAAATAATTACACTTTAAACAAAAAACAGATTATTATATAGTTGTTACATCAACTTTAGCCAATAAGTAGTTCAGTTTTAAAAGCTAGATTTATGATCAATACATTATTTTTTAGGATTAAAGTCAAATGTTTGTGTTTTGACTTTGAAATATGTATTTGACAAATGTGCTGACGCTCCCTCTGTTCACCAATCTAAGATTTTTCAAGCCTCTCAGCTTTAAAGAAAATATAAAAGATTCAAATTATACATCAAAACATGCAGTTTAATTGAGAATGTTGTGCTTTTGGTCGCATTATGTCTTATAATGTAGACAAAATTTGCTCAAAAAGCCTAAACAACAAAGAGGTTTGTTCAAAACGAGTGATAAAACTCGATCCCTCTTGGAGCTCTATGTCTCAGATCTCACAAACATCATTTACATTTTAAAGAGTCACAGAAAGTTTGCAATTTCTACAAAATTCTACAAAAATCAAAACGTCCGTATTTTTATCATCTTTCACCGACTGTGTTGGGACGTGTGAATTTTCTCTCAAATCCCCTCAGAGTGCAGAAACGTCAACAGACATCAATTATCTGTTAGCTCAGAATATTATGGTCAAACTGCAAGTGAAGGGTCTTTTTAACTTGTCATATCTCTAATAAACAAAACGCCGTAGAAACATAAAAATCCACGTGCGTGACCATCAGAGTCGTCTGACGCTCACGGTTGACGAATATTTTCAATGCAACTTTTAATTTTCATGAAGCAACTGTTTGTCAGAGGCTCACACTTTAGTTTGTGTTCCTGCTTCTTCTGCAGTCAGAGTAAAAGACACAGGTGTGTGGTTACCATGGTGACCCTAATGAGCCACTAATGACACACTAGAGTCCAATGCAGGTGGCTTATGTTCTAGTATATCATCAACATATACAAAAAAAACCCACACACTTGGAAGGGTTAGTGTGTTTCTTTTTTTGTTATTATGGATACAAATCTCAAAGTAACTCACTTATACTCGTGTTAATTCTCTGAAGTAGTTTCTACTTTATAATCCCTGAAAAAGAGAGCAGGACCGACCAAACGTGACCTGAGCCAGGAAAGGTTCTGGTGTTTCATTGAACACCCGTTAGGACCCGTTGGTCCCGTCGAACTAAGTCTCTTTTTGCTCATGTCTGTGTTTAACTGTTGATCGTGCTCCTCTCTTCTCCAAACTGAGCCTCTGGGTTGTGTCTCTGCAGGCGACTTTAGAGAAGGTGCTGGGAATCACCGCTTTGGGAAACAGTGGACTGGCCTGCGACCCCCGATCTGGACTCGTGGCCTATCCTGCAGGGTAAGAGCCGAGCTATCGGAGCATTTTGCCCTTTGACTTATCAGCACACATTCACGGCTCCCCTTATCGATATCTACCTCCTGGATACGATTGTTGTGCAAACTTCTGCATGTGATTGTTATCTGTGCACCGTCTCAGAGGAGCTGGGAGGTGGTGGGGGTGTGTGTGGGTTTTTGTAGAAACGCTGGTGATCTTCAGGACTTCAGAGCTGCACAAAAAGTGTGTAAAAAGCTGTTTTGATGCAAAGCAGGTCAAGAAAGCAGGAGAGTTTGTTTACAACGCTGTTCGCTCGCTGTGTTCTTCTATCTGGATGCATGTGTTGCTGCTGTTAGCGAGCTTTGTTAAACTTACACACCTGCTGTCCCAGTTTAAATCTGTACAAGCCGCAGTACCAGGAACACCGTTTCCTGGCGCAGAGCTAAAGAACTTCAGCAGCAGGAGGAAGGCCGTCAACCTGCGTGCTGCTCAGGTGCAACGAGGAAGTAGTTTCAACAGGAAACGCGTTCACATCAGACTCATCTGAAAGAGAAAAAAGTGTGTAAATACGTCAAATAGAAAGAAATTGTCTCTCTTTGGAAAGTAATTTAAGACTTTATAACTTAAAAATGTGTGTTTTTCCCCACTTTAAATAAAATAAACTCAGTGTATATATTTCTTTAAGGCGGATAGACCTATCTTCCAGGCCTGTTCTTTATACTGTCTGACATGGTTCCTTTCCTCCTTTAGATGTGTCGTGGTTTTACTGAACCCCAAAAAGAACAAGCAGAGCCACATTATCAACACATCGAGGTGAGTCCAACACATTTTTAATATAACCAACTGGCAAAACTCCCTAGAATGTGACCAGAATCAGAGTCTTTTCTGCCTTTTTCTTCACAGAAAAACCATCACGGCTCTGTCGTTCTCCCCCGATGGCAAGTATTTAGTCACAGGAGAGGTCAGTTTAAACTCCTTATAAAGACTTCTGTTTCTTAAAGTGAATATTATACAGCCGGGCTGGTGTTATTAATGCTGAATTATTTGATTTGGATTTCAGCGTCATGGTTTTGTTGAGTCACAGTCTAATGTGTCCTGTCAGAGACTCCGTTTTGTCGTGGTTCCAACGTGGCCCTAAACACAACGCAACGCCTTAATCCTCCTCAGCCAATCAAAGCCGATTAGAGGCTTCTCTGTGCACGGGCACGCAGTGGTTGCCGTGACAGCAGAGATCAAAGTTCAAATAACCAAAAACAAGCATAAGAAAGGCATCTTTTGTAGCTAATTTACAAAAACAGCCATAAATACTTTGAGTTTGGGAAAAGTTTGCTTTTTTTTTTTAATAATTAAAAAATGTGCATGCCCGTTCTCTGAGTCAAAAATTAGCATTTTGGCTAGCTGCCAGGGACATGAAAGGTTGCTCTGTAATCAAAGCTCCACATTAGGCCGTGCTATGAGGTTTAATTTAAGCCTTTTAAAAAGTCAAAGATAATTCTGAGTGAGTTATCTGATGTCCCTCACTCATTCATCAAACACCGGCTGGTTTGCATACAAGGAAAGATGACAAGCTATCGGGTTTGTCTTTCATTGTTTTGCTTCTGTCTCCTTCATACGCCGTCCATATTCAGTCTCCGTCAGACTGCCCGTAAGAAGAGACGACACAAATAGCCGTCTGACCTTTTGATCCTTGTAGGAGGCAGTAACGTGTGCAGGCTGAGGGACAGGTAACTGTCCAGTCAGAGGACAGGGAGGATTAGCGTGTAGTGTGACTGGACAGGTGACAAGTGTCCTGGTTTTTTTTTCCCAAATGTTACAGACCAGCAAACAAATGATCCACGGTTGCCAGTTTTCCAACATTGGTTCAGGTTGGAAAGCTTTTTTCTTAGAAATAAAATCATAATGTTGTATTTACTCTTGTTTTCTGAAACAAGTAACAAAAAAGCAAGGCGGATACGTTGTCACAATATGTAATTTAGTAATATTTACCTCTTTCCTTTCGTCAGTGTGGCCACCTTCCAGCAGTGAGACTGTGGGACGTCTCAGAGCGATGTCAGGTGGCGGAGCTCCAGAAGCACAAGTTTGGCATTTCTTGTGTGGTTTTCTCTCCCAACAACAAATACATCGTCAGTGTGGGAAACCAGTATGACATGATGGTTAACGTCTGGGCCTGGAAGGTTCGTGTCGGTTCAGAGTTTTGTCGTGAACTGCTGTTGTTTCTCTGTCTTGTAACTGGTTTTTATCCAGTAAAATGATTTCAGATCTTATATTTGACCTCTAATGTTCAAAAATGCACTTTAAATGCATTTTTTAAAGAAATTATAGTTTTTAGTAATAACGTTTTGTGGTTTATGTCCAGTTATTAGGTCGTAAATGGTTAAATCTGATAAAAACGTTTGACTTGACGTTAGCTAATGTAAATATTTCACAATCCTAAATACAAATTGTAATAAATGTATGCAAATTAATTTAATTACAAGTAAATTTGAATAATTTCTCTCTTCTGAACTGGTCTTTCTGCTGGTTTCTTGTAGAAAGACATAGTGGTTGCTGCCAACAAGGTGTCCAGTAAGGTGACGGGTGTGTCTTTCTCTGAGGACAGCTCCTATTTTGTAACAGCTGGGAACAGACACGTCAGGTTCTGGTATCTGGACCAATGCAAAGCCAGCAAGGTGAGCCAGGGTGTTGTTTACTGGTCATGTGACGTCTAGTTTACGTTTTTAGGTTGATTCAAGCTGGTTCTGGCTGTTTTCTGGTTCCAGGGTCACATTTTTTGTGCTAAAAGGAAGAAATGTCATTGATTATCCCAAGAAATTTTCTCATTTTTTGTAATTTTCCAGCTCATGCTTTTTGACCCTTTGGTGCACCTTTACAGTACTAATGTTAAAGTCCTTTTTGCACATTTAAATGCTCATAAAAATCTCAAGATTTAAAAATTTCATAAAATAATTTTTGCCTCAAGTGGAGAAAAGAGAAGCTGCAGGTTTTATACTTTTCATTTGAGAAGGCTTGATTTTTGAATGAGTTTCTATGAGCACTTTTTTGTACTTAGCGACGTTAGTAATAGTATTTTAGATCGCATCGTTTACAAGAAACAAGAAAAACATGAAAATACACAACCTTGCATACATTATCAACAATATGCATGAAAAAAATAATAAAATATGCAAAACATTTTAATGCAAAAACACAAAAATGTGCTTCGGTGCATCAAGGGGTTTAACAAAATGTCTTCTAGACTAATGAACCCTTTATATGACAGGCCAGCGCTCCAGTGCCTCTGCTGGGCCGATCCGGTCTGCTCGGCGAGCTGAGGAACAACTTCTTCTGTGATGTGGTTTGTGGGCGTGGCTCTAAATCTGACTCCACCTACTGCATCACCTCCTCTGGTCTGCTGTGTGAGTTCAACAGCAAGAGGATGCTGGACAAGTGGGTGGACCTGAGGGTGAGTGAGTGGCCAAAGCGCTTTACAACACATCAGTCATTCACCCATTCACACACGTAAGCATTAATATGTTGATTCAGTCATTATCGAGTCTCTCTGAGAGAGTGGTGAACAGCCTGTAAAGATTTAGAGCTGGGATACTCGAATTGGTGCCGCACCTCCCGTGCAGCTCCAGGAAGAAGAGCTGCTGTATACAGTGTATATATGTGGATGAAGTTGGGAGAAAGTCATTTTATCTTATCACCTTAGTCCTAATATAAAAGTTATTTACTTTCTGTTGGCTTAATGAAAGACTGGCAACAAGGAAACGTTCAACCTGGAGTTTGGTCGTGTAAATAAATCCCTTTATCCTTTCCACAGAGGCGTGTGATCTCAGGTAACTCAGTAATCAACTCCTGCAGCTTTGACAAAAACAAAAATACACAAAAGTTTGTGACTTGATGGGCAAAAGCATGCTTTAATGTTTGGTAGCAGCACATTAATGCATGAATAAGATTTACTAAAAACTGCAAACAATCGGATTTAGGTGAAACGGGTGAGAAAGCCCCACCCCCTTTCTGCTGCTCACAGTTGAATTTACATTTTTTTTTATAATTTTTGCACAGCGTCTTTGTTTGTGGCTCATTTTCTACTCTGCGTTTCTGTTTGCCTCTGCAGTCAGATTGTGGTAATACATGTTACTATGGCAACCCCAATGAGCCACTGGCAGCAGCTTTAACATTTCTCTTTACTCCTCGTCTTGTAATGAAATTATTAAAGGTCATTTTTCTACATGCGTTTCCTCCACTGTTAGAAAGTCAAAATATAGAATATGTTTTTATATTTTGCTGTAAGCCGATCCCTGAGCTACTCTAATATTTTTAAGGTATTCGTAATGCCATGACTAGAGCTCTACTGATGTCCTGCTTTTGCAGACCAGCATGGCCCAGTCCCTGTCCTCGTCTGAAGATCTGATCTTCTGTGGCTGTGCTGACGGGACGGTGCGAGCCTTTAGAACAGCTGATCTTCACTTCGTCTGCACGCTGCCACGGCCCCACCCCCTCGGCTCTGGCGTCTCAGCTGTCACCGAGGCCAGGTGAGGAAGGAATCAGGAGAGACATGGCAGCGATCCACTCTATTTATGGGAACTTCCTGTTTCTAGTGGCACCAATCCTCATCCTAAAGCTCTCCTGAATCTTTTTTTGCACGTTGAGTATTTGTATTCTAGTTCCCAACAATCGAACACATTTAATTCCAACGTTTTTGTCCACAGCCACCTTTTTACCACCAAGGCGGCTGTCCGGCACCCAGACGTCATTGCCGTTGAGTACGACCCCGTGAGCCGCTGGCTCAGCTGTGTGTACAACGACCACAGCCTGTATGTGTGGGACGTTAGAGAGGTGCAGCGGGTGAAGAAGGTGAACTCTGCCCTCTACCACGCTGCCTGTGTTTGGGATCTGGAGGTAAACACTTGCAGGGGAACACGATTGTGTAACGGCTCTTTAGAAAGCTGCGAGACATGCAGAGCACTTAGTGTGGCCCCAGTTCCAGTAAAGAATGAATGTCTTAATCAGCCAAGACTGAATGATTAGTGATTAGTGGAGTTCTGGGGGACAGATTGGTCCCAGACCAGTTTCAGCATTGGGCTACTTTAAATAAAGGTTTGCGAAGAATCTTAAATGTGTCACACATTGTTTATGAATGCCACAAACTATTTATTGTAGCAGCTAACAGTCTTGTTTAATGGATTTTTGACATTTTTCCCTGCTTTAGTTTGGAGTTCTTTGAGTTTCTTGGCTCCCTCTGCATCCTCTGAGTTCCAACCACAGCTTATTAGTCATATTTAGGTCGGATTACTCAGAGCGCCATGGCTTGAGTTTATAACTTTTTTTTTGCAGATCATATGATTGCTGACATTCAATTTATGTAACATTTCCTTCTTTCTATTTGTGCTACAGGATGCAACACAAACCTAAAGTGTGCACACTCTAACTTTATGCTGTTGTTTTATTTATTTATGTATTAATTTGAATAAAATAAGCATCATTCATCACGTTGCATGTCCATGGAACATCTTTTTTTAAAGAATTTGTTGGTTTTAGACCTGTATTTCCAGGTTTCTTATGTATTTCTTAGGTTTTTGTGCATAAAAGTTGCATTTTCTGTAGCTGAATGATGCACCAATGCTTAAGAGTCTGCTAAAAGCTCTTTTGCATTCAAGCAAGAGTTTAAATATAGTTTCTGAGCACTTTTTCTGTGCTGTAGGGTGTTTTTTTTAAATCCTTCCTGGCTTCAAATTCTGCTCAAGATCCAAAAAGCATGTTTTAACCCTTTGATTGACAGGATAACCACTGAGTTGAGCACATTTTAGTGCATATAGTTTATTAAGGTATGCACAAAATTTGAACAGAAATGAAAATGATCAAAAACAATTCTAGAAAACAAGGATGTTTATATAAAATCTTGAACATTACTACCTTTTTATTACAATATTCATTATCTGAGCACATAAATTGTTCAGTGTGGTCAAACTTCAGCTTCCTAAAACAATGAAAATCTCCCTTAAAGCTAATGGATTTTGGAAATCAATTCATAGACTAAAAATAGGAAAACATTTCTGTCTTTGTGGCTAATTTTCACACCCAGGTTGAACAAATATTTCCTCAGTTGTTTCCAGATGTTCCTGGAGGATCCGTCGCTGGTTTGTCCTCAGGCGCTTTCCTTACCTGTTCAGCTGACAACACCATAAGAATGTGGCAAACCGAGGGCTTCACACAAACTCACTCTCAGAACATCCTCAGCAACGTGAGTTTAGCTTCCAGCACCACATTGTTAAAAAAACCAAAACATGAGTATTTAGATGCAAAATCTCCCTTTTTTTCCCCCTAAAAATGTGTTTTGCAGGATCTCCTGAATATCGTCTACTTGGATGGAAACACCAGCAGCTTGTTAGACCCAGAAAATTCAACAAGCGTGAGCGCAGACAAGTCAGGTGAAGCCCAGACAGCAGAAACCAGGACAGGCGTCAGGACCGTCTGTCTCAGTCCAGACGGTAAACACCTGGCATCTGGAGACCGCAACGGGATGCTGAGGTAACGCATGAAGTCTGACACAGGCTGATGGATGACCTGAGCAGCCGTCTTGTTTAAACACGAATGAATCCCGTGCAGGGTGCATGACCTCAGCAGCATGAAGGAGATTCTGAAAGTGGAGGCTCACGATGCTGAGATCCTCTGCCTCGAGTACAGCAAACCAGAAACAGGTGGGTGTGTCTGCATGTTTTAATCTCACAGATCTGCACTCACAGCTGACACGGATCCTAATCTCCCTGCTGTCAGGTCTGAGGCTGCTGGCCACAGCTGGCAGGGACCGTCTGATCCACGTCCTGAACGCAGAGGACGACTACAGTCTGGTGCAGACGCTCGATGAGCACTCTTCATCCATAACAGCCGTCCGCTTTGCTGGTGAGCCTCTCGAGACGTTGCAGACATCTGACGGCTAATCTTCTCTTAATCCACGCTGTCATCTCCTCTCAGTCCCAAACAAAGTCCCACTTAGAGTTGCTCGCAGCAGCGCTCGTTGAGATCATTAATGAAAATGATATGCGGAGTCAGGTTTTACTCGCTTTAGCTGTCTCTGATTCAGGATGGCGCCGTCAACAAACCTGGTCACGTGATGTCACTATAACTAGTGTTTAAAATAGCAGCAGGTCTGTTTTCCTACAGTTTCTTTTTATTAAAAATATCTTCTTTTGTTTGTTTTTAGCCCACGACAACAAAGTGAAGATAATTAGCTGTGGCGCCGATAAGAGCATCTACTTCCGCACCGCACAAAAGGTAACAGATAAAAATAAAAAGGTGTTTTTTTTTCTTGCTTAATGATTGACAAGCAATGTTTTAATGAAACAAAAAGGGGGATTTGTGGCTGCATATGTATATACCTCAGTACCATGTTCTCTGCGTTTGACCCATCCCTGAGGGGCAGAGGGCAGCCAGTTGATGGCGCCCAGGAGGCAGCTGGAGGTTCGGTGTTTTGCTCAAGGATGCTTTGGCACGTGGCTGGGCTTTGAACCCACATGGTAGATGGCCTCTCTTCCCCTGAGCCACAGTTACCACTAGATCTGACACATTACAGTAAAAGGGTCTCATAGGTCCACCTTAAAAACAAAAAAAAAAAATCCCTAAATTCTCTGAATTTGTTTGTCCAGTTGTTTTCAGATTTCTTGGTCTTGAAAAAAATTAATTTGATTTCATTCATGGCAACAAATATTGGTCAATTTTTCAAGTTTTATGAATAATTATCACTAGTCTGGTTTTTAGTTAATTATTGTAGAATAAAAAAACCTTCGCCTACACCTGAAATATTTACAAAAATGTGACAAAGTAAGAAAAAACCCAATGAAAATTTAAAAAATATTATGAACAATAAATGTTATACCTATTGCACACAGCTTTTAAAAGGCGCACTATGCAGTTTTGGCTTGTTTTTAGCACCCCCTAGTGTCCATTTTAAATAACCGTTGTAAAAAAACAGCACCATTGTTTAAAGTATGAAAAAGGAACATAGTGTGCCTTTAATTCTATTGACAAGCAAACAGCTGGCCAGGGCTAGTTTTAACATGTTAAATTTTTAAAATACAGTTCATGCAAGCACTATTTTATAAACTTCTATTAATTAAAGCAGTGACAACATTCAACTGTGTTTTCTCCTCTGGGTTTGTGTCTTGATATATTATCGAGGCTGATTTGTGTTCAGACAGAGTTGCATAAGTTCCAACATTCTTCTTAAACGGAAGCCATAATCCGGTTGAATGTCGAGCACAGCAAACAAAAGCTTATTGGTCTCGTTGATAGAAGATCTCCTTCAGACGTTATGAAGCATTTGTTGTAGAAGTGAGCATGCAAAATCCTCAAAGGTGCCATGACTTATTGCAACTTCTACCAAACTTTGAGACATTTTTTTGTGCAAATCTCCCAGTATTTGTACTCTTAGATACCTGAAAGCCTAGACTGAATTTACTGCTGACAGCGTCGCTTTGTTCTGCAGACCGACAGAGGAACAGAGTTCAGGCGTTCCCACCACATGGTGAGAAAAACCACGCTTTCTGACATGGCTGTAGACGCCACCTGCAAGTACGCAGCTGTTGGCTGTCAGGACCGCTGCATCAGGTGAGTGTGTGGGTGTTTTCTTTACTGAAGGCCCACGAGGTTGGCAGTCTGAACGAGTCTCTAAGGTTTATTTTTCCTTCTGAGTGCAGGATTTTCAACATCAGCAGTGGGAAGCAGAAGAAGGTCTACAAAGGTTCGCTGAGTGATGATGGCAGTCTCCTCAGGGTAACATTTCCTTTTACATTTCCCCGTTTTTTATTTCTCTGCATTTATATAAATGAAGAACTCTTTTTTTGTTTATTTCAAAAGATTCAGATCGATCCTTCGGGTCAGTATGTGGCCACCAGCTGCTCCAATAAAAACATCAGCATCTTTGACTTCTACAGCGGGGAGTGTGTGGCCACGATGTTTGGACACTCTGGTACCAGATCTAACACCTCACTATCTATATCCTGCAGGTTGACGTAACTGCAACATAATATTCAGTAACCAGGGTTGGAAGGGTTGAAATATTATTCATAAATACTTTGGCTTATATTGACATCACCACTAGTTAATGCAGTAAATCACGGAACTAAAAGGCACATTTGCATTGGTTTTTCCAGAAATGCTGCAGCTCTTCAAAATAAGAGCGTCAAGTTTTGTCAAAGTTGGGCACACTAGATTGTATATTATGATCTTTTTTTGAGTTTTGAAGGAATACCTTTACAAAAACATTCTTTCTTCACTAAAAGATTTTGTCTTAAAAGCAAGTTTTTTATAGCAGAAGTTTTCTGCTTATGTGATGCCGAAAATAAAAATCAGAGTTCACATTTTAAGAAATCCATACAATAGACCAGGCATGTCCAAAGTGCGGCCCTCAGAGTGATTTTATGTGGCCCTCAGCTGCATTTTTAAAATTATATAATTTAGTTTTCCTGCAGGATTTTATGCAGAGATGCTTTATGACATTTTTTAGATTTTTACTAACATGAGACCCAACAAACAAAAAAAAATCCAAGTAAATTAAAATCTTTTTAAATGCGAAATTTTCCATTCAATCAAAAATATTCAATTTTTTTTCGACAATTCAAGAGATATTGAGATTTTCAACTTTATTTCCTGGTAAAAAGAACCACAAACCCTCACTGACTTTTACCAAAACGCAGACTTGTGAGCTCTGTTCATAAAGCCTGACTAAATCCAACAACAGGACTGAAGAAAGACCCAGATCCTGGTCTTGTTGCTGAGGATGGAACAAAATAGATTCTAGAAACCTAAAAACAGTCGACCAATCAGATCCAGTGAATCTGATGCATTTTATTATTGAATCAAACATACAAGATCCCTGTGTCGTATTGACAAAGACTGTTCACTAAAATGTTGCATTTAATGAATTTTTGAGCAGAACAAAATATTTTTTGCTCGTTTCTTTTAAGAAATATTCTAACTTTTGTGTCCCTCGAGGACTTGACACTTGGTGATTTTGGCCCTCGTGTTGAAGAGTTTGGACACCCCTGCCATAGAAAACCAAATGACTTCAGCAGGTGTCAGACTTGAAACGTTAAGTGGTGTTTTTAACTTGTGAGAATGATAAATTATGAGACAAAAATGACACAATAAATATGCCTAATGTTTGTTGGTAAAGAAATTAGCCAAATAAATAGTTTTTATAACATTCAGACATTAATTTAAAACAATTTCAGACTTAAACAGATAAATTACTGTGCTAAAATTGATGAGGACTACTGTTAGAGAATTAAAATATGAAAAAAGATAAATCATTAAATGTAATTAGTTACAGTACTTGAGAAAGTAACTGAAATAGTTTGACTACTATAATATTTTAATGTAGTAACTTAGTTTACAGCAGAGCTTTTGAATCGAAAGAGGCTGGATTCCATTTAGAAGTTCTGCTCGTTAGCAGCTTTATCAGCATTAGCAGCTGCAAAAATGGAATGCATCCCTTTTAAATGCATCTTGTGCATTTTCTACAACCTAAATGGTAATTTGACTAAGTCTGCCAGTAGCTAACTCTTTACTGTTGTTGTTGTTTTGCAGAAATAGTCACTGGGATGAAGTTCACCAACGACTGCAAGCATTTAATCTCCGTGTCAGGAGACAGGTTAGACACTGTCTCATGTTTATGCCCATTTGGACAAATTAACGCTGAATTGTTTCTCCTTTGCGCTGCTTTATGTTCACTCACATTTTTAGCTTTTATACAAAACAAATGCATAATATGTTGCTGTTTTTGACCCCCAGGATGCAGGTCGGGCCCTTTAATTCCACTCAGGACTCATTTGTTTTCACGCTGCTGTATTATGGCCTCATGCAGAGCAAGCTACTTAAAAATTTAGACCCGTCAGATCTTATTACAAACATCTTTAATGCATCCTGTTAATTTTGGCTTTCAGCTGGGCCTCAAATATGAGACAAACCCAGCATTAACATTAAAATAATTCACACATTTCTAAAAATATAATCACTTCAGTTGCTGCAAAGAAGAAAAAAGCAAATCTTTGTTCGGATGAGCCATTTCTACATTAGAATGAATGACTATAAATGTGTTTGCGGAAGGTTTCCTGAACGTTTGCGCTGAAAAGAAACTTTAAATATTTCATGTCTGTTTGCTTTTATCTCCCAGTTGTGTCTTTGTGTGGCGACTTGCTCCAGAACTGACTCTCACCATGAGAGAGAGGCTGCACCAGCTGGAACGAAACCCCAACTCGGCGCCGCGCGAGTCTCCCGTCATCAGGTGACGACACACAAACAGTCATTGTCAACATTAACAACAAACACCCTGTGCTGTCGGTCATATTGACTCTGGTTGCTGTAGGAGGGAGGCGTACAGCGCTCCTGCTCTGGTTGGCTTGTCCTCTGACAGCGAGCAGGAGCAGGAAGAGGAGGAGGACAGAGTGGAGAACCGTGATGCTGACGACAACACCAGCAATACTTCGTCTGACAGCAGCCACGAAGACGAGGACACAGGTACTCTCCTAATAACAAATGATTTTTTATTTCATCATCATGTCACCTTTACAGAAATAGAAATTTCATCCTTTAATGAATGTGTTTTTTGTCTAACATAAGGCTCAGATGAGGGACAGGACTGGGAGCTGAATAAGGTACGACTTTCAAAGAATTAAATCAAAGTGTCACAAAAACTTCAAGTTAAAAACATAGCAAACAGAGACTATTTTTGAATGTTTCAGCATGGAGTCGTCACCCAGGTGACCTCTGATGCCGCCAAGCGTCCACGGAGGCGTTGGTCTCATCGTATGGGCTCCCTGGAGCTGATGGTTAAATCCATGCTGGACCTGAGGCAGCTTGACACCTTCGGTCACAAGAAAAACCTCAACCCTTCACCCGGTGACAGACGGAGCATATCCAACCTCCAGGAGCCTGTGGTAAACAGAGTTTCACATCCCAGAAACAGCAGGAGGAAGGGATGTTTTAAAAAAAATAAAATCACTCATGAGTTTTTGTTCTGCAGCAGCAGGTGGAGGAGAGATCCAGGAGGCATCGACTCTGGCTGTCTTCAGCCAAGTGCATCAAGGAGACGGATGGACCGCTGCTATTCCCTGAGGAAAACAAGGACGACACGAGTCCAGTGGACAGGTAACCCACCGCCTACTACACAACCTGTCTATTTTTGGTTACTGATGTCTCACTGCTGTTTATGTGCGTCAGTGATTACACAGTGAAGGAGCAGCGCTGCAGCTCACAGGGCCGAAGGATCCGCAGTGAGAGCCAAGACAGCCGCAGCCCGGACAGCGCCTGCTCACTGGGCTACGACAGCAGGGAGTCCAGTCCGGATCGGGTCCTGGAAGGTGAGGTCTCTCTGAAAACTCACTAAGAATTATTTAGAGAAACCCTTTAAAGCCTGAATCATGAAATATTAATAATCAGAACGTTATTTTTGGCCTAACGTGACTATCAAAGTCATGAAATGCATATATTTATTTTTATTTTGTAATTACATATAATAATTCAATTTGCACGGTCAACCTGCAGTACATAGATTTTCCACCAGATGGCAGAATGCATGTCTAACTCTTGTTAGAGCAGATTTTTGAGGAACATCCTGATCCTGTGAAAGAGGTAGAGCTCTCAGAAGTTGTTGCATCAAAAAAAAAGTACACTTGGTGAAATTGAGTTAACTTTCAATTTATTCCAAAGTACACATAAAATAAGTGTGACACTAATTAAAAAAGTTAAATTGTAGCAGGATTTCCACAGGGTCCTGAAAAGTCTTATTTAATAATCTCAGTTTGTTTGTCTTTAATAAATCCAGATTTTCCAAACGAGTTCCTAAATTACTTTTAGTTATATCTCAAATTTGAACATTTGTTTGTTAGTGGCTTCTCTCATCAACTTTTTACATTATTATTTAATTTTCTGTAATAGATTGCAAACTTTAATTTGTGGCTTGGTAATAAAAAAGTTAAAAATACACACACACACAAAAAAAAACTATCAAAACTTGTTTTTTTCAAGGAGATTTTCTTGAACCTCCACTGTCATTCATGCCAGAGTTTTAAATTTAAAGTCTTCTTGTGTTGAAAGTGGGAAGCGAACCCACGACCTCCTTACTGTAACAGTGCTAACAACATGCACCACCAAGCAGCTCACTATTTCATATGATGTTAAAAATATTATGCAATGAACACTTTTTATACTTCAAAATGTTTTCCTCCTCCTTGAATGGAGTTGAGTATTTATGAATACTTAGTTTTTGTCGCTAACCTGCTAGCAGGGCTTAGCTATTCATAAATATTCAACTCCATTCAGAGAGTAGGAAAATGTTTTAAAGTGTAAAAAAGTCTTTATTGCATTATTACTTGCATCTGTGCAGAATTGTTACATTTGTGACGTTCTCACAATAAATGTTAAAATGTTCCGTCTCTGCTATGGATTTTTTTCCTTTTTAGCCAACTTGAAATTCTGATTACAATGAAAGTAAAAACTAAAATAACACACATTTAAGATGATTTACATTTAAATAGTTTTTAAGTTCAAAGTCATTGATAATGTGCTTTTTGATCATTCAGTTTTTTCATTTGGAAAAACTTAAAAATTTGAGTTGAATTTACATAAATTTCAGTCAGAAGGATTTGAATTTTTGATTTGTAAGGTGATTTGAGTAAGTTTTGACTTAAATTTGTCAGGTTTAACCAACTTAATAATTTAAGTTGGATAAACCTGATTGAATTACTTGTTACAAACTGAAGCAATTAAATTAAGTTGGTTCAACTTATCTTTTTCTTTAGTGTGAACATCACTGATTTTACGTTGATTGAACCCAAAAATTTAAGATGTCCTGACTAAACCAAAATAATAAGTCAGATTTAGGTCAATAAGTCCATCACCTCAACTACAGCTCAGATATTCTTTTTAGAGTGTGGTCTAAAATGTCACAGATTTTCTTTTGGTAGCAGGTAGTAAAATGTGTCAAATTTAATAAATCCAGAAGCCGGTTATGTAAATTTGTCTGACATCACTGCTTTAGTTGTAGACTTTTCTTGTTCCAGCCAACTGAGAAGGTCAAATAATTCATACAGTGGATGCATCAAAGTGAATAGAGCTTTTGAGCATCACAGGTTCCTCCTTTTGATTTCGCTCTCTGTAGATGTGGACTCTCTGAGTCAGGGCAGCTCTGAAGAGGAGCGTGGAGAGAAGGAGGCAGAGGAGAAGCCGGTAGTGGTGACGAGTATAGAAGAAGCTCTGAGGACGGTGAGCGACGGTCCTGACCAGGGCCAGGAGGACTTCCTCCGGCAGAACTTTGAGACGCTGACAGAGAGCTGCAGCACAGGTAGGCTGGATTCACACCTTTAACCCTCCAACTCTGTGATGATATTAAATAGAAGCCTCCAGTGTAACCGTGGCCTGGAGGCTTTTTGAAAACCCAGAATATCTCTCTATTTCTGTAAGTGACCTCACATCCAAGTACAGACATTATTGATTTGGTCTCACTTTCCCTTTCTGCCTCTGTCTCCGTTTTCCTGTTTCTGCAGCGGAGCAGAGCAGAGTCCCGAGGCTCAGCATGTCTTCACGCTTCCTGGCTAAAGGACACAATAACAGGTACCGACTGAGCAGAGTGGACTCACGACTATAATTATCAACCCCGGTGAACACGCACACGCTGCTCTATTAAACCTTCCTGATCCAGTCAGGCTGTCAGTTTAATGCTTGGCGTCAGAAGTGGGATCTATTATTTTTACAACAACTTTCATTTCTGTTCAGCGGTTATATTTCTAATATATATATTTCTGTGTTAATAATTCTCCTACCTGAGGATATTAATCATAAGAATAAATTCCTAAATATGCAGTTTTTTTGGAGTTTTTATCACACCAAGGGAAATAAATCTGCACTTTTACATAACCGCATGTCTTTCTTCTCCACGTAGACCTTCGTCAGCCAAAGTAACCGGAAAAGAACAAGGCAGCAAATCTTCTAATCCTCCGGTGTCAAAAGTACGACCGCTTTCAGAAAACAGCGAGAGGAGAAAGTCAGAGGATGATGTGTCCCCCGCCAGAACCGAGACGTAAGTAGGGCTGGGCAAAACGATTATTTTTGTAATCGATTAATCTAGCGATTATTTTTTCGATGCATCGATTCATCTAACGATTCATTTTTCTATTCGATTCGATTACCGATTATTTCCCCATTATTTGACTTGTATAGTAATTTGACATTTGCTATTTTAAGTATCTCAATGAAATAAACACAAATTTCTTCATTTGAACACATTTTAATAAAAAAAACTTGAAAATAAAGTTTGTAGTAGTACAACATTTAACTCAAGATGTCAATCCAAAGCTTCAATACAATTTTCATTCCAGTGTCTTCTAAAAGTTCAGAGGACCAGATATAAACACTGGGGTGACTGGGCTTTCTCTGTGGCGGCACCCCGACTCTGGAACCAGCTTCCATTGGACCTACGACTAGTCACTGACCTGGGCCTTTTTAAATTCAATCTTAAAACGTTTTCATTCAGGAAGGCTTTTAACACTCCGTAGTGGTGACTCTTATTACAGTTTTCTGATTCCTTTTAATTCTTAGTTTTGTTTGTTTTTAATGCATTCTTTTATATGTATTTTTGCTTTTACTTAGGCTTGTAAAGCACTTTGGCTGTCTAGTTGACTGTTGTAAAGGGCTATATTAACCAATACATAATATTAATATAATAATATTGAATCATATTAAAACTAATTAATGGGGGAGATAGACTTAAATGCAAATTTCCGGGGTCACAGACCTGTTTCTGTGAAACTAGTCTCTCCCTGCGGTCACAGCTGGGCGGAGGGGCGTGACGCTCCAGGCGCTGCTCTGAGCCTCCTGCTAGAACTCCGGTTATATTAACGTCCATTAGCTCGTATAAAAGCCCAACATACTACGTTATCTTAGACAGAAATAGATGAGTCTGGTTTGTCTATCAGAGAGATGATTATTCTAGCTGACAGAGAGAGACAGAGGAATCAGCTGCTCCGCGGTCACGCAGCAGGCTTGATCAGATATTGATCAGGGATCTTTGTTCTGGTGTACTAAAACGACCGACTCCAACAGCCTGAACCTCTATACGTGACGGCAAAACGAACGTCTTTCTCAGAGGGGAATTATTTGCAGATTCAGAACGCGCAAGCATATAAGCAGAGTGTCGGAGATGATTTAGCGAGCGCTGCGTTGTCCGGAACACATGCGTTTTAAACTATAGAGGGCGATCCATAGGGATCAGGATCAGTGACGATCCGTTGCACCCCTAGTAAAAACCAGCATTAGTAAAAAAGTAGAAAACTTTCGGTGTTTTGTCATTTGCGGAAGCTGCTCCTGGATGCCGCTTGAGATGCTGGTGCACCGTCGTGCTTTTATGATCGGCCATTTCCATTTTACAAAGCCGACAAACGACTGATTCGCTTCCTTTTCTGTTAAAATAGTCCCATACTTTTTAACTACGAGTCCGGGTGGACTGATTTACTCACTGGCGCCATGTTTGTTTTGAAAGCGATGACGCATCGACGCACATTTTTTGCGTCGACGTATTTTACGCGTCGACGTCATCGATGACGTCGACGCGTCGTCCCAGCCCTAGACGTAAGAACAAAACGCCGGAGTTCATTTTTAGAAAAATGCTGCAGATGTTTAAACAGTCCGTAATGGAATAAACAAAAAGTGGTGGTAAAGTATTCATGTGTTTACAAGGAAGTAACGCTCCATGCTTACGGGACAAAAACAGATTCAGTCATTTTGTTTACTTGTAGCTTTAATAATTAATGCAGATAAAGAAAACAGCACAATGTAAATAAATGTAGCGCAGTGCTCCCACCTACAGTAAAAGTGAATTCCTCAGACATTCCAGAAACCATTTTTCTAAACGTTTAAATTATTTTACAAGTTATAGTTGAGTGTTTTTGATGTCATAGAGCTCATATTTTAAAAAAAAAAAGCTTCTTTTACACGTCCTACAGTGTTTCTTGAGCTCCTCTCACCTTTAGCTGGTTAGTGATAATAACGCTGAGCTGTGTTTTCTCAGCAGGGCTCCAGAGAAAGACCCTCCTCTCAAACTTCGACCCCTGAAGAAGAGAAGTCCAGGATCTCACCTGTGGAGGATGTCGAACCCTCCACCTAAAGTGTCACCACCTCTGGACAGAACGGACTGTTTACAGAAGTCCCTTTCTGCACAGAACCTGACTGCAGACGGTGAGATTCATTTATATTCCTCCTCTTCCATGCATATGATCTATTGTCTGTGATGTGATTTATTAAACTGCTCATTTCCATTAGAACGTCACTATTAGTCTGATTCAGGAGCGTTAGTCAGGGACATTTTTTCTTAAAGGAAGTCACATTTACGTCATGTTTTTTGTTTTTCCAGCTCCTCACTCTCCTCTGCCCTCTAGTGTCCAAAGAGAGTCACGCCAGAGACCTCAGCAGCTAATCCTGCCTAATGACCCCCACAGGCCTTCCTTTAGCACCTCCACCCCCCCCTCTGTGTCTCCACACTCTCCTAAGACCCCCCCGCCGTGGGAGAGCCCCAAACTGAAGCCGCAGCACTCCTACATGAACCCCACCGCCAGCTCCATGGCCAAGAGCAGCAGGTCCTCCTCCCTGGGAGACGAGCTCCAGTCTGGGTCTCCACCGCGCTCCCCCTGCTTCCCTGAAGGCACGAGGTCATCAGAGGACGCGGAGCCCCCTGTGCTCTCCTCATCTCCCATCCTGCAGTGTAAATCCCCTCACCCTACTGCTACAGTTTCACCGAGCCGTTTTCAGAACGTCCCGGCTTCTCGCATCCCGCTCCTGAAGCAGCCCCTCAGCCCTAGAAACAGCCTGTGTCTGGACGGGAAGCAGGGTTGTGCTGGAGCCTCTCTGAGGGCCTCGGCATCTGCGGTAGACGTCGGTCGTGACGTTTCACCTTCTCCTGGAAAAGCACCAGGTTGGGTCGAAGTAAAACAAGCACCTGTCACATTCCTGCAGAGCCGAGGACCTTCTGTTCATTTTTGCTTTTTTCTTTGTTTTCAGCAAGAGGCAGGCAGCTCTCTCTGACTTTTGATCCTAGCAGTTCCCTGATCATGAAGCAGAAAAGGAGCTCTATTTCCGAGAGGTAATTAGATTAGTAACAAACACAAACAGCTGTGAATGTTTTTAGAAAAGAACACAACATTTTTACCTTTTGGTGTCATTTATCAGGATTATTATCACTGCAAAAGCTCACATTATGTTTCAAACGTTTATTCCAGCGACAAGGAGGGAGGTCAGGTGGCTAAAGAGCGCCCTCTGGTGCCTGAAGAGAACCCAACTCTCAATCCACAATCAGGTTTGATCTCCCTGAACTCTATTCAGCCAAACATAATGATAATAATTAGATTATAATAACTTTTAGAAAGAGGTGTGTGTGTGTGTGTGTTTGCATATTTCATTTTCATGCATCTCTCTCCATTCAGCTCTCTTGATATTCCTGATGTGTTTTAAAAACAAGGAGCTGTTTCTGTTTCATATTTTTATGGGGAAAAAAAAGTCACATCACAAACACACTATGGCTCCTCGAGTGATCGTCTATTATTTGTATGATGAATGCTGCACAGCAGTAAAAGCCCCATGATTCACTTTGTTCTCCTTCTGAGAAAAATCAAAGCTTCTAGATTTAAAATGATAAATAAACTCCTCTCAACCTTTCAGATATTCCTCTCTTCCTGCTGTTTCATGGGGGATAAGTGCCTCTGAGTTGTATTTTATTTTAGATTGAAAACAGAGAAACTGTAAAAGGCATCAAGTGACACGTTTGTAGCCGTCCTGCTGAAAGAAATAAGCCGTGAAATGATATTGTATCAGCTTGACAGCTTTATTCAGCTTCCTCCTCCTGGATTTATTTATTTATTTGGTCATTTCTTTACTTCCTCTCTTCAGCCTTTTGCTCAGCATTTCCCGTGTCTCCACTTAGTTCTGTTGTGTGTGTGCTGATTAACCACATGCTGAGCCACACTTGAAAATCATTCTCTCCATCTTTCAGTCACCTTGGAAACCTGCAGGCAGACCATCACTGATCTTCATAGCAGTCTGAGGAAGACTGTCCTTCTGTTTACTACGGTTAGTGTGTGTGTGTGTGTGTGTGTGTGTGTGTGTGTGTGCGTGTGTGTAACAGAGGATAAAATGATTTAGAAAAGAAATATAAACAAAACGGGGAACAGATACTTAAAATGTTGCTGTTTTTGTAAGAAATCAAGATCAACTTTTTGTAAACGAATACTTTAAATTACTCTTCTATTTCTCAGTTTTATAACATGAGAAGTTGAAACATGGATGCCATCACACTCACAAACATCACAACCTGCTTTTTCATTTATGCTCTGCTCACTTGAAGTCAGTTCACTAATTTTTAATCATATTTTCAAAATGTTCATTTGGCAGCTTTAGAGGATTTCTGCAGCTTTTCTGTATTTAAGCTGGTCATCCTTTCCACAAAGAATCATTAATTCATCCACATCTTTTTCATAAATACATAAATCTTTCTTTTTATTTATTAAATGTTCTCTTTTTACGCTCACCACTAACAACATGATCAGTCGTGCTAACTAAGAGGTTGTCATTTTGTGAAATTCTGAAAAATCTTCTTGAGATTTGTGTTTTAAATTGACATTTTTCTTGTTGAGCTGTTTGAATTCTTTTTGAATTCTAAAAAAAAAAAGTTCAGCATGACATGAGAAATAAAGAATTCTCAGCAACACTATTAAAAATGCATAACACACTTCTATTAATTTGTCCTGAATTATTACAATAAACAAATAATCAATGACACAAGTCACTGACTTTGAAAACAAGAACTCAACTGTGACTTTTATCATTTTCTGTATCAATTAGCTTTACTGTGATGCTAATGCTAAGTTGTACATAAACAGAGGAGAGTTTATTTTTCCCGTTTCTGCTCTTTTTCACAATATTTTTACAGCAAACAATATTTTTATTTAGCATTATGTGTAAAAATGACATGATATTTGCTGCTGCTGGTGTAAAGTTACTGTTGAGTTAAGTTGCAATATCCCTCAGCCACCACAAGGGGGACTGCAACCCAGCAGCCTCCCATTTCCCTTGTTAATGTTGCTAAATTAAGTTTTATTTTCTATTAGTAGTTCAATTTTATTCCAAACCAAAAACCAAAGCAGTTAATTTTGTGATAATTCCTATTTTTGCATGATTCCCTATTTTTTTTTCATGTTTTCTTTCTTGTTTTTAGTGAAACTCTAGATTTAATTTTATAACCCTTAACAGTAGGGATGTACCGATACCACTTTTTTCAAAACCGATCCGATACTTAAATCTGAGTACTCGCCGATACCGAGTACCGATATCGATACTTCTACCACACAAAAATATGCAACAAATTGAAATATAAGTTTTATTTTTTTCTTCTCTGCTTTTTACAACAAATAACTGAGTTAGATAAAAAAAAAATTAAAAAATGATCACAAAACTAAAATATAAGGTGAAAAATAACCATTTTCTGTGATTTCACAGTGAAATTATTGCAGTTTCCCACATTTTAACCAAATAAAATTAACTATTTGGCACCATCTCCAGCTCTCAACCCACACTGTTCCTCTTTAGCTCAATAGCTCCCCCTAGTGTTCAATATAATAAACTACAACATAAATCACAAGTCACAGACAGTGAAGCCACTGGTATCGGTTCCTGGTATCGGGTAACTTTAACCGATACCGATACCAGTATCGATATCGGTGCATCCCTACTTAACAGTTTTATCTTTTCATTCCCATCTTTATCCTTTGAAATACTGAGAAATATGTGAATAAACTGATAAAGAGGACAAAAAACCCAAATACTTTTTACAATGACATAACAGTAATGTTTTGTCTGTTTTCAACAGCTTCTAAAGAGTGACCAGATGTCCTGCGGGGAACAGCAGGAGATGAGGAAGATCTTGTCTGAGGCCCTCCTTCTGGTTAAAGCTGAACTGGACTCACTGCCTCTCCGTAACCCCCAGGGCGAAGGGTTAAAAGGTGAGGAAGACAAGGCCCTGGCTCTGCTGGAGCAGTACGCTGAGCTGCTGCTGAAGTCTGTGGAGAGGAGGCTGGACACCAACCACTGAAGAGGTGGACTCGTGTTTGTGTAGAATCAATAGCACTGCGAACTGCACAAAGGTTTTCTTGCACAAAAGTCTTGGAAATGTTTCGACTGAAGTCAGATGAGGTGCCATTATACAGTAGTTATAAGACGTTGAGCGTTATGCACTAAAAAAAAGAGTTTGTTCTTTTTATAAAGCTGCCTTATTTTCGTGATGCCATAGATGTTTTTGTCTGTGCACAATTTTCTCTAAATGTAATAAACTGCAAATCTTCCTATATTAATAAATAAAATGGGCTAAAAAAGCCAAATAAAGACCTGAAATAGAAGAAAACATGGAAAAATGTTTAAAAACTAAACATTTTAGGTTAAGTTTGGGGGTATGCTGACAGTTCTTCCAGTTAATAAGGTTGAATTCGTTCCTACTTCATGCTATTTGTTGCTAAATTCTACTAAATTACAATATTAGTGCTTTCAGTGTATTCAAAAAGATGAATTCTCTAGTAAAAATCGACGTAATTTGGTTTTATACTGAAAATCACAACTTTTTATAACATTTTTCTGTCTGAGCTTCTAATAAAAGAAACACAATCTGGATCATCTGCTCCTTGCAAGGTATGGATGCTTGTGCTTCCAGAAATGGAGTTAAAGTAGGAAGTGACGTTTAGGCATGAGGATATTTAGTCATCAGGTACGAGAGATGAAGATGAAACACACGGGAAGACGTTTTATCTATTTTTTGTTGTAACTTGTGTGCAGCTGTTACTTCTCAAGGTTTGAGGTAATCTGAATTATGTTTGTACATTTGTAATAATTTGACTCTTTTACTTGAGATTTCTCTAAATAAGATTTATGTACAGTTTTAGGAACTTTTGAAATAAACACAGAGACTTCATTTCTTGCTCATTATTTTACTGATAAATCATTACAGGTAACTGAAACTCATTTTATCGTCACACACACGATTCTCTGTGAAACATCTGTTAGTAATGATATAGAAAATATTACAAACAATTGCACCTTTAATTGGACAAATAAATACACGTGCATTTGTTTTTGAACAGAATACTGCTATATACGTTTATTCATGCTGCGTTAAAGATTTGTGCAAAAATAGTTTGAAGGGTTTTAGTTCCTGCAACATGTAAAGATGTGCAACTCATTACGTGTGCATGTTTCTTTATATATTTTGTTGAAATTACAACACACTGATATGCAATCTGCTGCAAGATTTCATGAGGAAAAACAGTTTATATCCTAAGGAAGCGTCTCCACGTTGACGTACGTGAGGACCACGTCATTCAGTATGTTGATTCGGTCGATCTGGTTGAGCTCTCTGATGCGGTGCCGGAACTCGAACAGCGGGATGTTGTTCACCGCCACCCTGAAGGCCTCGGGAGTGCACAGGATCTTCATCTGGAAGAGAACAAACCATCGACAGCGCAGCACTTCCGTCAAAACTGGGAGTCATCAAGAACGGCGCAGTTCCAACGTAAACTGCAAAATACATAAAATATATCCAACAGCTCTTGATTTAAAAAAAACAGCTGCTGTGCTCTGATTTAACTGAACATACATACTTCTGTTTATTAGATGTTATTGTGGACCATGAGAAAGTGGCCTAAATTTAATTAACTTTGTCAGGAATTTTATTTCTAATATAGAATTTGACTCTAAAAATAAATTTGAAATTCATAAATAAAACATGCAGCTCAATCTGATTATCTTTCTTGCTGGTTTTAATCCTACTTCATCATATTTGATTGATAAGGCTTCTACCTCTTTAACAGGATTAGTACCTTCCTTAAAAAACTGCTGTATTGATTCCTATGTGTCTTCTGCCCTCTGGTGGACAATCTAAGTAGTTCAGGTGGCAAGTATTTATTTGTCCTTTGTGAAAATGCATGGTCCACTTTGGTTAAAGGCACACTATGTAACTTTTTCACACTTTAAAATCTTTTCCTTGAGCCAGTCTGTGCTAATATGACACTTTAACAGGATTAATGAAAAGTCACTCAGCCCCATCTGCCGCTTGTGTCCAGAATACCACGTTTGCAACTTTTGAGTCTCCAGTCCGGTGCCCTGAAGTCTCACAAAGTCACGTATCTCTCGAGGGTTAGGCTAGCCCAATGTGGCTAGCTGTTATGCTAGCTCCGGAGTGTTATTAGCTCAGGATTTCTGCATTTTTTTTATCTCTCCCTGCCTAAAAACAGCTGATTTCTTTGAATGAGTGATGATCCGCTCCAGTAGAAAGCAGTGAAGGCTGAGGAGACATTTCAACAGTTAGATTTAGGTGTTTCTGAGCAAAGACGTTTTTACAATAGTGATTTTAAAAGGCCACTAGGGGTGCTAAAAAACAAGCCCAAACTGCATAGTGTGCCTTTAAATCCCAGTTTAAGTTTTATAAAGTTTTTGGTCATTTTCTGAGTTTATAATTATTTCAACGGGATGGAATGTTTGCCTCATCAGTGAGAGGTTACATGACTTGAGGGATGCTGTGCCCTCTTAGCAAACAACAACTTTCTACTCTTAAATGTTTTAAATCCACAAACACATTTTAGTACCAGACATATATAAAATGCAGTTTTCAAATGATGATTCCTCACCTCAAAAGGGCTCCCGACAGCAAAAGGGAAGGGTCCCTTCAGGTCCCTCTCCTCTGAGCCCCAGCGCTCGCCCACCTTGTGGTTACGGACCACCACCTGCTTCCCGCCCTCGTTGAAGCGGGGGTTGATGTGAAAGGCAATGTCGTTGCCTCTCAGGAAGTTCACTGTGAACCTGAAGTGAAACCAAACTGTATTTAATCCTTTTAAATTTTGCATGAAATCCAACAACTCTGCATAACGTCATGCATGCTATTCCATTAACAAATAAATACATGAAACTGATAGAGATCTCACAGGTAGAAAAGTGGACTCACATTTTTGCATTAGGTTTCACGTAGCCCAGGATTGTCATCATCATTTTGTCGTATACCCCTCGAGCCAGGTTTAGGTTGTACGGTACACTCTAAACAACATGAGGAGAGGCATATTAGGCTACCTGGAGGACTATAGTATCAGTGCTAGATTCTTTATGACTGACTGACCATAGGTCCAGATGTGGGTGGGAGCCAGTGCTGAGGCATGAAGGATGGGTTCTGTCCAGGCCATCCTGACTGGCCCGGGTTATACGGCCAGCCGGGGTGAGCGGCCCAGCCGGGTACGCTGGGATGGATGCTGGCAGCAGGTGCTACAGCAGGAGCTGGAGCTGGGACTTGAACTTGAATGGGAGCTGGTGGCTGGGTAGGCTGGTACTGGGGAGCGGGCCAACACGGCTGACACGACTGCTGCACTGGTGGAGCCGGAAACTGAGCTGGAGCTGGGACCATGGTTGTGGTTGGTGCTGGAGGTGGAGGTGCTACAACCTGAGGAGCAGGGGCGGTAACTGAAACAGGAACCGATACTGGAGCTGGTTGTGCAGCGGGCCAGCAGGGGGTGTTTGGCTGACCAGTCCAACAGGGTACAGGCTGGGTGGGCTGACCAGGCCACGTGGGGAACCCAGATCCAGACGGTGGCAGGCTGGGCCAAAGGCTGCCAGTCTGCGGGGCAGAACCCGAGGACGGGCAGCCGCCACACAGAGCGTCAGCATGCTGAGACGGAGGAGAGGGGGAGGACGGAGAGAGAAGAGGGTCAGGAGCCAGGACGGAGATACGTGGAAGAGACAGAGTGGACAGAACGGAGGACACCAACTTGGAAACGCAAGCAAAGAATTCAACATTTAAGAAAAGGAGGTGCAGTTATGTATTTGTGTCCTTCTTACCAGAGTGGGGAGCTCAGAATTTGATGTACTTACATTCATCCTGTCTGAAAGAACAAGAATAAATATTATTAAATGAATTATTGTACTAACAGCAGGCCTGATAATTCAGCAGGTGACCACTAGAGGACTCTGGAGCTTTATAACAGGTCAATAAAAACACTAAAAGGTCACTGATAATTTAAACGTATTGAATACATCTATTATCTGACTCTCCTTTGCAAAGAACCATCTCAAGTCTTGGGACAAAAACACAATAAACATTGATTCTGATTCACTTTTTAGTGATTTAATTAAAATTTCGTCTCCTTTTTGCTTTACTCGCCCAAAAAATAAACACAACATCGAGGCAGAACTAATAACTATAAACGATTTGTATATTTATTACATAAGAAGGTTTTATTGCTATGATCATGACGGCTATATAGTTTTATCATCATTAAGATCAAGCTGCATTTACCACGTTTTATAACTTTTAAACATTATGTAGCTTTTCTGGATTTTGTGTAAATGTCTTCCTGCAGATCAGCAGTTTTAATGTGCTTTAGAGCAGAGTTCTCAGAGTGATATCACTGTTAAATTAAACAGTACACACGATGACGTGATTATTTTTTAGCTTTTACATCAAATATAATAAAAATATTCAATAAAATCATTATTTTTCTGATCTCTCATCATCTCTAGACTCCGAACATTTCTTGATTTATTTTATTAACCTTGATTTTACCAGGAATCTTCAATTTTTTCTTCTAGTTTTCTCAACAAATGCACCATGTTCAAGAGTTGTCTTTACTCTTTGGTGGAAAGTGAACTAAATAAGTCATATTATCCGTTTTATCTCCTCCAAACTTGAAATTTGTTTTCTAATAACAGCTTCCAACGATGTAGGACCAGTGTTAAAGGGACACCGCCTGTGAAGGTGGAGGAGAGGATAGTGGTCCTCTGCATCCATCAACAGCTGCTGTCAAAAGATAAACTCCTATTGAAACTGAGCTCTTTTTTAAAAGTTTGAATGAGATTTCACAAAACTACACGTGAAAAATTAATAATTATTTTTTAATCTAAAGAAACGTGTGTGCAGACAATTATTGGGAACTTTTATATGTGTTTTTGGACGTTTATGGCTTCTATTTGTTTTACACAATCCATTATTTCACCAAAAATAAAAAATAAAAACACTGGGTAAAATATTTTTAAAAAGAAAAATGTGTAAATCTGAACTTTTTTCCCTTCTTTCCAAACTTTTTTGTCAATAATTCCTCTGATTTTTGTGTAAAACAGAATATAAAGTATTTCAAGCCACTTTCATTTGTGCTGTTGCAACATGGTTACATTTTAAAGCCTAAGGATTTAAGTTTTAACTAACTTATGCATAAATCTTTCAGTTTGCAGGTGACCTGAAGCCAACACATAAAGCACTAGTAGTTACCTTTTCTGGTCTTCGGTTCTCGGGTCCAAACAGGAGCAGGCTGCAGGTTCTGGTGTGCTTCAGGTGGGTGTGTCTGTCTGCAGTGAAGCGCAGAGAAAAAGTCCTTTATAGTCCTGAGTCCTCACACCACCAGGCCCCTCCTCACCTCATCATCAGCCCAGTGCCACTCCTTTTTAGGGTAGAAAATCAATATATTGTTAAATTATTTGGTTTTTGGCTCATCTGTTCTCATATTTTGCTAATCTACGTTACTGTTTTTAGCTGTTTCTAGAAAGAAACAGCTAAAAACAGTAAAGTGACATTAAAAAGTTGAAACTTTATCAGTGTGTTCTGCTTGTTATGAGCCCACTAACAATCCATAACTGTTAAAAGTCCTGCAGAAAAACTTCCAGGTGAAGTTTTCCTTACCGAACTAACTTAGGTAAAATGACAGGACAATGACTTATTTTTGTGCTGATGCAGCTCATTTCACCGTTAAGCAGTCATGAGACCGTGAAATACTCTCAGACTAACCTGATTACTGCAGACAGACAAGTATGTGTTGGGTCAAATGATTCACGAGCAACAGCTTGAAGGTCAGAAATGGCTCCTCGCTTCTCCTCCAAGTTTAACGTGTTGTTTCTGCAGAGCTTCTTCATTAATGTTCTCTGTAAACCTTTTCAACTCCCTCAAGTGTGTTCAAATATATTCATGTATTTCTAAACGAGTGAGAATTAAAACGCAGCAATATAAATCTCTATGTGATTATCCAATAAATCTCCTTGGCGACAGCATCACAACAAATGTGGATTCACACAGTTGCTGTGGTTTTCCTTTAACTTACCAATTATTATTATCTGAGCTGAGAAATGTTAGAAATGGTAAAAGCTCTTAGAATGACAGAATGCTCAGTAAATGCAACACCTACCTTATTTCTTGGTGTGTTTATGGCTCACTGAAACTATTCGACTAAAACACGTAGAACCTCGTGCTGAAACAAGGATACTTTAAAGGTTCATACAACAAGTCCAACCAGTAAATAGACTGATTAAAGGTCTTCATCCCTCAAAGGAATACCACCTGTCTTTCATGCCAGGGTTTTAAACTAAAATCATCTTACATTTATTGGATACCTTCCTACTTTTTTACCTTCAGAACTGCCTTCGTTCTTTGAGTCATGGATCCAACAAGGTGTTGGAACATCCAACATGATGTTGGTCCATATTGACGCGATTTGTTGGCCGACCATCCATGATGTGAGTCTCTTGTTCCACCATGTCCCAAAGGTTCTGGACTGGGTTGAGATCTGGTGACTGTGGAGGCTGTTGGAGTCCATCTGCTTCGAGGTTCAACGTGTGGCTCAGAGATGAAGACCTTGGTTGGAACCTGGTTTTTTAAAGCTCCTGTTGTATTTCTATCATCTAGAACCAGTCTACCCATTTTCCTCTGACCTCCAACATCAACAAGACATTTCCCTCCACCTAACTACAACTCATTATGTTCTTTTTTCTCCTGATGCTCAGTTTAAACTTCAGCAAGTCATTCTATGCCTACATGCCTAAATGCACTGAGCTGCTGCTATGTGATTGGTTGATTAGCTAATTAACCAGGTGCTCCTAATAAAGTGGCCAGTGAGCGCATGCTTAGAAACATTAGAGTTATAGTCATTTTGGTCAAATCTTGAAAATAACTCACTCAACATGACTCATGCACCAAATTCTAGCCATTTTTGTGTTGGTTACAAGCAGACGTGGGTAGTAAGTTACTCAGTTACATTTACTTGAGTAACTTTTTGAAAAAATTTACTTTTATGAGTAGCTTTACTTCACCGTACTTTGTACTCTTACTTGAGTAAGAGTAAAAATCTCTGAATCCTCTACTTACTGCGAGTAACTTTACAGAAAAACAAACATGTTTTAACAAAAATACACCAGACAGACCTACACTTTATTAAAGGAGACCACCTGTTTCTGCACCAGCTTTGTTTTCCTACTCTCATTTTCTAGCTAGCTAGCTATCTTTATCTAGCTTACAAAAGCTAGATTAGCTAAATAGATAGCTACCTAGCTAAATTTATAGCCACATAGCTAGCTCTACTGTAAATGTTGGTATTATATTGAAAAGTGTTTCTTCTTTTGCTGTTTTGATATTATGTTATGTATTTGTATCAGTGTTGTTCATTTTAGCCTTTAAGATACTAGAATTTCCTCCAAACTTTATATTTTTTATCTTTCTGATGACATAATTAAAAAAAAAAAATCAGATACTCAGTACTCTTTACTTTACTTTTTACTTTTACTTGAGTAAAAATATGTTGAATTAGTGCTACACTTACTTAAGTAGATTTTTTGAGTACTCTATCGATTACAAGAGAGTAAGGCCGCGTCTCAATACTTGCACTTCCACCCTACGGTCTTCAATGAAGTGCGCTTGGAATTATGGGTAATACCCTTCGCTGAGGTGTGCACCCATGCGGACTTCGGCGAAGTGCGTAGCGAGGGTGGAAAAGGGGGCGGGGCCAAGGTCCGGATTCTACAGCCAGGAGAATCGGGACACCCTAAGCACTCGCGCACCTCCGCGGGAACGCGCAACTGAGGGGCGCAAGGGTGGAAGTGCGAGTAGCTCTGGCGGCCATCTTGAATTGGGCTGACTCCAAAAGTTAATCGCGTACATCCAATGATTAGTTTATGAGAGTTTCAATAAAATCCATCCAGGGGTTCATGAAATATTCTGCTAACAGTGAAACATTTCAACACTGGATTTGACCATGAAACAGCGTCAAGGTCACCAGTGTTGTGAAATAAAAATA
Organism: Callopanchax toddi; assembly: GCA_006937965.1. NCBI lineage: Eukaryota > Metazoa > Chordata > Actinopteri > Cyprinodontiformes > Nothobranchiidae > Callopanchax > Callopanchax toddi. The sequence continues at coordinate 2,828,890 of SSNR01000055.1, read as the reverse complement.
ACTCTGTCTCCTCCAGCCATGTGGATTATTTTCACTATTCATTTTCACATTCTGTACTTGATAAATCCCTCATTGGAGGTCCTAAATTAACATATTAAACGTATTGTTCATTTAACAAAAATCACTCCCTCAATGCTTTTGAGAACAACAACAACAACAAAAGAAGACTCCTCTAACAATCCCAGGGAATTGCTTTGCTTCGGCTGCTTATTGTCAGAGGAGATTTGTTGCCAAGAAACAATCCACAACATTTGCTCAATGGTTTGTCTCCTGTTTGGTCTGTAATCATGCAACGAGCCTGAACTGGCAACACTTTCATCCTCAATCCTTAAAAAGAAAAACTGCATCAACTGCATGGATCATTTAGTGAGAAGTTGCACTAAACACATGATGCACAAAAAGCTCAAATTCAACTTGAGAGTAGTGTGTGTTTACCATGTGGTCATGACATGTGTCAGAGTAGTGATGTCACTCACAGGAGATCTTCTTTTGTCGTATCAGCCAATGAGGGAGCTGTGGAAAAAGGAGGGAACCATGAGGCATGCTGCTGTTAGGCAGAAGAGAGCAATCTGGCAGGAGACGGGTTCTCTAAAGTGACGGCGGAGGCATTAGCCTCCCATAAGCTCTTGGCACTTTTCCAGTGATTGAAAGCTCTAAACTCCTTTGCATCCTGCTGCAAAATCTTTTCTTTCTTCTTGCACAAACACTAGCTGAGTGTGTGAAGTGCAAATAGACAAATCTACGAGGTAACTCCACAGTGAGTGACGTTTCTGAGTGTTTCTCTGCCGTGCCTTCAAAGGCTGAGCGAACGATAAAATCAGAGGGAGCGTGTGGAAGAGATGCTTTCAAATACAATGTGTCTACAGTTGCCATGGGGACAGCAGCATGTTGTTGTGGGAGTGTTTCCAGTTTGTGTTTGAATCTTAATTATATATAGGATCAGTTTTGAGTGGAAAAAGTACTACGTCATTTACTTATAGATGCTTTGGTTGATGTGTCTGTTTTTACCCTTTTATAAATCGCGCACTCCCTCAGTTTACCACTAGATGGGGATGTCAAAGTCTTCCTTAGGGTGGGGGTGGGGTGAAGAAGGTGTCATGTGGAGGGAAAACCTGTCAGCTGACATCTTTACAGCAATCATAAAAAACATAAAGCATGGCCAAAGAGCAGTTTATTGATCGAATGAAGCTCTGCAGCCGATCCCCAAAAATAACATTAAAACATTCATCAGTAATACAGCAGTTTTATTAAGACTGTGGTTTGCTGATGAGTGAGTTTAATTCACCAACATGGCCAAAGTGTGTCACTGAGTCAGAATACTCACAAACCAGAAACAGACTGCCATTTCTCTTCAGAAGTTAAAACGAAAAAACAACAATCCTTCATGTTCTCTGAGTTTTATCAAAGAATGTGCTGTTCCAGCCAAAATAGAGCTTCTATAAATCATGTATAGTTGGGTTGAGAGAGCCCCCCCCCCCATCTCCCATGTGGCTGTATGTGAAAGATAGACGTGGCCGTTCACAGAAGCCATAATAACTGAGGCGTTAGCCTGGAATAGTTCTGAGCTGAAGGGCTGTTCCCACCACTTACAGAGGCTCACATTTCCCAGGACGATTTATAGGTGTACAGCGGGGCTGCATGGGTGACGGAGCAGGCAAGGGCAGTGTTATCACAAGGAGGAAGCTAAAATTAGGAAGAATGTGTCAGTTTCTACCATAACATGCATTTTCATGAGTTTGATCTAAACAGGACATGTGTGCAGCGAGAACAGGAATTAGATTCAAGCAACCAAAGCCTTTCTCCTTGATCCCAGGCTAAATGCAAAGGGTTGGATTTTGACGTACAATTGATGCAGTATTTATCCTCCGTCACTGTTAAAAAGCAGAGATCACAGATAAGGACTTTGCTGTCACAGTGCCACAAATTGACTCGTCCTCTACGCTCACTGTAGTCCAGACGAGGAGCGCTGTGCTACAAACAGCACGTCAGAAACCGAGATGGGAGATCAATGAGGGCCGTGACACTGCGATGGCTGGCAGGCGCTGTCACACTGTGTCTGTGCTGCGGGCTACAGGCTGCGTCCTGCCTTACTTAAGAAACACTTACACATCGACTCATGCCTGAAATCCTTTTATCTACTCTAGAAATGACAACTTTGCATATTGCTTTTATGGCTATTTTTTCCTCAAAGACGTATAACTCTATATTTGGTTTTAAGCCAGCAAAAATACATAAAAGCTCTTTTTTTGTAAAACCCAAATTCTTATGTTTAATTGTCAAATGTGTAATTATTGTCAGGTGATGTTTTTCTTTCTTTTTTTCTTTCTTTTAAAAAATGTTGATATAATGTTGGTAACTGTAACATTGTATTTGAAAAAAACACATTTTTTTCTCTGTCAATTTATTTCAAGCCATCCGTTAGCCCTTGCCATTACTTTAAGCTAACTATTTTATTTATCCTTAAAATAAAAAAATATCGGTTACTTTGAGCCAACTGTTAAACATTTTATTCGTGAACTAGTCCCATATTATATCCATTACTTTATATTCAGCATTTCATCACAGTTTAAGCAACATTCTAGCATCACCAAGCTAGTCCAGCTAACTATTAGTCACTTTAAGGCTGTTCCAACTACATATGCCCATAAAATGTCAAATTTTTACTATTTGTTCAATTTATGTTGTTTTTAATTTACTACTTTAAGTGTTTTAATGTTTTAAATGATGTTTCAGTTCTAAACTATGATCTATGGGTTGAGTTCCACAACATCTGTTAGTCTGCTGGAGACCCTCCTTCCTCCTATGAATTCTCTTTGCCTGGCGAATTTTATCAGCCAATAAAATTCAAATTTCCACATTGTGGGTTGTCAGTCAACGTGCATGTGCTTCATGCAAATCTGTAGAGGTGGGGCCTGCGCACACCTACGCTCCGTGTCTCCCTGTTTACAGCCTCCGCCGGTCATGGAGTCAGAGCTAATTTCTACTAAAAAGTAATCCGTTCCCCGGCTACTGAGGGATTTATTTTTATTTTTAAACATTTTTCCTCACAGGCTTGCCAAGGATACTCGTTTATTTTGGTGAAGAATTCCATTTTGGACCGAATGCATTTCCTCATTTCCAGGTTCTGCAGCTTCAGTGCAGAAGCTCGCACTTCGAGAGCAACGTTTCATAAGCACAGTGACAGACAGGTCTCAGACCCTCGTACAGTGTGAGAACATGATTTGTGAGCTGTGAATGATTCAGCCCTGCAATGTAATCGTAGTTTGAGCATGAGCTGGAACTCAGAGCCACAACGCATAGTTTATACCCAGCTGAGAGACCGCACGCGCGTGTATAGGTGGGGTTATAGAACGCGGGAGGTTGGGAGATTGGATGTTTTGGGATGTTGGATTCAAAAACTGCTCTCTTGTTGAAATACTCCACATTGCTGCTTTAATGTTTAAAACTGTTACTTTCTTTGGCTAATCCCTGACACATTACCTTAAAAGTTACTTTGTTGTCTAAAACTTCAGACTTTCAGTTGAATCTACTTTTCAGTAGCTGGATTTTATTGCATCCTTGTGCATCAAAACAATGGAGTCTATTAAAAATGCTAGGTATAATCTGGTTAAAATTAAATGTATTTAATCGAACGTAAAGAAGAATAGTTCCCTCTCTAGCATCACTTGATGGTCGTTAAACTTGTGGCACTGTGATATTTTACTGTCTCAGGTTCAAACTGCACCATTATTATTTTTTAACCCTTTAAAGAGCACTCCCAGAATTACCTTGGAGTGTTATTGAGGGTTGTTAAAAGAACAATTTTCTCTTGCATTCATTTTTTAAGAATTGATTTATTCATTTAGTTTACATAACTATTTGTATCTTTTATCTTAGAAATGTTGATTTTATATTTAAAAATGGTAAAAAATTAAGTAATTATTGAAGTTTCCTTTTTGAATGCTGGTGCTTTTTAACTTTTAAATTTCAGTAGATTTATATTTTACTTCTTAAATTATTTTATCTAATTATTTTGATTAGAATTTTTTTATTTTTTTACTTTAAAAGGTATGATTTTTAAAAAGTTTTTATGTATTTGTTTTATTTTTTAAATAGTTTCCTGTTTTGCATGCTTGGACTTTTAAACTAAGAAAACAGTTTTTCTATTTTTTAAATGTGCTTGAATTAGTTTAGCTTCCTTTTTTGAATTTGCACTTTTTATCTTTTAAATGTATGCTGTTCACAAAGTGAAGTGAAGCAGTTTTTTATTTGTTTTATTTACTTATTTAGTTTCCCTATTTAAAATGTTGTATTTCTTAACTTTAAATTCATGTTCTTTTCAATATTTGATACATTTATTGTAATTACTTTTGCCTTTTTCTGTTGTTTTTATTTTTATTTTTAAATTTAATTTAATTTTCAGTTTCCATTTTTGAATACGTGTTCTTCTTACCTTTAAAATATTTTCTCCAAATAGATTAACATTGAATCTTAATAAAACTAACTTCATATTGTTTAGGGACAAAAAAACAAACAACAAAAAAAACAGTGATGTATCTTTGCAAATAGATGGGATTGAAATTCAAAGAGTAACAGAAACTAAATTTTTGGGAGTTATTTTTGATGAAGACTTGACCTGGAAGTCGCATATTGATTACATAAAAGGGAAAATTGCAAAATCCATAGGAGCATTACATAGAGTCAAGTTTTTACTGACTAATTCTGGTTTGTTGGCGTTGTACAACTCGCTGATTGTTCCATACTTGACTTATTGTGTAGAAATCTGGGGAGCAACATACAAAAGTTATACACAACCTTTATTTATTCTACAGAAAAGAGCTCTGAGAATCATCAGTTATAGTGGCTACAGAAATCCAAGATTTAGAATAAAAATTAAGGAATGGAGTATGTCTGTAAATGGTGTTAAATTATGGAATAATCTTAATAGGGAAACAACAACAAAAAAAAATCTATGTCATTTAATATATTCAAAAAATGTACCAAAATGGGTGTATTAAGTAATTATGAAAAAGTACATTAAACCAATGATCATGATCAAATCTGGAAATGAGGACAAGACAGGGTTCATAATGAATCTAAGTGTTTGAAAATTGTATAGAATCTTTTTTGTTAATTGGGGCAGAAAGGATAAGATGTTTTTCTTCATTCTGCTCCTTTTTTGTTCAAATATGATTTTTTGTTATGTATATCTTATTGTTTATTTTATTTATTTTTATTTGAATGAAATAAACTTTGACTAAAAAAAACAAACATTTTTGTAAAAATTCCAGGTTTAGGCTGCAAACCAAAACTTAATCAAATATGGTCACGTGACCTATATGTGGTTAAATCCTCCTCTGCCTGGGTCTGGTTGTTACTATGGGGGACTGGTGGGTCCTATAAAGCCAGACTCGCGACCCTCCAGCCTTTAGAGGGCTGTAGGAATCCACTGAAGGCTTGTTCCATGTGATGTAAATGTGGGTCTATATATTAGCTCAGGTGCTCCACATACCCTGAGAGCTCCCCGCCCTCTCCACCAACCAGCAGCGTCTCATTCGCTCCTGTCAGCCGCCCGGATGTAGCGCACAGGAGCGCTCACTCAGTCCTCCACTCAGAGATAATAACATGGCGCTGGCAGACACATAACGGAGCGCATCGCTGTAACAACACCCAGAATAAGACGCCAAAAACAAAAGCCACGGGACATGTGAGCTCCTCGACCTGATCCAAAGCAGGTAGGCACGTCCGCGCCTCAGACGCGCTGTTTTATTAAACGATGGTATAAAAAATGTGGCTGCTTCTTCCTCCTCCTGTTGTTGCAGAGGGGGGCAAAAAGCCGCTTTAGTGATTGTGCTTATCAGAGGGTTTAGTTAGTGCCTTTTCTGCACCCCCCCCCCCCCCCCCCCCCCCCCCCCCCC